>JBCFYV010000003.1:76954183-77048360 GCA_039000515.1 Timema cristinae
ATTATTCCGTTTCAGTGGTGAGTGATACCTGTATTTAGAGAGGAACTCTTTCCAGTGGCGGCTTGAGAATTGTTAGGTGTGAAGGGGCGAGGATAGCTACAAACTATTACACATACATCAAATAGTGCGTCGAGGGACGATTGTGAGTTATTAGTTATCAAATACTACAATTATTGTAGTTATCTTCTTGATGATAAACTTAAAATAATTGTACCAACAGTTGTGTGGAGAGAGAATTGAAAACCGTTTAGGATTAAAACCCCATCAGTACACCCAACAGGGATTAAAACCCCACGATCGCTGTCATCAGCAGTCCAGTCTATTGCGAGACTGACACCCCAAGGGTGGGGGCTTAGGAGACGCGATAAAGGGTATTTTTGCGATTTTTTATAGCAAAACTCTTTTTTGGCCAAAATAAATCAAATATTGCTCCAGTATAAACCTATAGTTTAAGTTTCTTCACACGGTGATATCAACAGTTTGTTGAATATCTGTCACGGGTGATATCAACGGTTGTTGAATATCTGTCGAGGGTGTACTAGAATTTAATGACAACTCTTCATTTAAAATGTTTCTCATCTAATGTCGCCATGCTCATGACAGATATTCAACAAATGTTGATATCACCAGGTGAGGAAAACTAAACTAAGTGTCTACAGGAGAAATAGTTTATTTTTCTGACAAAATTTAGCGTTAGAAACTACAGAAACACTGTCCTTATCTCCCGCCCCCTACATCCCCACCGCCTTGCTTGCGGCCGACGAAGAGGGTTCTTCCTCTCCGGAGTAAATGAAATGTTGCAACGGGAAGTTTACACTCCCCTGAGACCAATATAAACACACATGGCTGACCACGCTCGAGCTAACAATGAGGAACCAGGATCAGATTACAGCGGGTTACACAACTACTCAACAACAAGTGATTGCATTGTTTCTCAATACCTAATCACTTCAATACAATTCCCAGTCATTCCTCCCCCCCCGCGCACTTCACAACTTAGCCCCAAACGTTGAGTGAGACCAAAATGGCAGGAATATGGTTGGTAATTCAAGAGGTCTCTAGACTTTGATAACATTACACTTCAAACACAATGTGCAGATAAAGAGTGCTTGCCTTATTCTGACCATAACATTTTGATTGATCAGTTATTGCGAAAGTATTTTGGAAATAAATCCTAAAAAAAAAAAAAGTTTGAATAATTCGAAGAATATCAACTTAAGACCACATGTAGGCCATGTTTTTGGCCAACATTTGGCCTCAGAACTGTGTCGCTTTTTGTAACAGATAGGACCTAGCTTTTAGAAAAAGAAGGCAGTGCTAGAAAATGTGCTCAGGTTTTTTTTTTACTTTAATTTATTTCGACCTTTATAGCCATTCTGTGTTTTTTATTTCTTTTCTCGGCCTCAGTTATTTTTACTGTAAGTATATATAATTTATTTATTCTATCTTCACCAAACAAAGACATGTTTTAATAGTATATATTTAATTTTATTTGTTTTCTTCCCCAATGTATTAGTCAATTAGAAAATCTCTCCAATATATACAAATATTACCCATAAATATATTTATGACCAATAACAAAAAAATGTTGTAAAGGAAATATGGCGCCAAACAGATATGTTAAATAAAAATTTGAAAGGAGGATTGGAGGAACAGAAAACTGTAGGCCTCATAATTGACAACAAAATACAAATTAGGTAGTTTTCTAGGTACATCAGCTCCCCTCTTCAGCACAATAGAGTAAAACAAAGACTGGACTGGACCTTAGCTGAAGAAGGGCCTATGTACCATGACAATTACACAATATTGTGTTTAGTTGTGTTTTAACTGCGAACTTTGTGTCCCACAGTGTTCTAGTGAGTGCGTACGCCTTGCCTTTCACTTGTCCATCGATGACAAGCTTACCTCTAGGAGGTGTCTGGTGATACAATAGTCATTTGTATCTTTCTTTTTATTCTTGTTGTTTCGGCCAGCTATGGACCACATTATTTCAACTGTTTTCTTCCTCGGTCTTTAACTTTCACCCAGCATTCGTTTCGGTGGTCTTCTCTTCTTTGCTCAGTCCACATCTTCTCTTCTTTGCTCAGTCCACATCTTCTCTTCTTTGCTCAGTCCACATCTTCTCTTCTTTGCTCAGTCCACGTCTTCTCTTCTTTGCTCAGTCCACATCTTCTCTTCTTTGCTCAGTCCACATCTTCTCTTCTTTGCTCAGTCCACATCTTCTCTTCTTTGTTCAGTCCACATCTTCTCTTCTTTGCTCAGTCCACATCTTCTCTTCTTTGCTCAGTCCACATCTTCTCTTCTTTGCTCAGTCCACATCTTCTCTTCTTTGCTCAGTCCACATCTTCTCTTCTTTGCTCAGTCCACATCTTCTCTTCTTTGTTCAGTCCACATCTTCTCTTCTTTGTTCAGTCCACATCTTCTCTTCTTTGCTCAGTCCACATCTTCTCTTCTTTGCTCAGTCCACATCTTCTCTTCTTTGCTCAGTCACATCTTCTCTTCTTTGCTCAGTCCACATCTTCTCTTCTTTGCTCAGTCCACATCTTCTCTTCTTTGCTCAGTCCACATCTTCTCTTCTTTGCTCAGTCCACATCTTCTCTTCTTTGTTCAGTCCACATCTTCTCTTCTTTGTTCAGTCCACATCTTCTCTTCTTTGTTCAGTCCACATCTTCTCTTCTTTGTTCAGTCCACATCTTCTCTTCTTTGCTCAGTCCACATCTTCTCTTCTTTGTTCAGTCCACATCTTCTCTTCTTTGCTCAGTCCACATCTTCTCTTCTTTGTTCAGTCCACATCTTCTCTTCTTTGCTCAGTCCACATCTTCTCTTCTTTGTTCAGTCCACATCTTCTCTTCTTTGTTCAGTCCACATCTTCTCTTCTTTGTTCAGTCCACATCTTCTCTTCTTTGCTCAGTCCACATCTTCTCTTCTTTGCTCAGTCCACATCTTCTCTTCTTTGTTCAGTCCACATCTTCTCTTCTTTGCTCAGTCCACATCTTCTCTTCTTTGCTCAGTCCACATCTTCTCTTCTTTGTTCAGTCCACATCTTCTCTTCTTTGCTCAGTCCACATCTTCTCTTCTTTGTTCAGTCCACATCTTCTCTTCTTTGCTCAGTCCACATCTTCTCTTCTTTGTTCAGTCCACATCTTCTCTTCTTTGTTCAGTCCACATCTTCTCTTCTTTGATCAGTCCACGTCTTCTCTTCTTTCTTCAATCCACGTCTTGTCTGTTTCCAGCCTGGGCTTTTCCAGGAAACCCTGCTATGCTCTTTATTATTATTTTATTTATTACAATAATATTTATCAAGAGTAGGCTCCAAGATAACTTTAGTTAATTACCATATTTACTGTTCTTATAGCAACAATTTTAACAAATATTGTTCCAGTAGAAACATCCATTAGAGTTTAATTTTTCTTCACATGTTGATATCAACAGTTGTTGAATATCTCTCATGAGCATGGCGGCGTTAGATGATAAACTTTTTAAATGAAGAGAAAAGCTGTCATTAAATACCACGACAACCCTCACATATATTCAACAACTGTTGATATCACCGTGGAAGAAACTTAAACTTTACCTTTCTACTGGAGAAATGGTTTATATATTTTGCTGAAAAACTTGTAAAATACTCGCAATCCCTTCCAAAGCTTCTTAACTTCTCGTTGCAAAGCACTATGGGTCAACATTTCTGCTAGCGCGTGAATTGCTGTTCCCTTCGAACATATTCTGATCTGGTTTTTCTTCTAACGTTTGAATCAATCAAATCTAAGGTTCATTTGTCAGACACGCTATTGGCTGACGTTCTAAACTAAACGCAGGTGTTTATAAATTAGACAGACAGACAGGCAGGGCCTGGTGAGAAGGGGCTTGAGTTCACACCAGACTGGATTACTCGCGTCTAGTCACGTGGTCGGTCATCCATCAAAAAGCCTGGCTGGCATCAGATAAAGCTAAGCGCCTTACAACTCATCTGATAAGTGCCTGCTTCTATCTGTCCACTTGTTTGCGTACATGCGCATGCGCGCAGGAGCCGTGATGCCATCCCGTTGAAATGAATTACGTATAAGGCATTCACGAGCTAAGTTTACTTGGATGACAGCTCGAAATGTTACTAGAAGTTATCCCTAATATATCACTCTGGATGAGTGTAATGAAAACATATGGTAACATATTAATGTGATAGTTAACCACAGTAATTTAGGCCAATATTATTTATATATTTATTTGAGGTCGGACACAAAGTTTATTTATAATTTTAATCCCCTTAAAAAAATATTCACACCACTTTCACAAAAACTTCTAACGGACATAACTTCAAAATGGCGACTGACGAATCTAAACCACATGATTTAACATAACGGTAAACAAGTTTTTTACAATGATGCACGACACGCAGTTGATGAAAATAAGATAAAATAATCATAAAATCATTTATTGTATGTAAAAAGATGACAACAATTTTCTCTTTTCCAAGTAAATACGATGCCTGTATTAATAGTAATGATGTGTGCACTATATTACACAAAATCAGTAACGTTCCAAAACGAAAAATAAGTACTTTTAATTAGCCTATGTTTAAAATATTGTTTCGAGTTGGATAAAAAGAAATTATTTAAAAAAATGAAATAGTATGAGAAAACTTAAGTTTACGTTATTTTAAATGTAATATATAACAGGTAATAAAATATCTTTACATTTATAACAAAACTGTTATATTTTACAAGTGTTGGCAACCCAAACCTAAACATATGATTTTCGAACTGTCATCCAGGTAAAAACCTATCGTGAACGCCGTATACTCGGGACTTGAGTAATGCCCGCTATTGCGTGGAGAGAGGACTGGAGACAAATACGTTTGGTGCCCCAATATTTTCTAGCCTTGAGGACACAAAAGGGGGAGGTGGGAAAGAGGGTAGTTAATAATATTTTTACCAACGCAACTTAAAAATCAACCTAATTTTTTTTCTAACATAATGATACAAAAGACTGTAACGTATTTCGTATTTTATTTTTTTGTATCTTTTTTTTTAATTTCCAAATTCTATAAAGTTAACAGAGACTAAGAAATAAAGTGACTAATTTAAAAAAGAGACTTCAGTTAAGCTCTTTGTAATAACCCGATATTCAGTACACAAATTAAGCCACAAGGAGATGGGATTTGTATACCTTGGTTTAGGTTGGGAGAGAGTTCTTTGCGTCCAACATTGATAACATTTCACTTTATTATGTTTGTAATTCTATAAATATTGATCAAATATATCTAAAGTGACAGCTGTAGACAACATGACTTGATGTATGAATATATTAAAATGGTTTTAGTAACTCTAATAACTAACTTCTACTGTTCCTTCTGTCAGAATCATCCTATATTATTAATTTTCAACTTAACGACGTTGCCTGTTTGGTGAGTTAGAAGCCACAACGTCCAGAGGGTTCTCAGGTTCTCTTACATCTGCTGATGTATCGGTGGCCGCATGGTCTAAGGCGCCACTCTTGCAGTAGATTAGACTGCCGATGACGGGGAGATCAAGGTTCGAAACTTGGTTGGGTGTATGGATTTTTTTTTTCAAAATGGGTTTCCACTCTACTCCGCACAAATGTGGGTACACTTCATATAAATATAGCCTTCTTAATCCCTAAAAACATTAGTGTTAATTAGTACATAAGTGTATAAACCGAATGGTTAGTAAGATGCGGCGCTAAAATTAAACACTTCCTCTCTTCCGCTGACGAGTATATACACTCATTCTACTATTTAAGCTTGGACAGGATTGATTTTATTTCAAGACGAACTTTTCCTTGTTTCCTATTCTAGATAGACAAATGTTTCAACGGACTTGATTAATCCACATCCTGCCAGGTTCCTTACAGGACATTCTCGCTGATGAACTAAATGTTCACAGCTGTAGACGATTTAAAAATATCAGTTTCAAACGATACAAATAATGTTCCAAGAATGTAAGATTATTATTGTGATTATTTGAGACTTATGTTTTTTGATACAATATTACATTTTTACAACACACCGAATAAAACCTAAGTACATAAACAAGGGAAATACCATATTGACTTGACGTAATGTTGTTTATCTTGCAGGTGTTGTTTATCTTGCAGGTGTTGGTGAGACGGTAACCATGGAAACGATCGTGAACTCCACACACAACATGTTCAGCGAGGTGTACGGCTTCTACCTCTACACGCTGTCATTATCAGGTAACATTGGTTGCTAGCGTTGACCTTATCAGGTAACATTGGCTGTAGCGTTGACCTTATCAGGTAACGTTGGTTGCTAGTACTGACCCTATCAGGTAACATTGGCTGCTAGCGTTGACCTTATCAGGTAACATTGGTTGCTAGTACTGACCTTATCAGGTAACATTGGTTGCTAGTACTGACCCTATCAGGTAACATTGGCTGCTAGCGTTGACCTTATCAGGTAACATTGGTTGCTAGTACTGACCTTATCAGGTAACATTGGCTGCTAGCGTTGACCTTATCAGGTAACATTGGTTGCTAGTACTGACCCTATCAGGTAACATTGGCTGCTAGCGTTGACCTTATCAGGTAACATTGGTTGCTAGTACTGACCTTATCAGGTAACATTGGTTGCTAGTACTGACCCTATCAGGTAACATTGGCTGCTAGTTATACTGTTATAACAGGATATGAATCTGCATTAACGTGGAGAGAGGATAAAAAAACCCATAATGCCAAACCACACGTGTATAACCATCACTAGGGCACGCATTCTCATGTAATGTGACTGTGATCTGGTCCAATGCGAGTCTAGCGCCCTAGACCCGGTGAGAAGGTTGTTGAGAGAAAAGGAACTCCGCGCGTGAGAATAGAGCGCACGATTTACCGCGAGGAGCTCAGGACATTTAATAACATTCAACCACTTTTATGCTAGGCCACTGAGTGCAACAAGGGAATATGTGCCATTTGTTTAAACTTCGACTTGTATAGCCAGGGTATGACAGGGATGGAATTATTCTGGATCAGAATTATTAGGAGAGTAAGAAGCATCAAGAGGTATTTTTACACGGCGGTAACAATAATTTATTTGGTAGCGTGACAGATATTCTACCTTGGATAACGCTTTGGGAAGTCTCACAACCGGAGATAACAACGAAACTCCTCTATCAGAGCCATTTAAACTTTTAAAAAACAACACAATAGAGGTTCTTTAGTCCAGTAACACAATATCAACAAATAAAACAACACAATAGAGGTTCTTTAGTCCAGTAACACAATATCAACAAATAAAACAACACAATAGAGGTTCTTTAGTCCAGTAACACAATATCAACAAATAAAACAACACAATAGAGGTTCTTTAGTCCAGTAACACAATATCAACAAATAAAACAAACAATAGAGGTTCTTTAGTCCAGTAACACAATATCAACAAATAAAACAACACAATAGAGGTTCTTTAGTCCAGTAACACAATATCAACAAATAAAACAACACAATATAGGTTCTTTAGTCCAGTAACACAATATCAACAAATAAAACAACACAATAGAGGTTCTTTAGTCCAGTAACACAATATCAACAAATAAAACAACACAATAGAGGTCCTTTAGTCCAGTAACACAATATCAACAAATAAAACAACACAATAGAGGTTCTTTAGTCCAGTAACACAATATCAACAAATAAAACAACACAATAGAGGTTCTTTAGTCCAGTAACACAATATCAACAAATAAAACAACACAATAGAGGTTCTTTAGTCCAGTAACACAATATCAACAAATAAAACAACACAATAGAGGTTCTTTAGTCCAGTAACACAATATCAACAAATAAAACAACACAATAGAGGTTCTTTAGTCCAGTAACACAATATCAACAAATAAAACAACACAATAGAGGTTCTTTAGTCCAGTAACACAATATCAACAAATAAAACAACACAATAGAGGTCCTTTAGTCCAGTAACACAATATCAACAAATAAAACAACACAATAGAGGTTCTTTAGTCCAGTAACACAATATCAACAAATAAAACAACACAATAGAGGTTCTTTAGTCCAGTAACACAATATCAACAAATAAAACAACACAATAGAGGTTCTTTAGTCCAGTAACACAATATCAACAAATAAAACAACACAATAGAGGTTCTTTAGTCCAGTAACACAATATCAACAAATAAAACAACACAATAGAGGTCCTTTAGTCCAGTAACACAATATCAACAAATAAAACAACACAATAGAGGTTCTTTAGTCCAGTAACACAATATCAACAAATAAAACAACACAATAGAGGTTCTTTAGTCCAGTAACACAATATCAACAAATAAAACAACACAATAGAGGTTCTTTAGTCCAGTAACACAATATCAACAAATAAAACAACACAATAGAGGTCCTTTAGTCCAGTAACACAATATCAACAAATAAAACAACACAATAGAGGTTCTTTAGTCCAGTAACACAATATCAACAAATAAAACAACACAATAGAGGTTCTTTAGTCCAGTAACACAATATCAACAAATAAAACGCTTTAAGCCTTGTTACATATGTTAAATGAATATTAAACACCCCCACTTCAGTGGTCGCATGGTCTAACGCGCTACTCTCGCAGTAGACTAGACTGCCGATGATGGTGAGATCGTGGTTCGAATCTTGATCGGAAGTACTGAGGATGCTTTTTTACAAAATTGGTTTACACTCCTCCCCCATGCAAATGCGAGTACACAAATTTTAAATATAATCATCCTAATCCCTAAAACAATTAGCGTAATAATTATCAGATAAGCGTAAAACTCGGACAGTAAGTAGCACGTGGCGCTGTAAGAAATATATTTGAAAACTAATCGCTAGAGCTCTCTCTGAGCTAAAGACAGAACTAATAGCTGCCCCGGTGGCTTCAACGATCTTTTATCGTGATCTGGCGACCGGAGAGACAAACTGTGTCCAAGTAGTTCATAGTACAGCCGCTACGTTACTCTGCTATATTCTATGAATCTATATGGAGTCACCCTGAACACAATTAAAATAAACCTTTCTAGTTAATTTTTTACAACTTGTTCTAAAAATAAAGCAATAATAACACATTCGGATCAATTATAAATAAATAGCACCACGTAATAAATAAAACAACTGATTATAATTTTAAAATTGTAAACCACAAAGTCTTAATCAAAATTATACTAATTTGCCTATGCTATAAGAGGATGATCGTAGTATTTGAAGAAACACAAATTGATGATTTAAGTTAAAAACAAACATTTTTTCACTGGTCAACATTGGTATTGTTTTTATACATTAAATTTATTATTTTATAGACATGAGTTTTATCAATCATTCTGTTACATCAAGCGACAGCTAAATAATTACCATATAATTGTTAACTAAAAATTAAAATTTGATTTTCCGCATCTATTATGAATTTTAAGAATTATCCCTCAAGAAGGGACATTAAAAAAAAATTATAGTGGGGGGTTTTGAAAGGGGTGGAGTTTAAAAAAAATCAATATTTCATAAGCCAAACCATTCAATCATAATATTATCACGTCTAGTAAATATATATTTCTTGTATCTGTCAACACCAGGGGATTATGCTCAGTGTTAGCTTGTCACTAACTTGGAGGAGTGGTTGGGATTACGTGTACTTTCTGTTGTCAGATTACCGGACGAGAGGGTGGCCCCTGGTGGACTCTCCTGTCCCCACCATATTGTACACCACCGTCTATCTATTTATCGTGTGGCTCGGACCAAGGCTGATGAAGGACAGGCCTCCCTTCAGACTCACGTGGGCCCTGGTGCCCTACAACCTTGCCATGGCCTTCCTCAACTTCTACATCGCCAGTGAGGTAAGACACTCCCTTCAGACTCACGTGGGCCCTGGTGCCCTACAACCTTGCCATGGCCTTCCTCAACTTCTACATCGCCAGTGAGGTAAGACACTCCCTTCAGAGCCACGTGGCAGACCATTTCCTTATTACCATGGCAAGATTATACCTTTCTTAAAGCCAAAAGGTTCCAGGATAAATTCACATGTTCAAAGATGTCATTTTTTGACTACATTTAATTTGATTGTAATTTTTGTGTTCGTTGTTTTCCAGTTGATGAGCGCCTCGACCAAGCTCAAGTATAGCTACGTCTGTCAGCCAATCAGAAGACTTTCCCATCCTGACGAGATGAGAGTGAGTTACTTTACAGATACAGTCCAACTTTCATAGAAACACCTTTTAGAAAACATTATTATTTGCGATCAACTTTGATAACATTTTACAATATTATTAGCATGTTGTTTTAAAGGTATTGAAACTAGATCTAAAGAAATGACAGCTGCAGATCATACAACTTCACTTAAGAGTACGTGAAAGTAGATCCAAGAAATTATATATGATGTATATGTGAGATAAGGCTATTTCTATTGAAATTGGACTGTAATAACTTTTCTGGCTGTCATCTAGGGATTTTCCTATAAAATTGGACTAGAGTAAATTTTCTAACTCTCAGGTAAGGTTCTTTTTGTGAAAATTGGATTGTAATAGTGACTTTTTTAGCTCTCAGATAGTGTACTTAATATGAAAGTTTGACTTAGTAGCTTTTATAACTGACAGATTGGGTCCTTCCTACGAAAATTAGACTATATTAACTTTTCTAGCTGTCAGATAGGTCCTTTTTATGAAAATTGAATTGTAGTAACTTTAATAGTTGCCAGATAAAGCCCTTCATTTGAAAATGGAACTGTCTCTTCAGGTCAGGGTTCGGGAGGCCAAGTGGAAAAATCTGTTCTAGTCACATTTATTTTTAAATTGTCGCCTATTTCCGAGTTAAGAAATTTTGATACTGAAAAACGAAACCCTGTTCAGAGTAAGATGAACTATATTGGGATCCAATCCCGGTAAAACTAGGACAACGGTAGCAGTCTTGTGCTGTTTGGTTTGCGACAATGGAAAGGTCGGGTTCACTAATAAGCTTTATCCTTGAATGCTTTCCCTCTCTTCCTTCACGAAGGTTAGGGTTCGACTCTTTTACGGTATATTCTACCTTCCGGATTCTCTGCTACATGGAGATAGTCTGGATAGGGTAGGGAAATAAAATATTACTGAAACTAGGCTTTTCTAAATCAGACAGACCTCTTCACAACTCAGATCGTTCTCAATCGGTTTCTTCTCATTAGTATTATTGTTACCGAGTTGAAAATTCAACGCCAGGTGCCTTTAGTTGTAGCTCACTTTTAATGGGCTGATGACCCTGTCAGTCTATCCACAGTTGAGTTCAGGTTGTATGTTGTGAAAAGGCTACATTTGATAAATCAGCTCCAATTGCCTTTAGCTATATCTCAACCCTGCCTTTAGTGAGCTGATGACCCTATAATTCTGTCCGTAGTTGAGAGTAGACCGTAAGTTGTGGCTAAAATGCTCAAGTAGAAAAACAAACGCCGATTGCCTTTATTTGTAGCTCAACTCCCGCCTTTAACGAGCCGATAACCCCGCCGTTTTTTTCGCAGATAACGAACGCAGTCTGGTGGTACTACTTCTCGAAGCTGATCGAGTTCTGCGACACGTTTTTCTTCATCCTGCGTAAGAAGAGTAACCAGCTGACGTTCCTCCACGTGTACCACCACTCCACCATGTTCAGTCTGTGGTGGATAGGGATCAAGTGGGTCCCTAGCGGCTCAAGTAAGCGTCTCCAACACTGTGTCATGTGAAGCTTTCAGAAGCGTGTGTGAATTCAGCATGGTCTACACAAGATGACACATGTGTGACCCTCTGTTGTCCCGATGTTACAGCTTTCCTCCCCGCGATGGCCAACAGCTTCATCCACGTGCTGATGTACACCTACTACGGGCTGTCAGCTCTGGGACCCAACGTATCCAAATACCTCTGGTGGAAGAAATACCTCACGATCCTACAACTGGTGAGTATTCCCCTTGAAGGGGCTGGTAACTCTTGGGGAAAAGGACGGAGACTGATTAGAATCAACCATACAGATCAACATAGTCATTCTGGTCTGAAGGGGCTGGTAACCATCTTGGGGAAGAAGGACGGAGGACTGATTAGAATCAACCTTACAGAGCAACATAATCATTCTGGATGATCATTTTTAAAATATACAAATCATAAAATGGCTTTGGATTTCATTCCATTACGACGACGCACAAGTATTTATCGAAGGCGCCAAAGCTGTTACCATTTCCTAGAGTCGTCTGACACTTAGGTATCACTGCTTATCCTCTGTCACTGCCATAGAACCAGGATATTCAGGATTGAAATCCTGTAGAGACGTATTTTTTGTAACTCCAGATCCAGTTCACGACGGCGATGATCATGGGCATCAACGGGATCCGGTCCGGCTGCGACTTCCCCCTGTGGATGCAGTACACGCTCGTCATTTACATGGTCTCCTTCATCGTGCTCTTCGGGAACTTCTACGCCAAGGCCTATATCGAGAAGGTGAGCAAAACACTCGTCCCAAGGTCAAGGACAATCACACACGAGCTCGTAGTTTCTCCATGTGTGGAACTCGTATGGAGAGTGAGGACTTTGAGCATTTGTCAATGTCTTATTTAACATATTTTCATACTTTTTTTTTTTTTCAAAACGAAATCTTATACACCGACAATGTGATCAAAAACGAGTTTATGTCTGTCTGTTAATATTCCAGAAAAAAATACTACAGTATTGTCCTGAATTTTCTCATCGGCGTAGCTTGGATGTCCAACTAACATACAGGATAGTTTAAATTCACGACCACTATTTTTTTACAATATTTTGAAAGGTTTCCAGATATAGATATGAACTATAAAATACATCCTCTGTGAAGAAGTAATCAGATAGTATTATATAACAATGATGGGCGAGTATGTGATTACTTATAATGTGTGTGTGTTGTTGTGTCCCAAAATTTGAAAGCCCTGCACGTCCATGTTCAGTCATTTTGATAAACTCTGCGGCCATCTTGTTTCAGGGCAAGAGGGCGTTCTACGGCGACCCGCAAGAGAAGAACGAGGAAATGAACGGTTACACGAACGGTTCCGTTTGTAACGGTAAGGACAACTTTCAGCAGAAGAACGGAAAGAAGATCAAATGAGACCCGGACGTCGAGAGTTTTAAGAAAGTGGCTCAGTCCTGTCGGTGATAGAGACTACGCTCGCTGCGCCCCCCCGACGCTCTGGCGTCGTCATGTTTTCAAGAGGAACCTGCAGGGTGTGGCTACAAACTCTCCATGTCTCTTACTCTTGAGACTCGTGTCGATAAATGTCTCATGGTTGTGATCCTGGAGCATAGAAAATAAAAAAAGTGATGTTTTCTATCGGTTTAACCGGGCACTCAGGAACTGTACTGATAGACTAGAACTCAACAATATATTATATACCTAAAAAAATGTATTTGTTACAGAAATTTGTGTTTAACTGGAGAATAAAAGCAGGGAAGTTTTTTTTTTAGAACAAAATTTTGAGAAGCGGGCCTTCAAAAACGTAGTTAAAAACCACCCCCTTGCAAAAATGTCACTGTAAGCTGCCATTTTGTTTGTATAGATATATTAGAGCGAGTATATTGTTTTTCGTGTGATTGAGAAAGTCTGTGATGCTAATTAATGAATTTCAGAACTATTGGTTATCGATGCTTAGCCGCTACATTGTGTCAATATACAGCTTCGCGCGACATCTGTCTTCGTTAAGTGGAAACTGATTATTGTGAGATGGACTGTGGTCTTAAGGGGCCGTTTAGAACGAGCCTATTATTTTAAATATCCTTTAATTTTTCTTTCAAAAAACTGTACATTTATAATTGTTTAAGACAGTGCTATAAATATGTTAAAACATATTTAATTATAACAAAACATTTCCAAAAGTACAGAGATTGGAGTTTTCTAAGAAAATGTTTAGACTCTGTAATATAATATTGTATTAAAAATCAGGATATTATGTCATAACTTCATTTTATAAACACTAATATTTTATACTGATGAGTGTCACCAGTTTTTTTTTACCTGGCTATAAATTAATTTTTAAATAGATAAAATAATGTTAAAATTAGACTCAGCAAATGAATTTTGGTTTAATTCGAGACAGAATTTCTAAGAACTGACAGTGCACATTAGTATGGCAGTTTAATGTTTATATAAGGATTGCATCTTTTAGCACAAGAATATGTTATATTCTTGTAAAGCCACTGTGCTAATTGAAGCTACGCGCAGCTTCAAACCTTACGCCTCCTAGTCTTTGTATAGCACTTACACAAGGCGAGTCTTTAGGTTCTTTTGAGCAACGAGAACATTCGACATAGAGAAACATGTACCAGCCAAACTAGCTATTAAGGTTCTTTCTGAGCTGGACAAAATATCAGTATTTTGTTCACTTTAATCTATGAATTATTATCTTGATATGGTTCACTTGATTATATATAGTGATGGTTGCTGTAAGTAGCCCTCCAAATAACTGGAGACTGGTAGAATAACTTTTTTTTTTAAATTTGAAAGCTAAATAATTAATGGCGTTTTTGCTGAAAAATAATTAGGGCCAGAGAATGTCTATTAATTATCACTTTAGCTTATTCTTAGCAAAACTTGGTAAGGATTATACACTATTATAATTAGAAACGTAGGCACATTGATCAAGGAATGAATCACTGTACATTAATAAAAGAATGAATCACTGTACACTGATAAAGGAATTAATCACTCTACATTGATCAAGGAATGAATCACTGCATATTGATAAAATAATGATTAATGAATCACTGTACATTGACGAAGGAATGAATCACTGTACATTGATAAAATAATGAATCACTGTGCATTAACGAAGGAATGAATCACTGTACATTGATGAAGGAATGAATCACTGTACATTGATGAAGGAATGAATCACTGTACATTGATAAAATAATGAATCACTGTACATTGATCAAGGAATGAATCACTGTACACTGATAAAAGAATGACTCACTGTTAATGTAAAGAGTTAGATTAGAGTGAGTAGACTGCTGTTTGAGAGCTTGGCCTCTCAGTCCTTCAATAGTTGCTCAAACTACTGTTGTCAATTCACGCCTCATTCATAAGCAATAAGTGACGTCATAGTTTGATTACTGAAACGCGTTCTATAGCCACAAGGATGTGATAACAAATGTAAGGATGGCTTGTGTATGTAACATATGATCTGTTGTTAACTACTTGTAATAAATATAACTATTGTACATCGGCTCACTGCTGTCAGTGTCTTGTGCATTTAATACATTTTCATAATGGTTGTTACATCTGCTTCCTTTAATAAAACTATTATTATGTTTTATACCAACTTGAGAATTATTTTAGTGGGAGGGAAACTCTTCACCATCTTCATCATAATCCTTAACTGTTTCCAGTCTGTGGCCTGACCCCTCCATCGTTCTTATCCTCTCACTTACACACTTTCTATTATCACCTCCTCACATCTATTCCCCGATATAGCTTGAGATTGTCCCTTCATATGTCTTCTATATCATTCTCCTTGGGATTATTTCCTTTTACATCCTCATTACATGTCCATTACCATCTTAGTCTTGCTTCCTCTACTATCTCATGTACTCCAACATCCTCATTACATGCCCATACCATCTCAGTCTTGCTTCCTCTACTATCTCATGTACTCCAACATCCTCATTACATGTCCATACCATCTCAGTCTTGTTTCCTCTACTATCTCATGTACTCCAACATCCTCATTACATGTCCGTACCATCTCAGTCTTGCTTCCTCTACTATCTCATGTACTCCAACATCCTCATTACATGACCATACCATCTCAGTCTTGCTTCCTCTACTATCTCATGTACTCCAACTCCTCATTACATGCCATACATCTCAGTCTTGCTTCCTCTACTATCTCATGTACTCCAACATCCTCATTACATGCCCATATCATCTCATCTTGCTTCCTCTACTATCTCATGTACTCACATCCTCATCTCATGCTCATACTCCTATTCTATTCTCTCATATGTCCTGTCTCTCTTACATCCAATGTCCTGTCTCCTACATCATGTTCTTCTTACATCCAATGTCCTGTCTCTCTTACATCCAATGTCCTGTCTCTGCCTACTTGGCCTACTTAGCGTATTTTTTATAAATGTTTCCTCACATTCCCTCCACGAAAATGCGGGTTGATTACCCCTTAATTATATCCACATTACCTATCCCTACCACATTAATTCAGTCAATTTATAAATACATGTACCGATTGGGTAGTAAGATAGGGTGAGTGATGGGGTGTATAAACTTTTGTTATTATGAAGCAAAATATGCTTTAAGGGGAGTGTGTTTGTGAGATGCTCAAGAAAACAAAAATAACAATTACTCTCCACGTCTCAAAGAATTTTATATTTTTATCTTGCGAAAATACATTCTACCTCTTTAAGTAGCAGGTATGTCCTCTATTTATCCTCAAAAGTGAGATTACCCTGCTTGGTTCCACTATGGTTCATATTGTAAGATAGTGTCATAGTGTAATCAGTAAAGGTAGGACTGTTACCTTGCCTGGTTCCACTATGGTTCATATTGTAAGATAGTGTCATAGTGTAAACAGTAAAGGTAAAACTATTACCTTTCAGGGTTAATGGTGCGTACATTTATGAAAATATATTTTTATTTTATTTAGTGTTAAGTTATTTTATATCGACATAGCTCGATTGAGAGCACATGATATGTGGCTTTTTTTAGTGCAATCGGTGCTACTATCGGTTTGGTATATTCGCAAACTAATGTTTAAAAGGAAATTGTATGGGTAGGGCAAACTATAAATAAATGTACCTTAATTAAGATGGCGAGAAAATAAGCCCAAGGAATATGTATCAAAAAAGCTAAAATTCCCAAATCTAAACAATCTTAAAAGCAATATAGCACAAAAGCCAATAATTCATAAGAACTTAAAAGTCAAAAAGATAGAAATCCCAAAAGCCATAAAACCCAAAAGTTAAAAATCCCAAAGGCCAAATAATCCACTAATCTAAAGAATCATAAAATCCCGAAAGGTAAAATTCTAAAAATCCCAAAATTCAAAATGACAAATCCTGAAAGCCCAAAAAGCAACAAATATTAAAAGCCAAATAAAATCAAAAGGCAACAAATCCTAAAATCTCTAAAGCAAAAATGTTAAAAGTCACAACATTCAAGCATTCCCAAAAGCAAAAGAAAATCCCCAAAAGTCAAAAAATAATAAAATACCAAAATGCCTAAAATAAAAACATTATTAAAAACTCAAAAATCTATAAATCCAGTATGTCATGTTAGTTAGAAAAAAGCCTGGAAATAAAAAATTCTAAAATCCCACAGGACAAAAAGTTAAAGATCCCAAAATACAAGAAAATCCAAATGCCCAAAAAGTCCCAAGAGACAAAAAGCAAAAAAAAATCTCAAAAGTCAATCAAGCCCACAAACACGAAAATTTTTAAAAGCCAGAAAAGCTAAAAATAAGTCAAAAAGCCAACTTTACCCAACAGCCCAATTGCCAAAAATATAGTGAATCCTAAAAGTTAAGCAAGCCCAAATGCAAACAATTCTGAAAGTCCAAAAATTGCAAAAGTCAAGAAATACTTAAAGCAAAAAAAATCCTAAGTGACCTAATTCCAAAAAGCTGAAAATCACAAAAGCCAATAGAGTCTAAATGTAAAAAAAAAGCGGAAAACCCCACAAACGTAAAAAAAAGCCCTAAAGCCAAAAATTGTAAAAAACCCGAAAGCCCTTAGTCGATATTGCTCTTGCTTATTTTTTCGTCTTGCTATTTGAACTATCTTGCAGTACTGCATAGATAGGTACAAGGCTACAACATACTTGTTTGACAAGCTGCTGCAGCGCAATAGGATAGCTACAAAGGCACAACTACTTTTGAACACTAGCGCGTTGCAGTCTGCAATGGAGTAGGTTCACAGGCTACACACATACTTTTTCACTATCGCTTGCAGTGCTGCATAGAAGGCGTCATAGGTACACATTACTTTGTTACACAGCGTGCAGTGCTGCAATAGGAGAGTATCAAAGGTACACACATTACTTTGTTGAACACTCTCGTTGCAGTGCTGCAATAGGAGTAGCTAGTCAAAAGGACACACATACTTGTTTGAACACTGCGTTGCGTGCGCAATAGAGTAGATCACAGGCACACACAACTTTTGAACATAGATGCAGTACTGCAATAGAGAGGCTGTCAAAGGCTACAACTATTTGAAACACTGCTGCTGCGCATGATAGGTAGAAGGCTACACCTACTTTTTGAACACTACTGGTTGCAGTGCTGCAATAGAGCTCATAGGCTACACCTACTTGTTTGAACACTAGCTGCGTTGCAGTGCTGCAATAGGAGTAGGCTAGTCAAAGGGGCTACACACATTACTTGTTGAACACTAGCTGCGTGCAGTGCTGCAATAGGAGTAGGCTAGTCAAAGGGGCTACACACATTACTTTGTTTGAACACTATCTGCGTTGCAGTGCTGCAATAGGAGTAGGCTAGTCAAAGGGGCTACACACATTACTTTGAACACTAGCTGCGTTGCAGTGCTGCAATAGGAGGGGAGGCTAGTCACAAGGGGCTACACACATTACTTTGTTTAAATTGGAGATATTATCTGCTCCTCGTCTCTCTTACATTCGCTGTCCAGGTTTCTGCTGGAAATGTGACAATGGGTAAAACTACCCTCTGTACAATACTCCTTACTCTTCTCTTCTCCACACATTAGAAGAGAGGATGGAGAAGAGAGGAGGAGAGAGAATAGAGATAAGGAGGTAGAAGCAGAAAGGGAGTAAGGATCAGGAAGGGTAGAGGAATGAGGAGGAAACAGGAAGATTAGGAGGAATGATGGAAGTAGGAAGAAGGAAGGTGAGGAAGAAGTAGAGAAGATGAAGGATGAAGGAGGGAGTATAGAAGGGGAGGGGAAGCAGGAGAGATAAGAGTCCTAGGAGGAAGCAGGAAGGAGGAGCTAGGATGGTAGATTGTCCAAGAGTACAGGTTCCACTAAATCTATTTTAACACGCTCATAAATAAAGCCACACTCGAAGAGCTGCTGGTGTTTCTTAAATAACCCTGAGAGAAATCAATCCTCGCATCGATTGGTGACATGGAGTGAATAACAGGATCCTCTAGTCTGGTAGGTCAACACAGGTAGTCCTGGCGTGAATCCCTGTTGTGTGCTGAGGTGTTTTTATTCTAATAATCTCTACTCTTTATAACACGCGAATCCTGGCACATTTGATCAGATTTACCTTACGTCCGTTTAAATCTCTGAGTGGTATGAAATACTATAACCAGGTGGTATAAGACAGAGTCACGTCACAAGCAGTGTAGAGGAACAGTACTGTGACGTCACAGAGCATGTAGAGAACATACTGACGTCACAAGCAGTGTAGAGGAACAGTACTGTGACGTCACAGAGCAGTGTAGAGGAACAGTTACGTGATCGTCACAAGCAGTGTAGAGGAACAGTACGTGCGCCCGAGCAGTGTAGAGAACAGTACTTTCTCACCGACAGTGTGAGGACAGACTGAACGCCACCAGAGGCAGTGTAGAGGAACATGTACGTGTCGTCACAGAGCAGTGTAGAGGAACAGTACTGTGACGTCACACTGAGCTAGTGTAGAGGAACAGTACTGTGACGTCACATGGCGTGTAGGGACTACTGGGAGTCACAGAGCAGTAGGTACAGTACTGTGACGTCACAGAGCAGTGTAGAGGAACAGTACTGTGACGTCACAGAGCAGTGTAGAGGAACAGTACTGTGACGCCACAGAGCAGTGTAGAGGAACAGTACTGTGACGTCACAGAGCAGTGTAGAGGAACAGTACTGTGACGCCACAGAGCAGTGTAGAGGAACAGTACTGTGACGTCACAGAGCAGTGTAGAGGAACAGTACTGTGACGTCACAGAGCAGTGTAGACGAACAGTACTGAGACGTCACAGAGCAGTGTAGAGGAACAGTACTGTGACGTCACAGAGCAGTGTAGTATGACAAGAGAGCACTCTAACTGTGAAATGTTCTATACGGTCTGTTGATCGATCTAGACCCACATGCCACGCTAAGCGGCACAGACCTGCGCATTGAGCACTTCCCGTCAGAATACAGAACAGTTCACATTTCTCACCGACAACACGTCTCCCGTCGCTTCTAGAGCACCCTCTCCAAGACTGAACCAGGCACACCCCTTCTCAGTGGAGGTATGTCACAACGAGCTAATGTTAACATAGTGCTGGTCCGTTGCCTACTGGTCTCTTAGTGTCAGCATATGGTACAGTCCCTTGTGCTGATTGCTTGTCTGACTAGGGACACTGGGAGTCTCTTAGTGTCAGCATATGGTAAAGTCCTTGTGTGATTGCTTGTCTGACTAGGGACCACTGGAGGTCTCTAGTGTCAGCATATGGTACAGTCCTTGTGCTGATGCTTGTTGACTAGGGACCACTGGGAGCTCTCTTAGTGTCAGCATATGTACAGTCCCTTGTGCTGATTGCTTGTCTGACTAGGGACCACTGGAGTATCTTAGTGCAGCAATATGGTACAGTCCCTTGTGCTGATTGCTTGTTGACTAGGGACCACTGGGAGTCTCTTAGTGTCAGCATATGGTACAGTCCCTTGTGCTGATTGCTTGTCTGACTAGGGACCACCATGAGTCTCTTAGTGCCAGAATATGGTACAGTCCCTTGTGCTGATTGCTTGTCTGACTAGGGACCACTGGGAGGTCTCTTAGTGCAGCATATGGTACAGTCCCTTGTGCTGATTGCTTGTCTGACTAGGGACCACATGAGTTATCTTAGTGCCAGAATATGGTACAGTCCCTTGTGCTGATTGCTTGTCTGACTAGGGACCACATGAGTATCTTAGTGCCAGAATATGGTACAGTCCCTTGTGCTGATTGCTTGTTTGACTAGGGACCACTGGGAGGTCTCCTTGCTTGAGTGTACAGCATATGTAGCATTGTCCCCTTGTGCTGATTGCTTGTCTGACTAGGGACCACGGGGGTCTCTTAGTGTCAGCATATGGTAAGTCCCTTGTGCTGATTGCTTGTCTGACTAGGGACCACTGGGAGTCTCTTAGTGTCAGCATATGGTACAGTCCCTTGTGCTGATTGCTTGTCTGACTAGGGACCACTGGGAGTCTCTTAGTGTCAGAATATGGTACAGTCCCTTGTGCTGATTGCTTGTCTGACTAGGGACCACTGGGAGTCTCTTAGTGTCAGCATATGGTACAGTCCCTTGTGCTGATTGCTTGTTTGACTAGGGACCACTGGAGTTATCTTAGTGTCATATATGGTACAGTCCCTTGTGCTGATTGCTTGTTTGACTAGGGACCACTGGGAGCTTTCTTAGTGTCAGAATATGGTACAGTCCCTTGTGCTGATTGCTTGTCTGACTAGGGACCACGTGAGGTATCTTAGTGTCATCATATGGTACAGTCCCTTGTGCTGATTGCTTGTTTGACTAGGGACCACCGGAGCTTCTTAGTGTCAGAATATGGTACAGTCCCTTGTGCTGATTGCTTGTTGACTAGGGACCACCGGAGGTTCTTAGTGCAGAATATGGTACAGTCCCTTGTGCTGATTGCTTGTCTGACTAGGGACCACGGAGGTTTCTTAGTGTCATATATGGTACAGTCCCTTGTGCTGATTGCTTGTCTGACTAGGGTTGGTTACCCAGCTTCTACCCAGCATTTTAAGCTCTATCCGGGCAACATATGGTTCACACCTCGTTAAGTGCAGGTTGTTTTTTTAATCACCGCGTCTTACTAAACGCTCGGGCTACACGATTTTATACTAATTACTATAATCTAATAGTTTTAGGGATTAGGAAGGTTATATTTTTAGGAAGTGTTCTCGCATTAGCAAGGCGGGAGAATGGAAATCCATTTAGTATGGACCATATTCGATACAGACGAGTGGGACTCGAACCACGGTCTTCCTGTCAACTACAATCTCGTCTGTTGTGAGAGTGACGATCATTCGATCATTGAGGTGGGTCTTATTCAATTACACTTTCTCCATGACGGGTATTCAACAACTGTCAATGTAACCATGTTTAGAAGATTATAATAAACGTATCTATTGGAGAAATTATACTACTATAAAGCCACACGCTGACTCACTCACTGACATTAGTGTTTACCCACTTACAGATGAGATAGAAACTTTAAATTTGGAAAACTTATAGCTTCTAGCCTGTAACAACTAGAAAATTCCAAAAAGTTAAAAATGCCAATTTTTAACCCCGAGAAAAATTCAAAATTTCGTAGCAACTTTAAAGTCGGTGCGGACCTTTCTTTGGAGGTCTCTTGTTGCTAAACGGTAAGACCTTTCAAAAACTTGATTGCACCAGCAGCCACGGATTTGGCGAGATCCACAAATTTGGTCCTTTTACTTTATGTCGTATCTCCATACCTTAGATAGAGCTAGATTTTTTAATTTTAGGTAAATTTTGCACATTTTCACATCTTATTGAATTTTATGACACATTTATGGGACAGCTAGAATCATAAAATTTGTCAGGAATATTGGTACATCTAATTTCCATAAGCGTGCCAAATTTGATGATTCTAGCTGTCCTATAAGTATGGATAAACTAAAATAATGTGTGAAAATACAATACAATACCGGTAACTTTAAGTTGTTACGTTCAAAACAACGCTGGATTTACATTAGCTTACATCCACTTGCAAAGAAATCTCACTGGGGGTTTCCCCAACGAGCAAAGCTAGTATTATATCCAGTTTGACAAAACGTTTTAGTAACTTTCTCTCGCTCCTTTGGAGAGAAAAGAAGTATTTTGACCGTAAAAAAAACTATCTGGATATTTTGATAAATGTCAACGTTTCATAATCCCCTGAAACAGAAAAAGTGGTTTTCGCAATGCCGTCTGTTCGAACCTCTGCCTAGAGCCTAAACCATTTTACCATTCCAGCTAAAACTTGGTATCTATAGTTTTCGTAAGGTCCTTTCGGGAAGTTTTTGGAATTAGATACACAACCCTAAATTTAAGGGTAGCTTAGTGAAGAGAAAAATAAAAAGTATCGACTTTTATCAAAACTCGCTCTAACGATTTTGATTAAATTTAGTATCCAAGTATTGTTTAACATTACAAACAAAATGGAAGTTCTCTTTTTCTCATGAAAATTATTTCGAAGGTGCTATAAATAAGCAAAAAGTTTAAATCTTGATCCCATATCCGCAACTATTTGAGATATTAAATATCTTATCATTGTAAAGTAGTTGTAGTATTATTATTTGAACTGTATCTGTATAAAAACAATAGTTTCCTATCTATAAGCAGACAATGGACAGCTCTGTTCCTTTTTACCCAACGTTTTTATATCAATTTATATTATTTCGTTGCACAACATATCCAACGAGTTTTAGCAAATGTATCCATTTTAAGATAAAACAGAGAGAAAGTCAGTGCGGGACATCGCAACATTTATTTATATAATTGCTACAGTATCAATATTAATATAAAATTACCCACACATGACTAGAAGTTAAAAACAGTGATTTTAAACTTAGCCTTTTTACCCTGACTTAACCTATGACAACAATCTCAAACTAGCATATGGAACTGTAATTTCTGAATAACAGGACCACACACACATGGGTATAGACTAACAAGCTACCCGCTCAGTGGCGTAGTTCTAGCGCGCTAGTCTCGTGTTGAGCTCGACTGTTGAGGACGGGGTTATAATCTCTCTCAGATGAACTGGGGGTGGTTTTTCCTAAATGTTTTCCATTTTCCCTATACGCAAATGCGGGTTCACTTCCTCTAATTCAACCTTCCCAATTCCTAATCCATTAGCGTAATTAGAACTTAAGCGTATAACCCGAACGGGTAGTAAGACGCGATGCTAAATAACAACAACTAACAAGCTAGCTTAACCTTGCACGGCAGCCAAACACAGGGACAAGAATGGTACATTGTGGCCGACCAGCACATGACTACTAAATGATGTTAAGCCCTCTTTAGAGTCGAACTGTGGTCCTCTTAGATCCGTGAATACCTTTCTTCTCCTCCTTCTGGGGTATAGGGGGAGGAGGGGACTGAAGTTAATGACTTGCTAAACGTTTATAGAATGAGAGTCTATGGTTGGAATACCGGATAAATATATCAGTTCAGGGACAGTGGCACGGGAGTCTATTACAACTAGAAGATCCCACACGACGATGACCCGGACGTGTCACGGGGAGAGAGGGGGGGGGGGGGAAATGGAAAGGAACCCAAAAACTAAAGTTTGAGGTTATGTTCGTTTGTTCCGGAAGATCGATATCTCGTCTTGCGATGAGCCTTGACCACGTGTTCTATCGACCTGGGTCCTCGGTGACGTCACAGAGATAGTGTCACACCCCCTCTACCCCCCTCCTCAAAGCAGGTGTAATCAGCGCAGTACCTGAAATAGCGGGGATTTTAGGAAACATTGGTAAAGCTTTATTCATACTTTATCAGAAATATATATAGACCCATAATGCTCTGCAACACAATCTTTATAAACAGCCGACTATCGATAGATCTTATTTTATCGTTGATAAACATATATCTTATATCATTGTCACGATTTATATTTTCTAACTATTGTGTTGTGTGGTGAGATAAACCATCACAGCTAGAACGACACACACACTTTCCGTCCAACGAGTAATTTAAAATCATTTGAAAACAGTAGACCCTGCTGTCTGCTTGTATCTCGCCTTAAAGGTGCATGCGAACCAATTGAGTCTTTTTTTTTTTTATGTGGCTGGTTCCTCAGCGCAGATTAGATGGAGAAGTGCGGACAGAGCTGAGATTATCTGTACAAGTACACAGCGACCCACGCAGTCTTGTGATTGGTCACGTGACCACATTCTAGATCTGCTCTGGTTTAGCGGTGAACGCGTGAATAATGTACATGTACATGTTCAAAATAACTCTCTGGCCTTACGGAGCTCGCCATCCAATCCCTGACCTGACCCAACGTCCTACAAAATACATTCTCCCCTTATCCTCCCATCGACGTCCCGGCCCACCAAGAGGTCTTGTATCTACAGGTTTCTCAACTAAAATCTTGTGTACACGCCTATCATCGCCCATACACGCTATAAGACCACCCCTCCTCATCCTGCGCGCCTGGATTATCCTTAATACGGGGAGTTGTTCATGATGTAACTGTATCTATTAATCTGTCTGTACATCCCTTTAAGGACCAAATATATAAAATATATATATATATTGATTGATAGATCGATTGATATAAAGATAGATCAATCAATAAATAGATCGATAGCTATATGGATAGATAGATGTATAGATCGATTGATAGCTAGACATATGGATGGATAGATACATATATAGATCAATATATAGATAGATGGATAAATGGATAGATTTATAGATAGATCGATAAATAAATAGGTCGATAGATAAATGGATAGATAGATAGATATATAGATAGAGCAATCATTAAATAGATCTGTAGAGAGATAGATAGATATATCGATAGAGCGATAAGTGCTGTAATTTTTTAAAGCTACATTATGCTACATTATGCTACATTATGCTACATTATGATTTCTTGTGTAGTTTTATTTTTTTAGCACCGCGTCTTACTACCGGTCCAGGTTATACACCAATGTGCAAATTACGCTAATGATTGAAAGGGATAAAGAAGGTTATATCCAGAGGAAGTGTACCCGCATTTACGAGGAGGGAGAGGGGGAAACATATTTAGTAAAAACCACCTCCAGTACACCCGACCGATATTCGATCCTCGATCTCCCCGTCATCGGTGGTCCAGTCTATTGCGAGAGTAGCGCGTCTTAGACCATGCGGCCATTGTTTAGGATTTTAGATTATTTAAAAGACATGCCATTTGATAATATATAATTTAAGACGATGAAAATACATAATTGACAAAACATGTGAAAAGGGCGCGTATAACCCCTCAGGAGGCCACACGTGGCCCTAAGGCTGCGGGTTTCACACCCCTGGTCTAGAGTGACACTGTTACAATAGACTGGACTGCCAATGACGGGGGATTGGGCTTTGAATCCCAGTCGGGTGTAGAGAAGGTGGTTTTTACTAAATAGTTTTTCACTTTCATCCCACGCAAATGTGGGTGCGTTTCCTATGAAATTAATATTACTCATCGTCACCCCATTAGCGTAATGAGTACATTACCATCATCATCAACTGTTTCCAGCCTGTGGCCGGGTCACTTTAGTAAAATGGCTCCATTATCCCCTGTCCTTCACCATTCTTCCGCCTTTAATTTCTTCTATTTTCTCTTCTCACTTGAACACTTTCTGTTATCTGATCCTCCCATCTCTCTCTTGGCCTTCCTTGTGGTCTTTTTCTTACATACTTAATTTTCATAACTTTCCCCGGCATCCTCTCTTTCTCCATCCTCATTACATGTCCATACCATCTCAGTCTTGCTTCCTCCACTATCTCATGTACTCCAACATCCTCATTACATGTCCATATCATCTCAGTCTTGCTTCCTCTACTATATCATGTACTCCAACATCCTCATTACATGCCCATACCATCTCAGTCTTGCTTCCTCTACTATCTCATGTACTCCAACATCCTCATTACATGACCATACCATCTCAGTCTTGCTTCCTCTACTATATCATGTACTCCAACATCCTCATTACATGTCCATACCATCTCAGTCTTGCTTCCTCTACTATCTCATGTACTCCAACATCCTCATTACATGACCATACCATCTCAGTCTTGCTTCCTCTACTATATCATGTACTCCAACATCCTCATTACATGTCCATACCATCTCAGTCTTGCTTCCTCTACTATCTCATGTACTCCAATCTCCTCATTACATGTCCATACTCAACCAAGCTTAAATGGTTTAGGCATTTATTTAGTTAAATCACAGGGATCCTTATTGACCACCACTCAAGTTAAGTAAATATTCCCTATTTGATTATTTAAACAACTTGTATATAAGGCAGGGACCTCGCAAAAACAAAACAGGAGATAACAAGATACTAAGCCTTGGCCAGTTTATTTAACAATATAACAAGATGTAAAATATAAAAAAAAAATATATATATATGACATAATATTTAGAATTTAAGCTTGGCGTATTCTTACTCGCTCTGGTCATCAAAACATAGATACTCCTGATTAACTAGTCAAAACAATATATCATGACAACTACCTTAAGTACTATACTTAGTTCTCCTAAACTAGCATACCCTACGTTTGTTAACCCACAGAATTCAATATATAAACATATTGAAAGTTACTTGAAATAAATTTCTAATCAAAACAATGTAGCATAACAAATATTAAATTACTAAACTTAGTTTCCCAAAACCTACTTTGTTTAACCTGCGGGATTAGATATATAAACATATTGAAAGTAAATTGTCCTAAATTTCTAATCAAAACATTAAAGTACAACAAGTATCCAAAGTACTACATTTAGTACTGCTAAACTGTTCACATACTGGAGAATCAATTTATAACCTACAGTCTACCATTTAACGATGCAATACCTCTAACTAGCTCGTCATCATTATGTCAACTTACATTGTTGGGAGTATTAGTTCCTCTAACGGCTAGTGGCATCAAAGAGTGATTTTTCCCATGTCAAACACTCGCCTTTATTCATTTGAATTCAGAGGGGAAAAAAGGGGGTTGGAATGAATAGCCATAATTCGATATCATATTGTCCAATCGGCGACTAGAAGACCTCATGGGCGCCTGCGCAGAACGCTATGAAGTCTTGGTCTTGGATAACAGGGGGTGGGGGGTGACGAGTACACGACAATTGAGAGCTAGCCAAGTTTATCAGATCGCGCACGCGCTTTATTCACTCCCATCTATCATGATGATGAAACAACAGGTTGTTCTTCCAGGACGTTAGATAGAGTTTGTTTGTTGTGTGAGCGGATCGTACTGGTCGAAAAAGCTCGCCTTCGGCCTCGAATGTGTTCTCCGACAGGGCAGTAAAACAGGGTGAGTAGCCAGGCGAACTAAGTGGTGGCGGTGTAGTATGCGACCACGGTACAATACCATCTCAGCCTTGCTTCCTCTACTATCTTATGTACTCCAATCTCCTCATTACATGTCCATACCATCTCAGTCTTGCTTCCTCTACTATCTCATGTACTCCAATCTCCTCATTACATGTCCATACCATCTCAGTCTTGCTTCCTCTACTATCTCATGTACTCCAACATCCTCATTACATGCCCATACCATCTCAGCCTTGCTTCCTCTACTATCTTATGTACTCCAATCTCCTCATTACATGTCCATACCATCTCAGTCTTGCTTCCTCTACTATCTCATGTACTCCAACATCCTCATTACATGTCCATACCATCTCAGTCTTGCTTCCTCTACTATATCATGTACTCCAACATCCTCATTACATGTCCATACCATCTCAGCCTTGCTTCCTCTACTATCTCATGTACTCCAACATCCTCATTACATGTCCATACCATCTCAGCCTTGCTTCCTCTACTATCTTATGTACTCCAATCTCCTCATTACATGTCCATACCATCTCAGTCTTGCTTCCTCTACTATCTCATGTACTCCAACATCCTCATTAAATGTCCATACCATCTCAGTCTTGCTTCCTCTACTATATCATGTACTCCAACATCCTCATTACATGACCATACCATCTCAGTCTTGCTTCCTCTACTATCTCATGTACTCCAACATCCTCATTACATGTCCATACCATCTCAGTCTTGCTTCCTCTACTATCTCATGTACTCCAACATCCTCATTACATGACCATACCATCTCAGCCTTGCTTCCTCTACTATCTCATGTACTCCAACATCCTCATTACATGACCATACCATCTCAGTCTTGCTTCCTCTACTATCTCATGTACTCCAACATCCTCATTACATGATCATACTATCTCAGTCTTGCTTCCTCTACTATCTCATGCACTCCAACATCCTCATTACATGACCATACCATCTCAGTCTTGCTTCCTCTACTATCTCATACACTCGTATCTCCTAGTGAGAGTTTGTGTTGAATATCCCTGCACGTATCTTCTCGCTGTGTGTTGCCATGGTTACTCACGGGTAGCGTCTGTCTGTCTCTCTGTTTTCTAGGAGTCCCAGAGAGTGTGAAGCAGGATGCCTGGAGCCAGGAGAATGATCCTGGGTCACGTGGTCTCTGACCTTAGTTCCAAGATGAACCGCACCAAGAAGCTGGGCGGTGATGTCTTGGAGACTCCGCTCAACCGCTGCCTCAATACCTTCGACATCACTCTGCTAGGTGTGTGACGTCATGTACATCACTTATAATACAGTCAAATATTGAGCATCACTTTGATACAGTCTAATTTTCATAGGAAAAGTCTTTTAGAAAACATAAACTTTTATCTGCCAGCATTGACTTTACTATATTATTTTTGTTATTTTACATGACCACTGCAGATCACATTACTAGGCGTATGAATACGTGAACGTATATCCAATAGCTTTTATAGTTGTTAAATAGAATCTTACTAAGAAAATTGTAATGTATGAGGTTGTAGCCAGTAATTATAATCAGAATACATTCTTAGTCATAAAAAATGGTTTGAATCCAAGCGAGCAATACTGTCGCAAGCCTTCATGACGTCACGGTTCTCGTGGTAGCGGTACTGGGCATGCGCAGAGATTTTCCCAGTAGTGAGATGGTTGAAACATGTTACAGGTATCGGGCACATGGTGGGGGCTGGTATCTACGTGTTGACAGGGACCGTGGCCAAGGACCTTGCAGGACCCGGTATCGTCCTCTCCTTCCTACTGGCAGGACTCACCTCCCTCCTGGCCGCTCTGTGCTACGCCGAGTTCGGTACCAGGATACCCAAGGCTGGGTCGGCCTACGTTTACACCTACATCAGCATCGGCGAGTTCTGGGCCTTTGTCATCGGCTGGAACATTATACTGGAGCACATG
The DNA here is from genome assembly GCA_039000515.1 of Timema cristinae. NCBI lineage: Eukaryota > Metazoa > Arthropoda > Insecta > Phasmatodea > Timematidae > Timema > Timema cristinae. The sequence continues at coordinate 76,984,082 of JBCFYV010000003.1, forward strand.
ATAGGTACGCTCCTTTCGCCCTGAAAGGAAACAGTCTTACCTTGATGGATTACACTATGGTCCTATCTTAAAGCCATACTATGGTGGGACCAAGCAAGGGAACAGTCTTACCTTGATGGATTACACTATGGCCCTATCTTACAAGCCATACTATAGTGGACCAATGCAAGGTAAGCTCTCTGCCCTGCAGGGCAAATGTTGGGTACATTCCACCTCAGGTAAGCGTGTGAAAGGTATGAGGCAATGGGTACCCCCACAGGTAAGAGTCGTAGGAGAGCTTACAATCTGCCCTCCTAAATATAATTGTATATTCTTATTAATATATCAAACTTTTTAACTTCTGTTCAAATGCTCATAATTAATTGGCTTGATAATGAGCTGGTAATAATGAGATAGGCAACAAATTAGCTTGGTTCTAATCTGGGAGGATGGGCTTTGAGCTAAAGCTTAATCGTCTGTTCGGAATTCTGGAGCATTCCTTAAAACACACCCTCCTAATCCTGTTCATGGTCCAAGTTTCTGATAGTAAGTGGCTCTGTATTGTCCATCTCACTCTGTAAGTCCTACTCTCGTCTCCACAGGGGCTGCCTCGGTGGCCCGGGCGTGGAGTGGGTACATCGACTCCCTCCTGGGGGGCGCCATCAGCAACATCACCGTCACCCACGTGGGGGAGCTCCACGAACAGCTTCTGGGACGCTACCCTGACTTCCTGGCCTTCGCCGCCTGCATCGTGTACGCCTGTCTGCTGGGGATTGGGGTGAAGGGGTCCGCCATCTTCAACAGCTTCTTCACGATGATCAACCTCGCCGTCATGGTGTTTGTCATCGTCCTGGGCTTCTACTACGCCCGGCCAGAGAACTGGACCTCAGGGGGAGGGTTCCTGCCTTTCGGGTTTTCTGGGGTGATTGCAGGGGCGGCCACCTGCTTCTACGCCTTCGTGGGCTTCGACAGTATTGGTGAGATAATTTAGACAGTGTGTTGGGAAACTTAGACTGTATTTGTACTTTATGTGAGGGAACCTAGACCTTACTAAGAAAATATTGACAGTATAGGGGGAGGACTTCAACTGTGCCATTTAGAACAGATCTGAATACTCCGGAATGGTTTGCTCCCAAAAGATAGTTTTTCATACTTCATCTAGTCAAAGGCTGATAAGTTTCGGGTCGGGAGGTTCAGGCTTCCTCCGCAAACAAGGGTTTATATGGGCTTGGGACTGTTCCTCTAACGATACACCAGTTAAAAATTTAATCCGGGCCCCGGTGTTTCAGCGACGTCGAGCGAGGAAGCAATCACCCCCACGGTGTCTATCCCTCTGGCAACGCTGACGTCCATGCTGGTGGTGACCATTGGGTACATCCTGGTGAGCGCCGCACTCACACTCATGGTCCCTTACTGGTCTCTGAACGTCGGTGCGGCCCTGCCCGAGGCGTTTGGCAGTATCGGTCTGACGTGGGCCAAGTACGTGGTGTCTGTGGGTGCCCTGTGTGGCATGACCACCACCCTGTTCGGGTCGCTCTTCTCGCTACCCAGGTGCCTTTACGCCATGGCTGCAGACGGGCTGCTGTTCAGCTTCCTGGGGTCCGTCAACCAGAAGACACAGGTGAGAGATAACCAGACCGACTGAGGGCTGCTGTTTAGATTCCTGAGGTCCGTCAACCAGATGAAGGAGGTGAGAGATCACTAGATCTCTGTATCTCTCAACATACCCCGGTGATACTCACGAATCAAGTGGGGTTTGAACCAGATACCCTCAGAACCAATATTTGAAGTGTTCCTCAATTGTTCATGGCGATGTTGGTTAGTGTGCACTATGTTCCTCGTGCTTCAGCTGCCGCTGGTGAACCTGGCCATCTCCGGCGTCTCCAGCGCCCTCCTGGCTCTGGTGTTCGACCTAGAGAAGCTGGTAGAGTTCATGTCCATCGGGACCCTGCTGGCCTACACCATCGTGAGCGCCTCAGTGATCATCCTAAGGTACCGCCGCCATCCCCCGAGGAAGCGGCCATCCTGGCGGTGGGTGGGACTGACGACAGCTCACAGTCCGGGGCGGAGCTGCCTTCCCCGCAGTCAGACGTGAGTTTCCTTAAGAGATACTCATGTTATCGTTTTTACTCTTTCTTATATAGGGAAAGAATAATAATCGTGAATATTTTCTGCCTTAAGGTTATGATGAAACTTTGCAATGCATAGAGGCGTGTGTCACTGAACGTCAGATGTTCGTATCCTGACTGGTTCAATGTACGCCTTGATCGTTCTAGATACTCGTGTGACACTTATTCCTGGCACTATTCATACGTCAGGTAGCTACGTATCCTGGCAAAGTTTTATGACGATGTTATTATTGCAAATGAAATGAGTATTAATATGAGATTAGATAACTCTAGTTATATATTTATTGAAATATTAATAATATCGATGTTTGGGCTACCTCACTCGTAGCCCAGTAATAGAAACACTAGACAGTACTAATGTACCGTTGTCCAGGGGACGTCCGAATATACTAATAGTACATCCTTTCCATGTTCTGATGAGATGAGGGCGATAGTGAGTATGAGGTTGATAGTGAGTATAGGGTGTAGAACCAGTAGAAACAATTAAACCTAATTAAATAATCTAAGAGAACGACGCCAAGGTGAATTATTTCACTTTAAAATATAGCTTAGTTCGGTGTCTGAGGGGATTATCCGTAACAGTCATTTATTTGGACAGTGTTTGAGTTTGTTTTTATGTCAGGGTGGTAGTTGAAAATATCACGGATAAAGAGGGTATCGTATACGGAAGTGCTAGAAAATCAAACTAAGAAGGGAAACTTTGAAAATGTTGCAGCAAAGAAGAGCTACATGCAGGTCATATACTGTACTGAGACATGATATTTGATTAAGATGATGTGGAGGGAGAACTTCAAGAGGGAAACTAGGACTGGAGGCATGATGTTGACAGGAGAAGGTACAAAGGTATTATCAAAGGGATAGAGAGGAAACTTAGTGGGAAACTAGACTGGAGGGCATGCTGTTGGCAGGAGAAGGTACAAAGATGTAAGTAATGTGGCCTAGGAGAGGCAAAAGTGAAGAGTTCCAACAAACAAATCGCAAGATTGATGACCTAATGCGTGGCATGGTCATACCTTCAGACAAATTCTGATTTTATTTCATGTCTCGAAAGTTAAAGGTTACTTATTTTTGATAATTGTTTCAAGCTGTTATAGTCTAAGTGAGTATGTAAGATTGTACGTACCTTTTAGATTTAGTGGATTAGTGCAGGAGGAGAGGGACTGATGCCTAGTGCTAAGAAGAGGGGGTAGGGGTGACGTTAATTTGGAGATCGAAATCCCCCTCAACCGACAGTCTGCTCAGAAGGTCACAGGGCCTTACTGTTCCAGATCATGGAGTTCCTGTCGGCGGGTAAGCTGAGGTCTAGCTACCGGTGGATGGACATGGTCGTGGGCCGTTGTGAGCCGGGCGCCGCGGTGTCTGGCGCCGTGCTCGTGTTCACCTGTTTCAGCGGTGGCTATGTATCCACCTGCACTTCTCCTCCCAGGATATGCAGGAGGGGGTGTGGTGGGCGGTACTGCTCACGTTCTTCTTCGTGATCTCTTTGGCCGGGTGTAAGTGACACGTGTTCAACACGTTTCAAGCCTCCTGATCACTGTCGAGTCTCAGAACATAGTGAGGTATCCCTACATGACGAGTCTTGCCTTGCATGTTTCTCAGGTCTCCTGATAATGGTTGCTCACGAGCAGAACACGACTGGTTTGAGGTTCAAGGTGCCTCTGGTACCTTTTATCCCAGCGCTCAGCATCTTCTTCAACGTCGACCTCATGGTACACCTCAACGCTCTCACCTGGGTCAGGTTCATCATCTGGATGGCTGTGGGTAAGTTCTGGATTGTGTTGCTTACCTCAACATCTTCCTCTGGGTCAGGTTCACACTGGATGGAAGTAGGTAAGTCCTGATTTTGTTACCCCAACATTCTTCCTCTGGTCAGGTTCAATCGGTAGTTGGGGTTAGTCCTGGATTTGTGTTACTCCTTACCTCCCCATCTCTCTCGGTCAGGTTCACCAGCTGGATGGAGGGAGTCTGGATTGTGTTGCTTACCTCAACATCTTCCTCTCGGTCAGGTTCACCAGCTGGATGTCTGTGGGTAAGTCCTGGATTGTGTTGCTTACCTCAACATCTTCACCCGGGTCAGTTTCAACATCCGGATGTCTGTGGGTAAGTCCTGGATTGTGTTGCTTACCTCAACATCTTCCTTTGGGTCAGGTTCAACATCCGAATGGCTGTGGGTAAGTCCTGGATTGTGTTGCTTACCTCAACATCTTCCTATGGGTCAGGTTCAACATCCGGATGGCTGTGGGTAAGTCCTGGATTGTGTTACTTACCTCAACATCTTCCTCTGGGTCAGGTTCACCAGCTGGATGTCTGTGGGTAAGTCCTGGATTGTGTTGCTTACCTCAACATCTTCTCTCGGTCAGGTTCACCAGCTGGATGGCTGTGGGTAAGTCCTGGATTGTGTTGCTTACCTCAACATCTTCCTCTGGGTCAGGTTCAACATCCGGATGTCTGTGGTAAGTCCTGGATTGTGTTGCTTACCTCAACATCTTCCTCTGGGTCAGGTTCACCAGCCGGATGTCTGTGGGTAAGTCCTGGATTGTGTTGCTTACCTCAACATCTTCCTCTCGGTCAGGTTCACCAGCTGGATGTCTGTGGGTAAGTCCTGGATTGTGTTGCTTACCTCAACATCTTCCTCTGGGTCAGGTTCAACATCCGGATGTCTGTGGGTGAATTTGTCCTGATTTTACTCAAGCATGTCGATCTACCTCCTGTAATGGATCTAGTGATAAGATGCACGGATGTTTTCCCAGGGATGTTGGTATACTTCCTTTACGGGATCCACCACAGCAAAGAGAGCGATCAGGTCAGCTCGTACTCTGTTCTGATGACGTCATCTGAGGCGGGGAAGGAGAAGTGGGGGGCGATGCGCAGTACTAGCCAACAGCATCTGCCGCCGCTGGAGGAGAAACCCGCCCCTTCACAGGCGCATGCGCACAAGGAGATCTCCACGGAGGACGACAAGCCAATCGTGGATGAGGAGGAAGTGACCCAGTGAGACACCGCTTGAGTCTGAACCTGCCTTAACACCTTGCTCGGAGAAAGAGCGACCTATGACTGAATTATAGGACAGGTTCTCTCTCTTTCTCTCTCTTACTCCGTGTTTATAACAAACAATTGTGTTCTTAGCTCTTCATTTGTCAGCTCTGTCTTTATTTAACGATGTTGCCTACTTGTGACGTCACAGCGAGTCAGGATGGGATTAACCGTGTTAATGTACCTACGTTTTATTTGGACAGTTTTAAAGATTTGATCTGAAACAAAAAGGAAAAAAGGTCCAACACTATCACAAAATTATTTGTATGATCTTGAAGTAGTTTCTTTGTAACAGGATTTTTTTTTTAAATCGTCTACAACTTCGAGCTATTTGGTTTATTCACGAAAATGTCCTTTAGGAGTCTTCCTGCCAGGATGTGGATTAAAAAAAGTCCGTGGTAACAAATGTATATCTGGAATAGAGAGCGAGAAAAATATCATTTTGAATTTCAAAACCATGTTGTCCAGACTCAAATGGCAAACTGAGCGGATATACTCGTCAACGGAAGAGGGTAAGTGCTATAAGAGCAGATAAACAAATGGCCTTGAAGGTTGCACTCTTCTTTTTCTATTTATAACATTTGCGTCTAAGTGTGATGAGTAGTTAGAGTGCTTAAGTGCTTCAAAATAAGATCCAACCCGTTTCAATAAAACAGCTTCTAATTCTCCAAGTAGGTAACGTCAAGTCTCTGGTAGATGGTTACCTAGCTTTGACCATCGCTAATTACCTCTTTTAACATTTCAATGCCCCTAAACGAGAACTGAACCTGAGGTCCCTGCGCTTGTGTCCTCTTGCGCTTAGAATTTCAAATTTGGAATGGGAAACTTTCTGAGTGACGTCACAAACGAAAATAGTACTAGCAGAGGCTTCAAGACATTCGACGTTCCCTCCACGTGTGTGCTGCAGCCATGTTCTCGGAACATGACCTTGATAGTCTGTTTTGGCACAGACATGGGCGAATAGGAGCCAAACAGATGGAAATACAGCCCGATTTTCGTATAAATGGCTTTATATAACAATTAGAAGGGTTACTGGAGCTACTTTCATGTATTTATAAGTCAAGTCACGTGATCCACAGCTGATGCTTTTAGTAAATATTATCAACTAGAAGAAGTACTAAGCGTTGCCCAGGGTAACCACGAAATGTATGATTTTATTTGCTTCAAACAGACAGAAAAATAATCTCTTAGTTTCATTTCTTTCGACCCAAATTTTAACAAATTAAAAAAAATCAAATAAAAAATGTAAGATTCCAGCCCATGTTCGTGCATGTGAGTTACTAGTTTTAAAATGTCAGACCTCTTTGTGAGGTAGATTTCGTGTGACGCTCATCACAGACAGACAAACTTCGATTAATTAAAATAGATAAATAAAATAACAATAATTACATAGCAAGATGTTATCAATGTTGACCTCATCAAAAATGTTTGTAATTTATTAAGGGACTTTGACATAAAAATTGGACCGTTTACTAGTGATTAACAGGGACTGGACTATGAACACCTAAATATTTTCAAAAATTGACCTAAAGAATTACACTAGAATTTCTAAAAAAAAAAATTACTTCAAAAAAATTACCTGGAAATGAGTAGTGATGAATTTATAAAATATCGACCAACTGGATGGAATGGATGGCTTATTTAGTGACGTCACAGAAGGCATGGCGGAAGGAAGTAGGGGACCAGGAAGACGAGGAATACAACTGACGGATGACCTCAACCAAGGAAACAAGATGAGTTTTCAGGATATAAGGAAGAAAGAAAGTTCTGAGAGGTTTCGATTCGAACAAAACGTATAATAATAATAATAATAATAATAATAATAATAATAATAATAATAATAATAATAATAATAATACTATTATTGATAATAATTAAACCTTGAAATAATTAAAAATGTATTTCATATAGTTAAATGCCTAAAAATGAAAATAAACACAAAACTATGATCTAAAATTCCCAAATGACCAAAAAATGATTCATAGATCATGTACAGATAAGCACCGTCTTTGATGTATTCCCCCCCACCAGATGTAAAGGTTCTCCACCCCTAACTTACTGTCTATATTCTCCACAAGGGGTTCTCTCTGATGACACGACCGTGCTGTGCCCAGACAAATGGGGCTCATGTTTAAATAATACCAACACGCAATATCGGTGTTGTGCTGCTAGAAATACACTGATAAAGCCGCCATTGCCTAAATGTTGGACTTAAAATAGATGTTTAATAGAAATGAGTCTAGTTTAAGTAAAGTATTAAATAGAGTTTAACAGAAACAAGTATGCACATGAATATATGTTTTATAAATGTTGCAAATTATTATATAAATAAAATATCATAGACTACTTTAAAAATAAAGATACTATATTATTATACATATTTTTGTAAAGGGGTTGATAAGATGAATTTTTACTTTATTTTTCATCTAATGGCTAAACAAAGTCTGTTTATTTAAAATATATAACATTTATTTTTAAATAACCATTTCTCTTATATATGTTTGCTTATTAATTTTTATAATCAAGTTATTTAAAATTAGTTCATATTTATCATAACATTTAATATTTAATTGAATGATGATTAATTAAAGGATTAAATTTGTATGTAAAATCTCAACCAGTTTTGCATTTGAAAATATTATGTATTACGATAATGTTTTTGTTATAATTACGTCTTATAGTTTGCTTGAGTTTATTCGACCAAACACTTCCACCCTCTGTCGGCAATATTTGTAAGTAGGGAAACAAACTTAAGGGTCCCGCCTATTTGGCCTCTTAATGTGGTATTCCCCATGAGGACGGCTACTATGAGGTTTTTAAACCATTAAAACATTCTTTAATTACCTAAAACAACTGATTTGGGACCCTGTTAAAAAAATGACTGTTTGTGGAAGTTCATTTATCATTTGTCTTATTCTTAGAATTGCGATATTTCACATAAAGCGTCGTTAAATATGAGCTAGTTATGCTTTTTCAAACTTTACTTTTAATTACTAAACTTGAAACGTGAAGTTTATTATTAAATTATATTGATATATTTTGGCTAATTTTGGTCGTTGGCCAAACAAACTGCTTTTTAAATGTTGCAGCAGCTCTGAATGTATGTGACTCTTGCTTGAGTAGACGGTTCTCTTAAGTGCCAACAAAGTGCGATGTTGAACTGTTGCATTATGGGAGAAATGCAGACTTTGAAGGGGGGCTAAGCATTTGATAAATTTACAACATGAATACAATTTTTACTTGAATGTATGACTTTTAAGAATCCGAAGCAAGGGAGCTCTTGGAGGTTTTCAAAATGGGTGGGGGGGGGGGGTGATTGAAGTCCCATCTGCTGGGGGTGTGGCAGCCCCCCCCCCTCCTCAAGAGAAAATTTCAGGAATTTAATGTTGTGAGAGGGAATCTTAGAGCTTTTGAATATAACTAGGAGCTATGAGTTTCACGAAATAACTTTAGCAACAAAAAATTCCGAAATATTAATAAAAATTAAAATGGGTTTGTAGCTAAACCCCTTGAAAAGAAACAAATTATATTTCTCACAAGTTTATTGAACAGAGCAAAATGGAATGGGAATGGTAGGAAATGTACATTTTATCATTTTTATCTGTTATTTCGGATATTGATGATTAAAAGTTTTTAGCAAATTGCAGCCAAATCATAAATATACAATTTTATTTTTAATAAAAAAAGGTAAATATTGAAGAGTGAAAGATGTCAGATAATTAGATATGACATAAATTGTGACTTTCACTCAGAATAGTTAAGTTTTGAATTTTCAGATCTAGAGGTTAAAACTGTGCATCAGCCATCTTTCGTGTGTTCTAGTAAGTGAAGAAATGTAACATGATTATGCAAATCATAGTACAACACCATCAAATCATTCAACACAGTCAAATCATAGTACACCCAGTCAAATCATAGAACGACACAGTCAAATCATAGACGACACAGTCAAATCATAGTACGACACAGTCAATATAGTACAACACCAGTCAAATCATAGTACAACACAGTCAAATCATAGTACGACACCAGTCAAATCATAGTACGACACAGTCAAATCATAGTACGACACCAGTCAAATCTAGTACGACACCAGTCAAATCATAGTACGACCCAGTCAAATCATAGTACGACATCAGTCAAATCATAGTACGACATCAGTCAAATCATAGTACGACACCAGTCAAATCATAGTACGACTATAGTCAAATCATAGTACGACACCAGTTAAATCATAGTACGACACCAGTCAAATCATAGTACGACACCAGTCAAACAGACACGATCAAATTAATAAATAGCTTTGATACAATATTAGCAATCAATTTTTAGGTCAATACAAAGTATGTCACTAGATTTCAACATTTTCTCATGCCGGAATCACTGTCGACTTAACATTCACTTAACCTAAGAGTTGTCCAGAGGAATGAAGTGAAGGTAACAAGTGTTCTAACCAACCGATAATGATACGAGTGACGTACTATTTAGTACTTCATTTGTTTGGTGTGCAGACGACTTCTTCGGTATAGTTTGTCCGTGTATCGCAAACTACAAAACGTCGTAGATTCTTGTTACAATTTATTTTACACATCCATTAAAGCTTCTATTGAAAGTACTTGTAGCCTAATAAGCCCTAAATGATTGGGTTTCATTTCAGTGAACAATTAGTTTTCAAACAGTCCAAATTCATTGTTTGTTTTTTGCTCTAGTTGTTACGTCAAATTACGTGAATCCTGATAACATACTAGTTTCTTTGATTGTAATCCCGGCATAAATCCTTGCAATGGATTGACTCTGAGTGTTGACCTTTTGTTAAGTTAGGCTGGGCTTATATTCGTGCGTAACGCATAGCAAATAGTACACAGTGCACAACTCACTAGAAAAATGGAATGGTCTATAATAAAACGCTGTTACTAAAGTCTTACCTAAATCGATTGATTTTTAATAAAATAAACTGGCCTAATCTTTTTGCTCTACTTGATAATTGTTCTCTTAAAAAAAAACTGCTCTCATCAAACCGTATCTAACAATAATCTAATCTTAAGTGATGCCTGTACTATTAAATATAATTTGATTATAGTTTGTTTTTGATTTTATTATTGTCATAAATTCTATGGTGGATCTACTTCTGTCTCAAGTCCAAGGTTCGTCTATGCTCAACTCCATGGATAACGCATATAAAATGAAAGTTAAATCAACTCTGTGCGCTGTTATCTACTCACTATGTATCAACTATGAGCGCTATCATCGAAAACAATGTGTTTCAACTCCTTGTGAACGGTGTGCTATGCACTAATTGCTATGCTTGAGTCTAAATTAAGCTTTATAAAAAAGTAACTATTGTTTAAATAACAATCTTGTCAAAGTGAAACCTTTATATCTCAGAGTTAGATGTATTTTAGGGATAGAAGTGGAAAAGGGGGAAAGTCCCATTTTTATTGAACTAGTGCTGCCCTCTGTTAGACAATCATGAGACCTTTATAATACACTTTATATTATTTTTAAAAGAAGTCTCTGTAATATCTAAATTAATTTAAAAAAATATTTTCTGGGTATTTAGGGTATTTTATATATAAAATATGTCCTGGAAAATGCGTGTATTGTGGCATCCCCTACTTTTCCCTTCTACCCTTAATTTAATTATGAAGCCCATCCGAGGGTCTCGACCAATGGGAGCCATTTTCTGCATTTGACGGATGTGCTATCTAGCCAAGACTGAATCTTCAAGAAAAATTCATCGTTCGATGGAAAAATATTTTGATCTCGTGTGATGATTGGATTATTTTTCTATGATCCGGCTGCGTTTTTTGTTTAAAACTAACGAGTGAATAAGCGACCAATACATCAGTGGACAGGGTTACAATAATGTTACAGCTGTGTGTACAAATTGTATGAAAATTTAAAGTATTTCTTTATGTATCTATCACCAATAAAAAAAGGTGTAAAACTCTTTAATGTCTTTCTCTGCGTCAGATCCTTTCAAAAACTTGAGCACAAGGTCTTTTAAAGGCCTATTCACACTGGCGGTCCGGTCAAATATCCTCACATGTAGTTTGTATCAACCTATTCACACTGGCGGTCCGGTCAAATATCCTCACATGTAGTTTGTATCAACCTATTCACACTGGCGGTCCGGTCAAATATCCTCACATGTAGTTTGTATCAACCTATTCACACTGGCGGTCCGGTCAAATACTCTCACATGTAGTTTGTATCAACCTATTCACACTGGCGGTCCGGTCAAATACTCTCACATGTAGTTTGTATCAACCTATTCACACTGGCGGTCCGGTCAAATATCCTCACATGTAGTTTGTATCAACCTATTCACACTGGCGGTCCGGTCAAATATCCTCACATGTAGTTTGTATCAACCTATTCACACTGGCGGTCCGGTCAAATATCCTCACATGTAGTTTGTATCAACCTATTCACACTGGCGGTCCGGTCAAATACTCTCACATGTAGTTTGTATCAACCTATTCACACTGGCGGTCCGGTCAAATACTCTCACATGTAGTTTGTATCAACCTATTCACACTGGCAGTCCGGTCAAATATCCTCACATGTAGTTTGTATCAACCTATTCACACTGGCGGTCCGGTCAAATACTCTCACATGTAGTTTGTATCAACCTATTCACACTGGCGGTCCGGTCAAATACTCTCACATGTAGTTTGTATCAACCTATTCACACTGGCGGTCCGGTCAAATATCCTCACATGTAGTTTGTATCAACCTATTCACACTGGCGGTCCGGTCAAATACTCTCACATGTAGTTTGTATCAACCTATTCACACTGGCGGTCCGGTCAAATACTCTCACATGTAGTTTGTATCAACATATTCACACTGGCGGTCCGGTCAAATATCCTCACATGTAGTTTGTATCAACATATTCACACTGGCGGTCCGGTCAAATATCCTCACATGTAGTTTGTATCAACCTATTCACACTGGCGGTCCGGTCAAATATCCTCACATGTAGTTTGTATCAACCTATTCACACTGGCGGTCCGGTCAAATATCCTCACATGTAGTTTGTATCAACATATTCACACTGGCGGTCCGGTCAAATACTCTCACATGTAGTTTGTATCAACATATTCACACTGGGGGTCCGGTCAAATATCCTCACATGTAGTTTGTATCAACCTATTCACACTGGCGGTCCTGATCAAGTAGCTGTATAACACGGATTATTATCGCCCTCCCTCAACCTCGGCGCGGTTTGAACCCACAAACACCGGGTACTGAGGCGAGCACCTCCCCCCAAGACCACTGAGGTCAACACCAATTATTAACACCCGCTTCGGTGACCACACGGCCCAACGCGCTACCCTCGCAATAGACTAGACTGACAATGACAGAGAGATCCAGGGTTCAAATCTTGGTAGGGTGTAATGAGGGTGGTTTCCCCCTCTCCATCCACGCGAATGTGGGAATATCTAGTTTAAATATAATCCTCCTCATCCCTGAAACCATTAGTATAATTATTACATAAGCGTGTAGCCTGAACGGGTAGTAAGACGTGGTATTAAAAAAAATTGGTGCGAAGTCACGAAGAACTGTTAAATTTTGCAGATAAAATAGAACCTTATGCAAAGTAAAAAACTACTCTTTTTTCCGTTTCATTAACATTTTATGCAGCCAGATAGGTGTAAACTTATTATTATTATTATTATTATTATTATTATTATTATTTATTATTATTATTATTATTATTATTAGCACCGCGTCTTACTACCCATTCGGGTTATACGCACTTACGCTAATGTGTAATGGTAGGGTGATTGTGAGATGAAAATGGAGGACCTACAGTTTAACGTGGGATCCGAACCACGGTGGCGGCCTGGCACTCCCCACATTCACAAGATGTCTTGTCAGAGGTGAAGGAAGGGTTTGGTAATCAGATAATTCTTTGCCGGGACCGAGGATTGAACCCCGGCCTTCAGCATAGAAGTCTGACACCTTACCCCTAGACCACCAGGTCACCGACTATTATTATTATTATTATTACTATTGTTGTATGGCAATTCAGTTTGATCCTCGTCCAAAATATTTGTCATCGCTGCTAAATTGAATAAAATGTCTGACCACGTTCTTACATCTTGACCACAGACTGGTGTCTGACCACGTTGTTACATCTTGACCGCAGACTGGTGTCTGACCACGTTGTTACATCTTGACCGCAGACTGGTGTCTGACCACGTTGTTACATCTTGACCGCAGACTGGTGTCTGACCACGTTGTTACATCTTGACCGCAGACTGGTGTCTGACCAGTTGTTACATCTTGACCGCAGACTGGTGTCTGACCACGTTGTTACATCTTGACCGCAGACTGGTGTCTGACCACGTTGTTACATCTTGACCGCAGACTGGTGTCTGACCACGTTGTTACATCTTGACCGCAGACTGGTGTCTGACCACGTTGTTACATCTTGACCGCAGACTGGTGTCTGACCACGTTGTTACATCTTGACCGCAGACTGGTGTCTGACCACGTTGTTACATCTTGACCGCAGACTGGTGTCTGACCACGTTGTTACATCTTGACCGCAGACTGGTGTCTGACCACGTTGTTACATCTTGACCGCAGACTGGTGTCTGACCACGTTGTTACATCTTGACCGCAGACTGGTGTCTGACCACGTTGTTACATCTTGACCGCAGACTGGTGTCTGACCACGTTGTTACATCTTGACCGCAGACTGGTGTCTGACCACGTTGTTACATCTTGACCGCAGACTGGTGTCTGACCACGTTGTTACATCTTGACCGCAGACTGGTGTCTGACCACGTTGTTACATCTTGACCGCAGACTGGTGTCTGACCACGTTGTTACATCTTGACCGCAGACTGGTGTCTGACCACGTTGTTACATCTTGACCGCAGACTGGTGTCTGACCACGTTGTTACATCTTGACCGCAGACTGGTGTCTGACCACGTTGTTACATCTTGACCGCAGACTGGTGTCTGACCACGTTGTTACATCTTGACCACAGACTGGTGTCTGACCACGTTGTTACATCTTGACCGCAGACTGGTGTCTGACCACGTTGTTACATCTTGACCGCAGACTGGTGTCTGACCACGCAGTTGAAAACATGACTGACCGATACGTGAATTGGAGCTTGCTATTTCGCGAACTGGGAGGAGATTGGTTGATTACCAAGACCACATTATAAATAAGACCTTTAATTTAATATAGTCTGATCAGGTAATAATAATTCATCTCATCATTGAATATCTTCCAGACACTGTCTGGGTCTGATTGGAAGGTAAGACTCTCCACCCTCTCTCTTCCTCCACCTTGACATAGTCCTCTCCTCTCTCCTCAACACTCTCCCTATGGCTTCCTCTCTGCCTCCTAACCACCCCTCCTGGTCTTCCTTTCTCTCTCCATTCCTCTCACATGTCCATACCACTTAGTGTGTCTTCTCTCTCCTGTCCTCTTCATCTACCATTCCTCTTATTCTCTCATTCCTCATCCTGTCCTGCCTCTCAGAACTCTCATTTCCCTCACCTGCACTCACCAGGTGATGCTACTATAGAAAGGTGAGTAATATATTGGAGACAAACAAACACATATTTAGCAATATTTGTATTTAATTGGCTCTTCACTGCAACTCACTTAATTCAATTTCAATTATATAATAATATATATATATATATATATTTATTATTTTTTAGAAATCCGAAGTTTCTTGGGACGGGTAAGCTTTTACAGATAAATATTTGATGAAGATTTTTTTTTAAACCGAGCTTGACCCGTTCCTGTTTTAACTTTACCATTTGGAATGTATTTCGTTTGTCTGTCTGTTCCACGACTACTAGCGACTGCTTGTTCCAATTTTAATCAAATTCTGGCGGGGAATACTTTGAGCTTAGGCCGAAAGACGCATATTACATAGTTTCGCAACGTCTCGAAATGTCGGCCGCTCGAAACTAACCCATTCTGAGTGATTTGAATTTAAAACTATGAGCAAACGATTGAGTATCTTGGGAGTATTTTATTTGAACTTTGATATGTATTGCGAGACCGACATCTTAAACCACGTGGCTAATGGTTATTATCTATGGCTATAATGTATAATTGATAAAGTAATAAGTTATTTAATGTCTAATTTGGTCCCCAAGGAGAAAGATCCACTTGAAATCCAAAGATAAATGTTAATATTGTAGTAACGATAAGAATATGACGTACTTATAATTCCTCTTTGGATATCAAGTTGAAATATTTATAATTTCTCCTTGGATTTAAAGTTGATATTTCTCCTTGGTGATCAAGTTAGACAGAAAACATTCAGGAATGGTGCTCATAGAGACTAACAGAGGTTTACGTGGTTTGAAACAATACTCCTTAGGTACGCTAACGATTGTGTAGAGTTTTAAATTCAAACCACTTAAAATAGGCTTTTAAAAGAAACACTTTTTTGAGTGTAAACCAACCAATAGTTCATTTAATGTACAGTCATGTGAAGATCTATGTAGGCAATATTTTATTTGTATTATTACTTGTGTACTCAAATTATACATTAATTTTTAATTAGCGTATCAATAGCAATAGATTATAGAATGAACATGCTTTATTATCAAGGGGATAGGTTTAAGAAAAGGCACTGGCCTTAGGTTCATCCAAATAAGGAATTATTATTATTGTTATTGTTGTTGAATCAGTCGTTTGGCCTAGGTTCGTAGGATGTCTCTGACAAATTTCGTTAAAATTGGTCCCCGCATTTGGCCGTTATCACGGAAAAAGAGGTCGGACATACAGAGAGACAAAACGCTACGTTCGGTAAACCGGTTTCTAGAATGTTCTAATCTTTAATCGTGACAAACCCCAGGCACGCAAAGGGACAAGGACTTGTCGAAATAGGTTCCCGTATCGCACTGCCTGTGGACCAGACGCAGGGAGGCGTCGCAGAAATAGTAACCCGTGCACGAGGTGGGGTCTGACGACATCCCCACCTTCTCACACGCGGCGTCTGCAGGCGTCGTGGTCGTCCCGGCGCCATCCTCGCAGCTCCCGGGCAGACACAGGTGCAGTGACGGGCTGAAGAAGCTCCCTGCGGGACACTCCTTGTGGACGGGTTTCAGCAGGAGGTCACACAGGTAGTAGCCGTTGCAGGAATCAGGGTCGACGACGGGTTCCCCGGGCTGGTCGCAGGACACAGGGGTGGGCGTCGGCGTCATGGTGTTGGAGGTAGAGGTGGAGTCTTGACACGCGAACAGACTCGGGTCGTACTGACCGTGACTGCATCTGAACAGCAGAGTGTTGTTGTCAGTGCAGATGTAGTAGATGCTAGGGTTACTATCTAAGGCTCCCGTCTGGCCCTCCTCCGTACACGCGGGCACGGGTCCGTCTGTGCACACCCTGGGGACGTCGGCCACCTCGAGGTCACACGCGCTGGTCAGGGCGTCGTACGCGTACCCAGCGTCGCACGCCCCCGATTCTATCTCGTCGCCAACATCTTTGCAGATGTGGAAGAGGGTGCAGTCGTAAAGGTCCGGGAAGATGCCCGCCTCGGAACACGTGAAATTGGTCTTGACGCGACACGTGGTCTGCGTATCGGAACACGTGTGCTCTTCCTTGTCGCAGTAATGTTGACCGCAGTCCTGCATCTGGACGAGTTGGAAGGAGGTCCCCGTCGAGACGCACAGCTGTAACTTGGTGCAGTCGTCGCTACACTGGTAGCCCGGCGTCTTGCAGCTATCTACGGTGGTCTGGTAAAGACTAGGTGTTTGATCTAGTTCAACAAACCCAGCACCCATTGCACCTGACGATGACACCTGCGGGATATTAACGAGGGTGTTATTTGTAGCCATTCTTATGCACAACGGCTAAAAAACACAGTCAAATAGAACCTTTATAATCTTACTTACCAGAATAACTGCTAGAAGAACACAGTCAAATAGAACCTCAACAATCTTACTTACCAGAATATCTGCTAGAAGAACACAGTGAAATAAACTCTACAATCTTACTTACCAGAATAACTGCTAGAAGAACACAGTAAAATAGAACCTCTACAATCTTACTTACCATAATAACTGCTAGAGGAACACAGTCAAATAGAACCTCTACAATCTTACTTACCAGAATATCTGCTAGAAGAACACAGTAAAATAGAACCTCTACAATCTTACTTACCAGAATATCTGCTAGAAGAACACAGTCAAATAGAACATCTATAATCTTACTTACCAGAATAACTGCTAGAAGAACACAGTAAAATAGAACCTCTACAGCCCTACCAGAATAACTGCTAGACGAACACAGTCAAATAGAACATCTATAATCTTACTTACCAGAATAACTGCTAGAAGAACACAGTCAAATATAACCTCTACAATCTTACTTACCAGAATATCTGCTAGAAGAACACAGTCAAATAGAAACTCTACAGCCTTACTTACCAGAATAACTGCTAGAAGCACACAGTCAAATAGAACCTCTACAATCTTACTTACCAGAATAACTGCTAGAAGAACACAGTGAAATAAACTCTACAATCTTACTTACCAGAATATCTGCTAGAAGAACACAGTCAAATAGAACCTCTACAATCTTACTTACCAGAATAACTGCTAAAATAAGAAGCATCGTGAAAGAATAACCAAATCAAATCAGTCTAGAATCTGACAGTGGAATAAAGAAACTCGGCAACAATCGCTATTTATCTCTTTAGATGGATGGATGAGGGTGTTTACCAGATTTGTTAGTGATAACAAAGGTTGAGATATCAAAATAGAAGAAAACACTTCAAAGATAGAGTACAAAAACCATACACTAAATCAAAAATAGTTTTGATTGAAATAAACAAATTGATATATTTTCAACAATAATGACTCTTAATTTTGTTGATACTTATTTAAGCTACAATATCTACTTTTAATTACCCGACCGGTAATATACGTTCTCTTCAGCTGCCTCTTGCGAGAGATGGTTTCTTTTTTGACAACTGTCAAATAAACATATTTACTGCTTGTCAATATTTGTGCTTTAAATTAATTATTTTAAAGTTAGGTTTGTAGTTTCACGGTCTATCAATAGACTAAAGTGCTGGCGATGTGGTTTTTGAAGCACAGTTGGCTGCAGTGGCTGGGGTATTTCCTAAACGGTTTACATTTCTCCCTCCATGCCATTTCACTCCCCATAATAAGGATCACAATTACCCTCACCACAACAAATGGTGAAACATCCACTTCGGTGCTCAAATGGTCTAAGGCGTCAATATACCGGACTGCTGATGACGGGGAGATCAAGGTTCAAATACCTGTCCGGTGTGTTGAGAGTGGTCTTCCCTAAACGGTTTACCACTCTTCCTTCACGCAAATGCGAGTACACTTACTCTCAATTTAACCTTACTCATTCCTAACACATTTGCTTAATTAGTTCATATGCGTATGTCCTGAACAGGTAGGTAGGATCCGGTACTAAAAAAAATGTTAAAAAAAAATTAAATGGCTTAATAATGTAGGCCTAAATACAATTGTAATTTTATTTTTTTCCGCCATGTTGGCAACATTAGTTTCAAGTTTTCGAATAACGAGCTTCCTATGAAAATCAGGATTTTATATTCTGGTTTAGTGCTACTTGAGCCCTTTTTCAACCAAGGCAGGACAATCGCAGAATTTCGTCTTGAGTCTTGAGATAAGGCTCATAGCTGATTGCAGGCTATCAAGTGGAATCACATAATTTATTTGTTATTATTAGGGTGGGGCCGAAATACGTAGACAGTTAGTAACTTTAAAATCAACACTTTAATTGAAAAGTAAATACTAACCAGCTAAATAAAAGCAAACTACGAACTACACTTTTTCACTTTGTGAAGATAATGTGACTAAGGTGAGCTCTACCGGACGGCAGCACGTTGTCCGTCACTTTATTCGGCTAATTGTTTCTTCCCCATCCTGTATAAGCAGACCAGATCATTGAAGCACGGGACCACAGGGTCGAGATAATTAATGACGAAGCCGTGTTCAGTAAGAGTCAAGTTTATTGTTTCTGTGACTGGAACATTGATCACTAACCAATGTACACTTGCATAAAACAACTGGCTGTTAATATTGCATTCATCAAAATACAGTTTGTAGCTGTTTGTTGCATCATTCCCAGACTGGAAAAATCAAGGCCGTAGCCAAAGGGAGGTTTGGTGGTTCAATCCCTCCCAAAATTGTATGATCCCCCCCCACCCCACCACCCCCCCCCCCCCCCCGGAATTATTGGCTGGCTACGGCCTTGAGAAAAATTGCTCTGTTTAAATGTTAAGGGAGCCGCCTCGCTAAGCCAGAAATTGTCACTCAGACGTTCAGCTCTAACGAAATATGTTATTCTACGACGCGTTATTTCAAAATATGGTTCACGCCAAAATAAGGCGGAAAGATTCTAATGGAGGATCTTATTCCTTAACAGCCCTATAGTTAGAGTTGATATAAACAATTGTTTTAAAATGTGACACTAGCTCATTTTCAACAATTTTTTTAATCATATTCGCTAAGCCATGAGACCAGGCTTAATGAAAAAGGGTTTCAGATCTATCCTTCCTCTAACAAATACAGTGATTATAATATATTTTAGAACTAGCAGCGAGCTTTCCTCTTTACCTTGAAATAAGAAGTTTTATAGTTTTATTTTCTCTCTTTCTTATTGACATTATAAAGGGTAATTGTAGGTGAAGGTCTAAAGGGAGTATAGGCTTGGACATAATAGAGAAGTAGTTCCATAAAACGACAGAGTCCATTGTATTTCAAGCCGTGCGGCCTAACACCGGTTGATAGTTCTCTCTGACCTGGCTGGTCGCCTTAAGTCTCGCTAACAACGTAGACTGATATGATAATTTTAGCTTAAACTGTGTAATAAATTATAAAAAAAACAAGAGGATGATAAATGAAAGGGTGAAAGAGAGAGGGAAGAAGGAACACCTGTAGGATATGATAGAGAAGGAATGATTCGGGTGGTACGAACATGTGAAGAGGATGGAAGAAGAGAGGATTTCAAGGAGGATGCTAGAAACCCAGGGACAGGTGACTGAAGGGAGTACGGAGGAATGTGGAGTGGATTGGGCTGGCGTGGAGGAAGAAAGGTGGTTGGAGGACAGGAGTAAATGGAGAGGCTTATGTTCGAGACAAACCCTGCTAGTGGCAGGAAACTGCATGATGATGATGATGATGATGATGGAATGTGCCACTTCTATATGAGAGGCTTAGGTTGGTGTCGTCTTGTATCTTAATTTTAATTTTAAGAAATTGTACAAGTCAAATTAAGCATAGATTTTTTACAAAACATTTATTTTACAGACATAAACAAATAACTATTCGGTTATCGTGTACTCGTTTATTCTGTGGAACACTCTATCGCCCTATAGAATAGTATATCCCCTCTAGAACAGTCTAGCCCCTTCTAGAAGAGTCTAGCCTCCTCCAGAACAGTCTATCCCCTCTATAACAGTCTAGTCCCTTCCAGAACAGTCTATCCCCTCTATAACAGTCTAGCCTCCTCCAGAACAGTCTAGCCCCTTCTATAACAGTCTAGCCTCCTCCAGAACAGTCTATCCCCTCTAGAACAGTCTAGCCCCTTCTAGAACAGTCTAGCCTCCTCCAGAACAGTCTAGCCCCTTCTATAACAGTCTAGCCCCTTCTATAACAGTCTAGCCTCCTCCAGAACAGTCTATCCCCTCTAGAACAGTCTAGCCCCTTCTAGAACAGTCTAGCCTCCTCCAGAACAGTCTAGCCCCTTCTATAACAGTCTAGCCTCCTCCAGAACAGTCTATCCCCTATATAACAATCTAGCCTCCTCCAGAACAGTCTAGCCCCTTCTATAACAGTCTAGCCTCCTCCAGAACAGTCTATCCCCTCTAGAACAGTCTATCCCCTCTATAACAGTCTAGCCTCCTCCAGAACAGTCTAGCCCCTTCTATAACAGTCTAGCCTCCTCCAGAACAGTCTATCCCCTCTAGAACAGTCTAGCCCCTTCTAGAAAAGTCTAGCCTCCTCCAGAACAGTCTAGCCCCTTCTATAACAGTCTAGCCTCCTCCAGAACAGTCTATCTCCTCTATAACAGTCTAGCCACTTCCAAAACAGTCTATTCCACACACTGATACAGCGCTGGATTGTATGTTCCATGAGTGCACATGTACAGCTGAGGAGACCCGTCCACACAGATGTAGTAGATGCTGGGGTTTATCGTCAGAGCCCCTGTCTGACCAGTGTGGGTGCACTCCGGGACCTGATTGGATCTGCACACGGATGAGGTGACCTTCAGGTCACAGGCGTACGTGGAGGCATCATACGCCAGTCCTTCAGCGCAGCGTGTTGTCACAGGTTGGGCTTCCCGGCCCGCGCAGTAGTGGTACAAGGTGCAGTTGTAAGGATCGGGGAACACGCCTTGCATGTTGCACTTGAAGGGGACCACAGGATGGCAGTCCGAGACGGAGGTGCAGGAGAGCAGGCTCAAGTTGCAGGACGTTTGTCCCTTGACACACGTCGTCATCACGATCAGATCCAGGGACGTCCCTGTGTCCAGACACAGCTCCACCCGGTTACAGTCGGCGCTACAGGCGTAGCCAGCTGTGGAGCAGGTGTCTGCAGCTGCTGTGGTTCCTTGGCTGGTCGTGTCTGAGCTTGTATCTGAAGAGTCTGTATTGGTTGTTTCTGAGCTTGTGTCTGAAGAGTCTGTATTGGTTGTTTCTGAGCTTGTGTCTGAAGAGTCTGTATTGGTTGTTTCTGAGCTTGTGTCTGAAGAGTCTGTATTGGTTGTTTCTGAGCTTGTGTCTGAAGAGTCTGTATTGGTTGTTTCTGAGTTTGTGTCTGAAGAGTCTGTATTGGTTGTTTCTGAGCTTGTGTCTGAAGAGTCTGTATTGGTTGTTTCTGAGCTTGTGTCTGAAGATTCTGTATTGGTTGTTTCTGAGCTTGTGTCTGAAGAGTCTGTATTGGTTGTTTCTGAGCTTGTGTCTGAAGAGTCTGTATTGGTTGTTTCTGAGTTTGTGTCTGAAGAGTCTGTATTGGTTGTTTCTGAGCTTGTGTCTGAAGAGTCTGTATTGGTTGTTTCTGAGCTTGTGTCTGAAGATTCTGTATTGGTTGTTTCTGAGCTTGTGTCTGAAGAGTCTGTATTGGTTGTTTCTGAGCTTGTGTCTGAAGAGTCTGTATTGGTTGTTTCTGAGCTTGTGTCTGAAGATTCTGTATTGGTTGTTTCTGAGCTTGTGTCTGAAGATTCTGTATTGGTTGTTTCTGAGCTTGTGTCTGAAGATTCTGTATTGGTTGTTTCTGAGCTTGTGTCTGAAGAGTCTGTATTGGTTGTTTCTGAGCTTGTGTCTGAAGATTCTGTATTGGTTGTTTCTGAGCTTGTGTCTGAAGATTCTGTATTGGTTGTTTCTGAGCTTGTGTCTGAAGAGTCTGTATTGGTTGTTTCTGAGCTTGTGTCTGAAGATTCTGTATTGGTTGTTTCTGAGCTTGTGTCTGAAGATTCTGTATTGGTTGTTTCTGAGCTTGTGTCTGAAGAGTCTGTATTGGTTGTTTCTGAGCTTGTGTCTGAAGAGTCTGTATTGGTTGTTTCTGAGCTTGTGTCTGAAGAGTCTGTATTGGTTGTTTCTGAGCTTGTGTCTGAAGAGTCTGTATTGGTTGTTTCTGAGTTTGTGTCTGAAGAGTCTGTATTGGTTGTTTCTGAGCTTGTGTCTGAAGAGTCTGTATTGGTTGTTTCTGAGCTTGTGTCTGAAGATTCTGTATTGGTTGTTTCTGAGCTTGTGTCTGAAGATTCTGTATTGGTTGTTTCTGAGCTTGTGTCTGAAGAGTCTGTATTGGTTGTTTCTGAGCTTGTGTCTGAAGAGTCTGTATTGGTTGTTTCTGAGCTTGTGTCTGAAGAGTCTGTATTGGTTGTTTCTGAGCTTGTGTCTGAAGAGTCTGTATTGGTTGTTTCTGAGCTTGTGTCTGAAGAGTCTGTGGGAACAGACGTATCTTGGCAGGAGTACGAAGCATTATTGTATTGTCCATGGGGGCATATGTACAGCATGGGCCCCTCCTCTGAACAGATGTAGTAGATAGCGGGGTTCCTATCCAGGGCCCCAGTCTGCCCCGGATACAAGCATTCAGGAACTGGCCCGGCTGTGCACACAATGTTGTCCGTGGAAATGTTGCATGCGCCGCTGAGGGCATCGAAAGCGTACCCACTAGCGCAATATGTGGCTGTCCCCTCTCCGCCTTCCTCCTCGCAGACGTGGTAAAGGGTGCAGTCGTACGGGTCAGGGAACGTCCGGCCATGTTACACTTGAATGGAACCACGACTTGACAGACATCAGCATCGACGGAGCAGTTTTTGTTGTCAGCGTCACAGTAGAGTCCGTCTGAGGTGCACGCGAGGACGTTTATCAGCTGGTAGCTTGGCCCCAGCTGCGCGCAGAGTTGGAGGGAGTGGCAGTCTGCAGCGCATTGGTATCCAGGTGTGTTGCAGGTGTCCAAGGTGAACTTCAGGAAACCACTGTGGCTCCTTGACTCAATGGGTGAGCCACCTAGTGCCATCTGAAAGGTAACGTATTGTGCGTTTTGCAACGGGAAACTGGACGGCAAGGATTCCTCTACACTCCAAATATTCGAACATTCGTTTCCAGGAATCTAACCTGGGATCCTTGATTTATCACACCAATGCTCTACCACTGAGCTATACAGGAGTCTCCCCGTGCTCAGGGCCATTCTTCCACTCATAGATCAAGGCAGAGTCTATCATTGACATGTGGACATTATAATTGATACGACAGCCATCGGCGACTCTGGGGGGAGGGTTTGGCTTTATTCATCCGCTAGCCTATCATTTCCACACGCACATCATAGACTCTGCCTTTAGCTATTAATGAAGAATGAAAATTGAGGCGTATTCCTGAATACATTCGTTGACATCTCGAGGGCTTCCCCGTCTCAAATTTCCCATTTGGTATTCTTCAAATATTCAAAAGTCGAACCACGAGAATTGAGCCCCAGCGGTGTACCCATTCAAAATGTGATATATCTAAGGTTTTTTTTTACTAAGTTAGCGCTTGAATAATTAGATTTAATCACAACCCAAAAACTAAAGAAAAGAAAATTGCTGTAAACGAGCCGTTTATATCAATTTCCAATATTAGGGTAAATGTTGATACAATTGCTAGTAGGGAAAAATCATTAATCAAACTCTATAGATAAATAACCTGGGGAGTACTTTGTGCCCATAGTCCCATATGCAGCAGAAACATTGACATTGAATGTAAGATAGACAAGGAGAGCAAGTTAGCTGTCACAAAGAGAAACATTGACATTGAATGTAAGATAGACAAGGAGAGCAAGTTAGCTGTCACAAAGAGAAACATTGGCATTGAATGTAAGATAGACAAGGAGAGCAAGTTAGCTGTCACAAAGAGAAACATTGACATTGAATGTAAGATAGACAAGGAGAGCAAGTTAGCTGTCACAAAGAGAAACATTGACATTGAATGTAAGATAGACAAGGAGAGCAAGTTAGCTGTCACAAAGAGAAACATTGACATTGAATGTAAGATAGACAAGGAGAGCATGTTAGCTGTCACAAAGAGAAACATTGACATTGAATGTAAGAGAGACAAGGAGAGCAAGTTAGCTGTCACAAAGAGAAACATTGGCATTGAATGTAAGATAGACAAGGAGAGCAAGTTAGCTGTCACAAAGAGAAACATTGACATTGAATGTAAGATAGACAAGGAGAGCAAGTTAGCTGTCACAAAGAGAAACATTGACATTGAATGTAAGATAGACAAGGAGAGCAAGTTAGCTGTCACAAAGAGAAACATTGACATTGAATGTAAGATAGACAAGGAGAGCAAGTTAGCTGTCACAAAGAGAAACATTGACATTGAATGTAAGATAGACAAGGAGAGCAAGTTAGCTGTCACAAAGAGAAACATTGACATTGAATGTAAGATAGACAAGGAGAGCAAGTTAGCTGTCACAAAGAGAAACATTGACATTGAATGTAAGATAGACAAGGAGAGCAAGTTAGCTGTCACAAAGAGAAACATTGACATTGAATGTAAGAGAGACAAGGAGAGCAAGTTAGCTGTCACCAGGATCACGTGAGATAGAATCATAATCAATTGTTTCCAGCCTGTGACCGGTCAGTTAGTAAAATGCTTCCTTCTTTCTCTAGCCTTCCACCAATCTTCCTCTTTTAATTGTTTCCATTCTTCTCCTCTTATTTGAACAATTTTGTATTCTGCTTCTCCCATCTCTCTCTTGTCCTGCCTTGTGATCTTTATCCTACATACTTCATCTACATTTTCTTTGACATCTTCTCCTACTCCATACTCGTTACATGACCATACCATCTCAGTCTTGCTTCCTCTACTATCTCATGTACTCCAACATCCTCATTACATGTCCATAACCATCTCAGTCTTGCTTCCTCTACTATCTCATGTACTCCAACATCCTCATTACATGCTCATACCATCTCAGTCTTGCTTCCTCTACTATCTCATGTACTCCAACATCCTCATTACATGTACATACCATCTCAGTCTTGCTTCCTCTACTATCTCATGTACTCCAACATCCTCATTACATGCTCATACCATCTCAGTCTTGCTTCCTCTACTATCTCATGTACTCCAACATCCTCATTACATGTCCATACCATCTCAGTCTTGCTTCCTCTACTATCTCATGTACTCCAACATCCTCATTACATGTCCATACCATCTCAGTCTTGCTTCCTCTACTATCTCATGTACTCCAACATCCTCATTACATGCTCATACCATCTCAGTCTTGCTTCCTCTACTATCTCATGTACTCCAACATCCTCATTACATGTCCATACCATCTCAGTCTTGCTTCCTCTACTATCTCATGTACTCCAACATCCTCATTACATGTCCATACCATCTCAGTCTTGCTTCCTCTACTATCTCATGTACTCCAACATCCTCATTACATGTCCATACCATCTCAGTCTTGCTTCCTCTACTATCTCATGTACTCCAACATCCTCATTACATGTCCATACCATCTCAGTCTTGCTTCCTCTACTATCTCATGTACTCCAACATCCTCATTACATGCCCATACCATCTCAGTCTTGCTTCCTCTACTATCTCATTTAGTCTCTGTGCCCTCAATATTTCCGGATAACTTCAATTAATAAAATGTCCTCAAAATAAATTCCTTTTTTCTCAAAACGTATTTTTTGAAATGTTCAACACACATTTAAAAAAAATCTCTTTTCTATAAAGTAAAAATACTGACACTACTTTTCGAAGATCAGGGCGAACAGTTGGGCTAAGTCTTACGCGGAGGAAGCAAAACGAGCTATGTCTGTTCCGATGTTGTGATTGCCTGATCTTACAGTTTGAGAAAATGGTAAATGAATGTTTCATCAAAGTGTTAGACCGTTCGAATAAGATAAACTCGAGCATAAATCTAATTATCTCGGTAATAGGGGGGCTGGTCATGGATCGATTCCTGGATAGGTCACGTGCTAAGCAAGGGGTCCCGTTTTCGAGTCCCGTGTACAGGTGTCATTTTTAAAATGAAACTGATACATCCATAACTAGAATAGCATTACTTTCTCCTGAGTCTCACTAGTTGTGTATTATCCGTACCCGCCCTTGTTAACCTCAATGTTGTCCTCGTGTTATGTATTATCCGTACCCGCCCTTGTTAACCTCAATGTTGTCCTCGTGTTATGTATTATCCGTACCCGCCCTTGTTAACCTCAATGTTGTCCTCGTGTTATGTATTATCCGTACCCGCCCTTGTTAACCTCAATGTTTCCTCAAGTATGGGATAATCCCTCGGGGAAACCTAATGGAAACCCCAGACACCAGATCTTAACCCGACCGTTAAAATGATTTCGTCTATACTCTCAATAACAGACAGACAGACAGACAGACAAACGACATTGCAAAGACACATATTTTTCGAGTTCATCGACACACATCAAAATGTCGAGTGTATTTTTATTACGATCACAATACTTCCAAACCCCCGAGAGGTCACGATAAAATAAAAAGTATCGTAATAGCGTCCGTGGTATGCTGGATGTGAGAAATAGTTCCCTCGATTGTTGAACAATAATTCCTGATTGAAGAACGAAGGTACCATTGTTGGCTCAGATACTAGCGGCTCTTCTGAAGACTCTTGGATGATATTATACAAAGTATGAGTTTAGATCCAGGATATTGCCTTTGAGTAAAATAAGATCCATCGGCTAAACAGGAGTCCTACTTGTCTACTAGATGTCCTTTCCAAGTCCAGGAGCCCTACTTGTCTACTAGATGTCCTTTCCAAGTCCAGGAGCCCTACTTGTCTACTAGATGTCCTTTCCAAGTCCAGGAGCTCTACTTGTCTACTAGATGTCCTTTACAAGTCCAGGAGCTCTACTTGTCTACTAGATGTCCTTTACAAGTCCAGGAGCCCTACTTGTCTACTAGATGTCCTTTCCAAGTCCAGGAGCCCTACTTGTCTACTAGATGTCCTTTCCAAGTCCAGGAGCTCTACTTGTCTACTAGATGTCCTTTCCAAGTCCAGGAGTCCTACTTGTCTACTAGATGTCCTTTACAAGTCCAGGAGCTCTACTTGTCTACTAGATGTCCTTTACAAGTCCAGGAGCTCTACTTGTCTACTAGATGTCCTTTCCAAGTCCAGGAGCTCTACTTGTCTACTAGATGTCCTTTCCAAGTCCAGGAGCTCTACTTGTCTACTAGATGTCCTTTCCAAGTCCAGGAGTCCTACTTGTCTACTAGATGTCCTTTCCAAGTCCAGGAGTCCTACTTGTCTACGAGATGTCCTTTACAAGTCCAGGAGCTCTACTTGTCTACTAGATGTCCTTTACAAGTCCAGGAGCCCTACTTGTCTACTAGATGTCCTTTCCAAGTCCAGGAGCTCTACTTGTCTACTAGATGTCCTTTCCAAGTCCAGGAGTCCTACTTGTCTACTAGATGTCCTTTACAAGTCCAGGAGCTCTACTTGTCTACTAGATGTCCTTTCTAAGTCCAGGAGTCCTACTTGTCTACTATACATTATACTTATAGTAATAATAAAATAAATTTATCTTTCAACTTACGAATAAAATAAGCAGCATCCCGTGTCGGATACAATTCTCCATGGTGGAATAGAGAGGCTGTATGCCCGCTATATGTTCGATTGCATCTGCAGCTGAATCAGGCAGCTGCTGTGTTAACAGCAGTTTATCAGAGTGGCGAGAGATCTATCTATATAAAACACTTCACTTGGAATATTACACAAACATGTTTCGAAACAGTCAAGTGGGTGGATCGAGAAAATATATACTATCCTGTGTGTTGCCATAGATCAACAGAATATAAGATATGCGACAAGGTTGATAAGATACTTTACCAGCAGTGTTGGATGGACGGTTAATGTACCTGACTACAGTAGCCCCGTGGCTTCTTTGGCGCTGACTGACAGCTAACAGCTGACTTCTGACAGTCAACATTTAGCTAAATACATAAATTTTGACCATATAAAGTGACACCTGCCAAACACATGTTTTTTCAGATCATATGGTTTGGTGTAAGGATACGAAATTTTGTCTGGTAATTTTTCAAAGCTGTCAGCTGTGAGCTGTCAGTCAGCACCAAAGAAGCCATGGGGCTACTGTAGACACCTTGCAATACTGTATGTATAGTTAGTGTACCTCACTAGAGTCCTTGAAGTACTGGACAAACGGTTAGTGTACCAGACTATAAAGCAAACACCGACTTCTCAGAAGGCTCGTAGGAATATTCCTCACTTAGAAAAATCCCCTGCTTGGAACAGATCACATGTTTATCAGACGGATAGTAACAATATTATATCTGTAACATCTTGAGGAATCATTGAAGTGGGGAATTCGGGACAGACTCTCACCGCGGCCAACACTTGAAGACGTCCCAGATAAGGTTAAGTTGACGCGAATTGTTATATTCCTGTCAGAAACACGTCTTGACTTGTGATAAACACTTGACACTTGAAACAAGTGTATAAAGTGTTGCTCGTGGGGTGTTGCCTTGTCAATGATACAATCACTACAACCATGGACACATACGGCACATTAGCGGGGTATCTCTTCACTTTGGTGGTAAGTAGACTTCCCACATTACACGGCAGTAAATAATATGTAAGAACATAGGATAAAATATATATACCTTTTCAAACGAAACAACATTTACTATATTTTTAAGATTTCTTATAATATATACGTAAGTTAAATAGAATTATTTTAATCTGATATAAAACAGATATTATAGAATTTATTTTTTTAAATAAATTCAATAATTAATATTATAAAATATTATATAAAATAGAAAATGTAGCATCTGCAATAATTATGAAGATAAAAAATTATTATTATAACATTATGTAAAACATAAGTTATAGAATATAAAATATTATCAAAGATGTATAGAATCATTCAGAGTATTTTACAAGCATATACTCGATCAAATTGACCAATTATCTGGTAAAAATATAAAGAAATATTAATTTCTTTAATAAATATTTTACTCGCTTTAGTGGCCACATGGTCTAATGTTCTACTCTCGCAGTAGACAGGAGAACCAAGAACAAAGAGATTGAGGTTCGAATCTCGGTCGGGTTTAATGGAGGTGATTTTACAAAATGGTTTTCCATTCTCCTTCTATGAATGCAGGTCCACTTCTTATAGATATAACATTCAAAATTCCTAAAACCATTTGCGTAAATAGTACATATGTGTATATTCCGAACGGGTAGTAAGCCGTGGTGCTAAAAGTAGAAAAATAGATGTTATCAGTAATTGTATTAGTAGCTCCTTTCCAAAATATTATGAACTGGACGGTTTTAGAAATTATCAAAATGAATACTCCTGTGAAAACAAATATCTTACCCACAAATTCATACATATGAAGTTAGGAAGATATTTGGGGCCAGACTTTATCTAAATGATGCTCAAACTGATTGTCTTATCATAGCAGCCCATGGCTCCATATAGGACACGTGGGGCCAACATTGAACAGGGCTGTCCAGCGAGACTCTATTTTACATGGTCGTATTTTCCACTTACGTTCACCTCCATAGTCAGTTGAACTCGGTACTAACCACGTGAGGTCCAACCAATGGATAGACAGCTAGCTCGAATGAAGCTAAGAGAAATACGACGCTTAAGATGGAAGATGTAGGAAATTCCTCAATGCTGTAGTCTACTATTCCATTCCTCCACGCTTCAGTCTAATATTGCATTCCTCCACGCTTCAGTATATGATTGCTTCCCTCCATTCTTCAATATATGATTGCTTTGCTTCCTTTTTCAGTATATGATTGCTTTCCTCCCTTTTTCAGTATATGATTGTTTTCCTCCATTCTTCAGTATAGGATTGCTTTCCTCCATTTTTCAGTCTATGATTGCTTTCCTTCCTTTTTCAGTTTATGATCGCTTTCCTCCATTTTTCAGATTATGATTGCTTTCCTTCCTTTTTCAGTTTATGATTGCTTTCCTCCATTTTTCAGTTTATGATTACTTTCCTCCATTCTTCAGTCTATGATCGCTTTCCTCAATTTTTCAGATTATGATTGTTTTCCTCCATTTTTCAGTCTATGATTGTTTTCCTCCATTTTTGAGATTATGATTGTTTTCCTCCATTTTTCAGATTATGATTGTTTTCCTCCATTTTTCAGTCTATGATAGCTTTCCTTTCTTTTACAGTTTATGATTGCTTTCCTCCATTTTTCAGTCTATAATTGCTTTCCTTCCTTTTTCAGTTTATGATTGCTTTTCTTCATTTTTCAGTTTATGATTGCTTTCCTCCATTTTTCAGATTATGATTGCTTTCCTCCATTTTTCAGTCTATGATTGCTTTCCTCCATTTTTCAGTTTATGATTGCTTTCCTCCATTTTTCAGTTTATAATCGCTTTCCTCCATTTTTCAGTTTATGATTGCTTTCCTTCATTTTTCAGTTTATGATCGCTTCCTCCATTTTTCAGATTATGATTGTTTTCCTCCATTTTTCAGATTATGATTGTTTTCCTTCATTTTCAGTCTATGATTGCTTTCCTTCCTTTTTCAGTTTATGATTGCTTTCCTCCATTTTTCAGTCTATGATTGTTTTCTCCATTTTTCAGATTATGATTGTTTTCCTCCATTTTTCAGATTATGATTGCTTTCCTCCATTTTTCAGTCTATGATTGCTTTCCTTCCTTTTTCAGTTTATGATTGCTTTCCTCCATTTTTCAGTCTATGATTGCTTTCCTCCATTTTTTAGATTATGATTGCTTTCCTCCATTTTTCAGATTATGATTGCTTTCCTCCATTTTTCAGTTAATGATTGCTTTCCTCCATTTTTTAGATTATGATTGCTTTCCTACTTTTTCAGTCTATGATTTCTTTCCTCCATTTTTCAGATTATGATTTCTTTCCTCCATTTTTCAGATTATGATTGCTTTCCTCCATTTTTCAGTTTATGATTGCTTTCCTCCATTTTTCAGTTTATGATCGCTTTCCTCCATTTTTCAGTTTATGATTGCTTTCCTCCATTTTTCAGATTATGATTGCTTTCCTTTCTTTTCAGTCTATGATTGCTTTCCTTCCTTTTTCAGTTTATGATTGCTTTCCTCCATTTTTCAGTTTATGATTGCTTTCCTCCATTTTTCAGTTTATGATTGCTTTCCTCCATTTTTCAGTCTATGATTGTTTTCCTCCATTTTTCAGTCTATGATTGTTTTCCTCCATTTTTCACTTTATGATTGCTTTCCTCCATTTTTCAAATTATGACTTTTTTCCTTCCTTTTTCAGTTTATGATTGCTTTCCTCCATTTTTTAGATTATGATTGTTTCCTCCATTTTTCATTCTACTATTGATTTCCTCAGTTTTTCAGTTTATGATTGTTTTCCTCCATTTTTCAGTCTATGATTGCTTTCCTCCGTTTGCAACCCCCCCTCCCTTAATATCCTTAGGGTGAGGAAGACTGAAAATCAGGCAAGAATGTTACCTGGTTGAACAATATAAATTTTATTGTAAGAAAAACAACAATAATAGTACAATAATTAAGAAGGCACAATCCGTGCGTGAAGCGCACCTCTCCGTCAACCATTGGAGTCTATTAGATAACACAAGTAAACAATCATGAAACCTCCTTAGGAGAGTCAAAAACGACACTAAGCGTGTCGGGCCTAAAATCAAATAACATCTTACAATTCGGGATCACAATTTTATAGACCTTAGTTCCTTGGTTGTTTATCCTACTAGTATTATTTCCAGAATAAGACGTACGGCATAACCGTAACCCCCGCGCAACAGTTACCAAGCAAGGTTTAAAGATTAACATTTAAAGACGCACGTAACTAACATGGCGTCACACCAATCCAATAAGCCCCAAATGTAAAAGTAAACTAAGTAACATAACAACTCCCAGTATTTAACCCGATAAATAAAGCTGAGTTTAAATACAACTAAACTAATAAGTGAATTATTACAAGTCGGGTTTTGAACTCGGGCGCACAGACAAACTCTCAGTGCTCTAACCATAAACAAGTATTTACTTAAATAACTAACAATTAAAGTTTGGGCTTGGACCCCAAATTTAGGTGGGTGACGAAGGGCGAAGGCCTCTCTACATGCCGCGGTAAGCGCATGGCATTGCAAGTTCAACAACAACAATATAATAAGGTTTTAAGAACCAGAATGATAATTTTGACAAGAATGCCCCCCATGATGACGAAACTGAAATTTAGATACGTATGACAATAATCCCCGAGACCTAGTTCGCCGTTCTCACCTCTTATTCACAAGATGGTGGGGTAGTAAGTGACCTTACGTTCCCGGCGTAGCCGTATATATACAAGAAATAGTTCCCAGAGTGGGGGTAGGATCGAAGGAGATGGAAGGTAGGAGAACATAACAATCGAAGGAGATGGAAAGTAGGAGAACATAACAATCGAAGGAATGAGTAGGTCCTAGAACAATGTAGAAGCGCCCAGACGCTACTCGCAGCCGGACACGGAACTTTCTTCTTTCTTCGGCTGGCTGGACACGTGTTCGATCCTTGCAGTCGGTCGACTTGGGCGCGTCGCTCAGTCTGTTCAGTATTACTTCGGAGAGCGGAGGTTGGTGATAGTGGTTTTTGTGCCGTGTGATGGTCTTCCGAGAGCGACCCCCTGGGTTGGTGAGTGTTGACCCATTGATATTTCATGT
Organism: Timema cristinae; assembly: GCA_039000515.1. NCBI lineage: Eukaryota > Metazoa > Arthropoda > Insecta > Phasmatodea > Timematidae > Timema > Timema cristinae. The sequence goes on from JBCFYV010000003.1 coordinate 77,017,396, forward strand.
AACACGTTACACATTCTTCAGTCTATGATTGCTTTCCTCCATTTTTCAGTCTATGATTGCTTTCCTCCATTCTTCAGAATATAATTGCCTTCCTCCATTCTTCAGTATAAGATTGCTTTTCTCCATTCTTCAGTCTATGATTGCTTTCCTCTATTCTTCAGTTTATGATTGTTTTCCTCTATTCTTCAGTTTATGATTGTTTTCCTCCATTGTTCAGTTTATGATTGCTTTCCCCCATTTTCAGTCTATGATTGCTTTCCTCCATTCATCAGTTTATGATTGCTTTCCCCCATTTTCAGTCTATGATTGCTTTCCTCCATTCTTCAGTTTATGATTGCTTTCCCCCATTTTCAGTCTATGATTGTTTTCCTCCATTCTTCAGTTTATGATTGCTTTCCTCCATTCTTCAGTTTATGATTGCTTTCCCCCATTTTCAGTCTATGATTGCTTTCCTCCATTCATCAGTTTATGATTGCTTTCCCCCATTTTCAGTCTATGATTGCTTTCCTCCATTCTTCAGTTTATGATTGCTTTCCTCCATTCTTCAGTTTATGATTGCTTTCCCCCATTTTCAGTCTATGATTGTTTTCCTCCATTCTTCAGTCTATGATTGCTTTCCTCTATTCTTCAGTTTATGATTGTTTTCCTCTATTCTTCAGTATATGATTGTTTTCCTCCACGCTTCAGTATATGATTGCTTTCCTCCATTCTTCAGTATATGATTGCTTTCCCCCATCTTCAGTCTATGATTGCTTTCCTCCATTCTTCAGTTTATGATTGCTTTCCTCCATTCTTCAGTCTATGATTGCAGTTGGCTTGCCAGTACTTCTCGCCCGGAGACTCACTCAGCCTCACCGCGACCCCCTTGCCGGGTAAAGAGAGTCTCTATGTCGAAGACACCAACGTCAGCACAACCTCCCTTCCCAGCAGCAGCGCGGTGTGCCATCAAGCCGGATACAACTGCAGTGAGGACTGCTCCTCAATCCAGTTCTGCTACGAGGTGTCAAGCGGGTTGTTTGAGACCATAACTCTTGAGACGTGCTTGAACGACACGCTCTGCGACATTAGGACTCACACCTGCACCACCGAGGGGGGCTCCACCTGTAAGAAACCTCGTCCCGACGACTACACTTTCACCTGCCAAACATCCGGAACGTTTCCGGACCCTTTCGACTGCACCAAGTATTACGTGTGCTATGTAAACTCCACCAAGAACGGGGAGATCATCATCGATGGCACCTGTCCTGGAGGGTCGGCCTTCGACGTCCTCACGTTGAGCTGCGCCCTGCCCAACACGGATAGAGTCTGCACGGACCTCCCCGTCCCAAACTGTAACTCCACTCCTGGACTCATCGGCGTATTGGAGAGGAACCCGACCATCTACTACATCTGCACCCAGAAGGACGACTCCACGTTCCCTGAACTGTTCCGGTGCGACGTGGGCTTCTTCGACGTGTCATTGGGGGAATGCCGCCTCAGTTCCGGTTTAGAAACCACCACCGTTGTCCCCACCACGACCAAATCCTCGTTATTCACTTGTGTGGAGCCGGGGATCTTCCCCGACCATAAGGCGTGCCACTCGTTCTACGTCTGTCCAGAGAGCTTGAAGATTTATCGCGATAGCTGTCTTACCGGTATGTACTTTGACCCCGTTACATCTTTGTGTAAACTAGGTTCTTGCTCGGACTGTTAGGTCTCTCTCAATCCGCGTCGCGACGCCTAGGTAGGAAGGGAACATTGAATGGAGACTATTTAATTAGGGGTGGACATTTCTTCGATCCTCCACAACCAGCGTCCTATATGGACAGGTTTATTTCGAGACTTGACACAGCTGCGACCGTTGTTTATTGTACTAAAGTACACCATCTATCCCTATATTGAGCTAATTACAACCAGTCCATCACATTAAACACATTATTAATTATTTCTCCCGACTGTATCGAGGTCTTATCAATGTTTTCTTCCAATTAGGTTTGCTAATCAATATTTAAAACGCAGTTCTAGTTTATACCATTAGCGCTGCATGTATTTCCCACCGTAACCTGCAAGATGTTATTATCCTAGAAGTGAGTACAGGGTAGTTAGTTCATCATTATGTAACTTACTACTCTCCCTTATCTTCTTATCCTGGTATTTCTTTATGGTTGTTAAACCTGGTCTCTTACCCGACACGACGAGAAGAGATGTAACCTGTTTGAAGAATAAAAGTAGCGTTGAGCTGCAGTTCATAATAAACTTTTTATTATAAATATTGTACTTTTTTGTCTTGATTGTGTTCCTCTGTCTCAATACACTAAAACCTCAAGCTAGAGCGACAGGGTTGCTGAGACCAGTCTTAGGTTTGTATCTGGCACGTGATCTTTAAGGTTCAAGGGGCATAGTGTAATCAATCAAGGTAAGACTGCTACCTTGCTTTGTAAAATCTAATATTGTCATTTGATTACAAAAAATAAAACACCTCATCATGTCTAACCATAATACATATTACATTATATTATAAGTAAAGCTTTTGTTATCACTATATCTTACTACACGTTCGGATTATTCGCTTATTTTCTAATTATGATAATGGTTTTAGGGATTATTAAAGCTATAAATAGAAAATCTTTAACCGCACTTGTGTGGAGGGAGAGTGAAAAATCATATTGTAAGAACCACATTCAGTACACCAGACAAAGATTCGGACCTGGATTTCCCCGTGATCGGTAGACTACTCTTCTGTGAGAGTGGCGCGTTAGACCATGTGGCCACCGAAGCGGATATATAAATTTAAATAATGCACAGTTGCATGAACAATATAATTTAAGATAATCAATGAAGTAAAAGTTGCAGTATGTATGGTTAGTGTACCTCATTAGAGTCCTTGAAGTACTGGACAAACAGTTAATGTACCTGACTACAGTAGCCCCGTGGCTTCTTTGGCGCTGACTGACAGCTAACAGCTGACTTCTGACAGTCAACATTTAGGTAAATACATAAATTTTGACCATATAAAGTGACACCTGCCAAACACATGTTTTTTCAGATCATATGGTTTGGTGTAAGGATACGAAATTTTGTCTGGTAAATTTTCAAAGCTGTCAGCTGTGAGCTGTCAGTCAGCACCAAAGAAGCCATGGGGCTACTGTAGACACCTTGCAATACTGTATGTATAGTTAGTGTACCTCACTAGAGTCCTTGAAGTACTGGACAAACGGTTAGTGTACCAGACTATAAAGCAAACACCGACTTCTCAGAAGGCTCGTAGGAATATTCCTCACTTACAAAAATCCCCTGCTTGGAACAGATCACATGTTTATCAGACGGATAGTAACAATATTATATCTGTAACATCTTGAGGAATCATTGAAGTGGGGAATTCGGGACAGACTCTCACCGCGGCCAACACTTGAAGACGTCCCAGATATGGTTAAGTTGACGCGAATTGTTATATTCCTGTCAGAAACACGTCTTGACTTGTGATAAACACTTGACACTTGAAACAAGTGTATAAAGTGTTGATCGTGGGGTGTTTCCTTGTCACTGATACAATCACTACAACCATGGACACATACGGCACATTAGCGGGGTATCTCTTCACTTTGGTGGTAAGTAGACTTCCCACATTACACGGCAGTAAATAATATGTAAGAACATAGGATAAAATATATATATATACCTTTTCAAACGAAACAACATTTACTATATTTTTAAGATTTCTTATAATATATACGTAAGTTAAATAGAATTATTTTAATCTGATATAAAACAGATATTATAGAATTTATTTTTTTAAATAAATTCAATAATTAATATTATAAAATATTATATAAAATAGAAAATGTAGCATCTGCAATAATTATGAAGATAAAAAATTATTATTATAACATTATGTAAAACATAAGTTATAGAATATAAAATATTATCAAAGATTTATAGAATCATTCAGAGTATTTTACTAGCATATACTCGATCAAATTGACCAATTATCTGGTAAAAATATAAAGAAATATTAATTTCTTTAATAAATATTTTACTCGCTTTAGTGGCCACATGGTCTAATGTTCTACTCTCGCAGTAGACAGGAGAGCCTAGAACAAAGAGATTGAGGTTCGAATCTCGGTCGGGTTTAATGGAGGTGATTTTACAAAATGGTTTTCCATTCTCCTTCTATGAATGCAGGTCCACTTCTTATAGATATAACATTCAAAATTCCTAAAACCATTTGCGTAAATAGTACATATGTGTATATTCCGAACGGGTAGTAAGCCGTGGTGCTAAAAGTAGAAATATAGACCTTATCAGTAATTGTATAAGTAGCTCCTTTCCAAAATATTATGAACTGGACCGTTTTAGAAATTATCAAAATGAATACTCCTGTGAAAACAAATATCTTACCCACAAATTCATCCATATGAAGTTAGGAAGATATTTGGGGCCAGACTTTATCTAAATAATGCTCAAACTGATTGTCTTATCATAGCAGCCCATGGCTCCTTCTAGGACACGTGGGGCCAACATTGAGCAGGGCTGTCCAGCGAGACTCTATTTTACATGGTCGTATTTTCCACTTACGTTCACCTCCATAGTCAGTTGAACTCGGTACTAACCACGTGAGGTCCAACCAATGGATAGACAGCTAGCTCTAATGAAGCTAAGAGAAATACGACGCTTAAGATGGACGATGAAGGGAATTCCTCAATGCTGTAGTCTACTATTCCATTCCTCCACGCTTCAGTATATGATTGCTTTCCTTCATTCTTCAGTATATGATTGTTTTCCTCCACGCTTCAGTATATGATTGCTTTCCTCCATTCTTCAGTATATGATTGCTTTCCCCCATCTTCAGTTTATGATTGCTTTCCTCCATTCTTCAGTTTATGATTGCTTTCCTCCATTCTTCAGTATATGATTGCTTTCCTCCATTCTTCAGTTTATGATTGCTTTCCTCCATTCTTCAGTTTATGATTGCTTTCCTCCATTCTTCAGTCTATGATTGCTTTCCTCCATTCTTCAGTATATGATTGCAGTTGGCTTGCCAGTACTTCTCGCCCGGAGACTCACTCAGCCTCACCGCGACCCCCTTGCCGGGTAAAGAGAGTCTCTATGTCGAAGACACCAACGTCAGCACAACCTCCCTTCCCAGCAGCAGCGCGGTGTGCCATCAAGCCGGATACAACTGCAGTGAGGACTGCTCCTCAATCCAGTTCTGCTACGAGGTGTCAAGCGGGTTGTTTGAGACCATAACTCTTGAGACGTGCTTGAACGACACGCTCTGCGACATTAGGACTCACACCTGCACCACCGAGGGGGGCTCCATCTGTAAGAAACCTCGTCCAGACGACTACACTTTCACCTGCCAAACATCCGGAACGTTTCCGGACCCTTTCGACTGCACCAAGTATTACGTGTGTAATGTAAATAGCACCAAAAGTGGGGAGATCATCATCGATGGCATCTGTCCTGGAGGGTCGGCCTTCGACGTCCTCACGTTGAGCTGCGCCCTGCCCAACACGGATAGAGTCTGCACGGACCTCCCTGTCCCAAACTGTAACTCCACTCCTGGACTCATCGGCGTGTTGGAGAGGAACCCTACAATCTACTACATCTGCACCAAGAAGGACGACTTCACGTTCCCTGAACTGTTCCGGTGTGACGTGGGCTATTTCGACGTGTCATTGGGGGAATGCCGGATCAGTTCCGGTTTAGAAACCACCACCGTTGTCTCCACCACGACCCAATCCTCGGTATTCACTTGTGTGGAGCCGGGGATCTTCCCCGACCCTGAGTCGTGCATCTCGTTTTATGTCTGCCCAGTTACCTTGAAGGCATATACCTCAAGCTGCCTCTCTGGTATGTTCTTTGACCCCGTTACCAATTCGTGTGAGCTAGGTTCTTGCCCAAAATGTTAGGTTTCTCTCAGTCTGCGTCGCGACGCTTAGGTATGAAGGGAGAACTGAATGGAGACTATTTTATTAGGGGTGAACAGTCCTTCGATCGCCAACAACCAGCGTCCTATATAGACAGGTTTATTTTGAGACTTGACTCAGCTGCGACCGTTGTTTATTGTACAAAATTACACCACCTATCCCTATCTTGAGCTAATTACAACCAGTCGACCTCATCACACCCTCTCCCTAATTTGAGCTAGTTCTACCCAGTCCACTTCATCACACCCTCTCCCTAATTTGAGATAGTTCTATCCAGTCCACCTCATCACACCCTATCCCTATCTTCAGCTTGTTCAATCCAGTCCACCTCATCACATCCTATCCTTATTTTGAGCGTGTTATATCCAGTCCACCTCATTAAACACATACTAATGTATTTCTCCCAACTGTATCGAGGTCTTATCAATGTTTTCTTCCAATTAGGTTTGCTAATCAATATTTAGAACGCAGTTCTAGTTTATACCATTAGCGCTGCATGACTTTCCCACCGTAACCTGCAAGATGTTATTATACTAACAATGAGTACAGGGTAGTTAGTTCATCATGTTGCAATTTTAGCTACAAGTTAAATAAACTGGGCAAGTCAACAACTACAACACTTGCCCAATCTCACCGTCCAGGCTATGCACCATTAATAACACGTCTGGCCACATTAACAGCCCGCGAACAACTGCTAGCTCCAAGCCAAGAATCAAACCTCACTCGTTAGAGACCGCCACCCATGCTCAATGCCACCCAACGACAATGACAAGAGTAGAAGAGGCCAGTAAATTCCAGACGTTTCCAGTGTAACGCACATCCCCCCTTTCTTTGTGTTAAACTCTGTGATCCCCACGCCTTTTGATCCCGTCTCTCCTGGTCTACGAGTTTTGTGCACCATATAAAAGACCGACCATGAAAATATACTGCACTCTTGGACTGGGCGTGGATGATATAAGACGAAGCAGAGGCTTCAAAGACTTATATAAAATGTAAGGAGAAATTCACTTTTGGCGTAATAATATCTCGTAACTATTCAAAATTCGTTTTCAGCCATTCTTTTAATTTAAAATATAAATCATTGAAGTCTAGTATTATTCTTCGTTCTTTTGAACATTGATTTATCTTTAAACTACCTAACTTGCGAATTATATTTCATAATTAGTTTGTTAAGGATTTACTTGAGAGAGTTCATGAACAACATTATGTCTGAACATTTAAAATTAGTAATGTTATGCGGTATGTTTGGTATTCATAAATATTTAATTAACTTTAAATTACTTAACTTGTGAAATTTCATATATATTTAATTCGGTAATATCTTATTTGAGAGAAATTATCCATATTATTATAGGTGACCTGGTGGTCTAGGGGTAAAGTGTTAGACTTCTATGCTGGCGGCCGGGTTCAATCCTCGGTCCCGGCACAGATTTATCTGATTTCCAAACCCTTCCTTCACCTCTGACAAGATATCTTGTGAATGTGGGGAATGCCAGGCCTCCACCGTGGTTCGGATTCCACGTTAAACTGTAGGTTCTTAATTTCATCTCACAATCACCCTACCATTACACATTAGCGTAAGTGCGTATAACCAGAACGGGTAGTAAGACGCGGTGATGATAATATAATATAATAATAATAATAATAATATATTATTATATATAGTAATATTCAAATTTAATAATGCTATACATTATGAATTAATTTTGTCTTGCGGATTTTTCTATGGTATTTAACTAAAAAACCGTTAAATTTGTATGAATTAATTTCCTTTTGGGAAATGTCGATATTTATTGTTGTGAATATTCAAGGTCAACGCTGTTATTGTATATATGAGGAACAAATTTAAATTTCTGCATGTTGTTAAGATTTGGCATACATTTAATAAACTTGCTATTTTTTTTACTTGCAATCTTTAAATATTATGTTATCCCAAGGTTTAGGAAAGTACACTATCCAGGCATCCCAATTTGCTTCCAAATTTATCATATCCAGATAATATTTATTTATCTTGAAGAAGGACCGTAGTTTTCCCGCATATAGGATTGAGTTGCGTGCTCTGGGGACGTATTATGTACCCAGCATTTGTCAAAACATCTCCATCTAGATACGTGGGGCCAACATTGAACAGGGCTGTCCAGAGAGACTCTATTTTACATGGTCGTATTTTCCACTATATTCACCTCCATAGTCAGTTGAACTCGGTACTAACCACGTGAGGTCCAACCAATGGATAGACAGCTAGCTCTAATGAAGCTAAGAGAAATACGACGCTTAAGATGGAAGATGAGGGAATTCCTCAATGCTGTAGTCTACTATTCCATTCCTCCACGCTTCAGTCTAATCTATTAGCATTTCCTCCATTCTTCAGTTATGATTGCTTTCCCTCCACTTCTTTCAGTATATGATTGCTTTCCTCCATTCTTCAGTATATGATTGCAGTTGGCTTGCCAGTACTTCTCGCCCGGAGACTCACTCAGCCTCACCGCGACCCCCTTGCCGGGTAAAGAGAGTCTCTATGTCGAAGACACCAACGTCAGCACAACCTCCCTTCCCAGCAGCAGCGCGGTGTGCCATCAAGCCGGATACAACTGCAGTGAGGACTGCTCCTCAATCCAGTTCTGCTACGAGGTGTCAAGCGGGTTGTTTGAGACCATAACTCTGAGACGTGCTTGAACGACACGCTCTGCGACATTAGGACTCACACCTGCACCACCGAGGGAGGCTCCACCTGTAAGAAACCTCGTCCAGACGACTACACTTTCACCTGCCAAACATCCGGAACGTTTCCGGACCCTTTCGACTGCACCAAGTATTACGTGTGCTATGTAAACTCCACAAGAACGGGGAGATCATCATCGATGGCACCTGTCCTGGAGGGTCGGCCTTCGAGTCCTCACGTTGAGCTGTGCCCTGCCCAACACGGATAGAGTCTGCACGGACCTCCCCGTCCCAAACTGCAACTCCACTCCTGGACTCATCGGCGTGATTGGAGAGGAACCCGACCATCTACTACATCTGCACCCAGAAGGACGACTCCACGTTCCCTGAACTGTTCCGGTGCAACGTGGGCTTCTTCGACGTGTCATTGGGGGAATGCCGGATCAGTTCCGGTTTAGAAACCACCACCGTTGTCCCCACCACGACCAAATCCACGGTATTCACTTGTGGTAAGCCTGGGATCTACGCCGACCCTGAGTCGTGCAATTCGTACTACGTCTGTCCGTATTATCAGGATCCATATCACGATAGCTGCCTCTCTGGAATGTACTTTGACCCCGATACCATTTCGTGTAAACTAGGTACTTGCTCAGACTGATGGGTGTTTTCTGTCCACGTCACGACGGACAGGGTGGAAGGGAGCACTAAATGGAGACTATTTTATTAGGGGTGAACATTCCTTCAATCGCCAACAACCAGCGTCCTATAGGACAAGTTATTTCGAGACTTGCCAGCTGCGACCGTTGCTTATTGTACAAAATTACACCACTATCCTATCTGAGCTAATTACAACCAGTCGACCTATCAACCTCTCCTAATTGAGCTAGTTCTATCCAGTCGACCTCATCACACCCTTCCCAAATTGAGAAGTTATCCAGTCACCTCATCACACCTATCCTATCTTGAGCTAGTTCAATCCAGTCCACTCATCACACCATCCTTATTTGAGCGTTTATATCCAGTACACCTATTAACCAATACTAATGTATTCCTCCCAACTGTATCGAGTTCTTATCAATGTTTTCTTCCAATTAGGTTTGCCAATCAATATTTAGAACGCAGTTCTAGTTTATACCATTAGCGCTGCATGTCTTTCCCACCGTAACCTCCAAGATGTTATTAACCTAACAATGAGTACAGGGTAGTTAGTTCATCATTATGTAACTTACTACTCTCCATTATCTTCTTCCTGGTATTTCTTTATGGTTGTTAAACGTGGTCTCTTACCCAACACGACGAGAAGAAATGTAACCTATTTGAAGACTAAAAGTAGCGTTGAGCTGCAGTTCATAATAAACTTTTTAATATAAATCTGGTCTTTGTTTGGTCTTGATTGTGTTCCTCTGCCTCGATACACTAAAACCTCAAGCTACAGCGACAGGGTTGCTGAGACCAGTCTTAGGTTTGTATCTGGCACGTGATCTTCCAGTTTCCAGGGCCATAGTGTAATCAATAAAGGTAAGACTACTACCTTGCTTGATTCCACTATAGTACAACTTATAAAATAGAGCCATAAAGTAATCTATCAAGGTAAGACTGCTACCTTGCTTGGTTCCCCTATGTTCTGGATATAATATAAGGCCATAGTGTAGTCTGTCAAGGTACAACTGATACCTTTTCTAATAGTGATGTGAAAAGTCAGTAAGTTCCAAGACTTATTTATATTATGAAATCACAAAATCTCACTCTTCTACCAACCTTTACCCATCCTTTAGAAAGACTAACCACAATTTTAAACAAACTTGAAGTGGTTCCACGTTGCAGATAAAATGAGGTTTTGAATGGTCTCAGGCATGTTAGAAATAACTTTGTTTTTAAAGTGGTTGGTAAATAACATAGTTCAGTAAAATAGAGGATCATGGCTAGAGTAGTTTCATGTATTGCATTGTTTATTGGCCGCAACTTACTCTGTAATAATACTAGGAGCGACACACGAGGCGATAATCGAGAATTACCCTCGTCCTTTAACGACTTGGATTACAGATGGAAACTTTTCATTGTGAGGCACATTTAAACATCAAGAAAAATTATCTATTGTTTTGTCCCTGGGCTATATTGGATCAAATATCCAAGTTCTTGCTTAAAATAAGTCAGTATGTCCACAAAATGACTCTTATTCGTGTTTAGGACCAACATGTATGTACCACGTGATAGCAAATATAAGCCAATCTCCACGATATGTGGATATAGAAGTGTGATTATTGGTTTACATTAATCCTAACTCAACCAATCATCACGTAGGATTGTATTAATTGGTCGAAATGAATTCCAACTCAATTACGATGCAAGGTTTTCCTGATTGGTCGAAGTGAGTTCCAGCTCAGCCAATCGTCCCACAAGAATGTAATAATTGGCCAAAGTGAATCCCAATTCAGCCAGTCATTACGCATGTTTACCTGATTGGTCGAAGTGAGTCCCAGTTCAACTAATCAGCACACAGGAGTGTTTAAATTGGTCTAATTGAATCTTAAACCAACCAATAATCACGCTATAGTGTATTGATAACTTTAAGTGATTCCCAGCTGTTCCAATCAGCACGCAGAGTGCCTGGGTTGTTGAAGTGAGTCCCAGCTCAGCCAATCAGCACGTCCCCAGCACGCAGGAGTGCCTGGTTTGGTTGAAGTGAGTCCCAGTTCACCAATCAGCACGTCCCAGCACGCAGGAGTGCCTGGTTTGGTAGAAGTGAGTCCCAGTTTCAACCAATCTAGCACGTCCCCAGCACGCAGGAGTGCCTGGTTTGGTTGAAGTGAGTCCCATTGACGCAGAAGCCGTGCGTGGCTTGCAGCGAGAGTGAACACACGTAGTACGCCTCGCAGGACTCCGGATCCCCGAAATCCCTTGCTCCGAGCACCGGAACTCGTCCGGGCCACTAGAGGTGGTGGTACCAACTTCCCCCGAAGTAGTGACACAACTGTCTTCATCGGGTCGTAGTAGCCCTGATCACACCTGCACGGGAAGAGAACTTTCTCAGGTGTGCGGAGAATAGAACTATGACATGTGATAGGACCGGGGTGGAAAACACATCGCCTCAACGACGATCATATGGTTTAGACACAGACTCGTGCTTCACGGCCTATTAGAATAACATTACACGATAAGAAAGGAATTGTAACTTTTCCAAAACATTCTCCAGAGTAGGAATATAACACCCCTATCGAGAGGGAATAACATGTTTCAGTCCTTTGTTCAAGATTGAGCTCAAGAGTTCAAACACTTTTACTGAATACTGACCTGCACAACTGGGGGTACATCACACCGTCCACGAGGGTACACACGTAGTAGATGCTGGGGTTGTCTTTCAGTGCTCCGGTGGGCGTCTCTAGCGAGCATACCGGCGCCCGGGATCCAGCACACCCGTCCTTTTGGGTGCAGCTCAGGGTCTCAACGTCGAACGCCGTACCTTCCTCGCACTCGTAGACCTCCGGCTTGGAACCGAACTGGTCTTTGTAGCATAGGTAGTACCTCGAACAATCGTAGAGGTCCGGGAACAGCCCGTGGTCACAGCAGATGAAAGAAGGTGGCCTCCAGTTGGGACAGGACGTCTGGTCGTCGGCGCATGCGTGGTTGGCGGCATCGCAGAACGTGTAGCCGGGACAGTGGGTGAGGTTGAAGAGTCGTTCGGCGGCGCAAAGCTGTACGGTCTTACAGTCCGACGTGCAAAAATAGCCTGTGTCGTTGCATGTGCTAACGGCATCCTCTAGAATGAGGTGTTCCATCTGATCCGAACTCATGGCATCTAGGAGTCCACTGTGCGTTAGCTTTAGAAACAGATCTATATCAATATTTACAAATAGTATACAAGGAAAGTTTGATAAGCCTCTTATTACGGCTGGTTAATTATTCGACTGTTTTTACACTACAAATTATAATTATCTCACCAGAAAAAGCGCTATGTACGATACAATTGTCTGTGTGTCCATGGTTGGTGGGAATTTAGGACAATCCTGAGTTGACCTGACTCGAGGGAATGGCGACTGATTCAAGCACTGTCGTTGTAACTGGGTTATCAAGATAGGTCCTGCTTGGTTGATAAGAATAATCACAAGACATCTAATGACCTAGAGCAGTATCAGTAAGTTTAGTCATTGAAATTATTATCTTAGAGCAATTATGTAAAACTATTGTATCAGGAAGAGGGGAAGGGGAAGTTGATTTATTATTACATCCCCTCCACCCCACCAACTGCAAACCTGGGTGTGAAGAAGAGTGTGTGACACAGACCGTTAACTAGTGGAGTACACAGTGACAGAGGGTAGGGCCAAAGATCCGATTATTGTATTAGCTTAAATATTACATTTGCCTTCTTTGAGATTTTTTTTTGTTCTGGGGAGAGAGCCCTGGAACCCCACTTTCTAGGGGACATGGCCGATTCCTCTATCTTTTTTATTCTCTACTTCATAATCAAATATTACAGTAATTGAAATATAATGTTGCAATATGAAAATTATTATGTTAAAAACTCCCCCCCTCCATTTCAAATTTTGGGTTGCCCTTGTACCACGGCCCATATGTGACGTGCCCTTGTACACGGCCCATATTGTGGTGCCTTGTACCACGGCCATATTGTGTCGTTTGAGCATAAAATTTTTAAGAAACTAACGGTATTACTGGTCTCAAAACCAATTAAGTTGTACAAGAATTTTTATTAAAGTGAACTAAGAAAATGATTTAAATTTAATATTTAATAGTAGTACGTTTTAATACATAATTTTAAAAGCTAATTTTAATGGTTCTTTTCACGGAACACTCTCGAAGCATCCGTAATATTCTACTGAGGTCTCGAGGCATCTGTGGCTTGGAACTCATGACGTCATCTGGCATGTCACGGTGCACTGATTGGATGTTTCTTGAGTCAAACGGGAACGTTGAAGTGGGTAGGATGGGTGAAGTCTCTTCGGGAGAATTTTATTGTGTGTGTAACTTTATATAATTTGTATGTTTGTAATAGATCCATATATGTTACAGAACAAGCTGCTGATGACCTTAAAAGTAAATAAATGTTAAAACATAAATAGATTTAAAATTAATTTTCATATTCTTTATCCAGGCAAGGCACATCTATATATGTACAAAGGTAAACACACATCTGTAATAGGGGCATGAATCATTAAACCTATGTAAGGGACACGGGCAAGGTACATCTATGTTAGGTTCACGGGCAAGGTACACTTATGCAATGGACATGGGCAAGGTACACCTATTCAAGGTATACATATGTAAAGGACACGGGCAAGGTACACTTACGAAGCAATGTCACCCTATATTTTATTAAGTTAAGTATTTAATAAAAAAGGGGTGGAAGAACTATACAGCATTGGCGTCAAACAACATAAAATTTCAGAAACTAGTTCTTTGCAAAGCCTTAAACAATTATTTATTAATGATTTCCAATATAAAACTATTCCTATTTTTAAGAGTAAATTCCCTTTAAAATAAATGTTCTTGCTATATCAACGTATTTTTAAATATATTTTGGGACACTCTGGAACTACCAACTTCACAATAATCCACCCTTTCAGGACAAGCACATAGGCTTGAGAATATTTAAGGTGGGAACACGAGTTAAGTTAAGTTTTTATATCAAAACACTTTTTGGTCAAAATCAAATCAAATATTGCTTCAGTAAAAATACAGTTTAATTTTCTTCACATGATGATACTAAAAGTTGTTGAATATCTGTTAAATGTGTCCTGGAGTTTAAAGACAACTTTTTATGTTCATTTAAAAAGTTTGTTTTTTAATGCCACTATTATGTTGATATATATTACTCAACAACTGTTGATATCACAATGGGCATAGTGTTAAACTCTTTGTTTACACTGGATACATTTTTAGATTTATTTTGGTAAAAAAAAATTGCTATAAAAACAGAAAAAAACAGCTTATTATAGAAATATAATACTTGTCAGTTTTCTATTGGCTACTGACTGGCTTATAGTGTCTTGGTCCTTCTGGGCTGCTTTAAGGAGGCAGCCAGGAGGAAGGAGGTAGGAGGGTCCTCGCTCCAAAAGAAACTCACAAGCATCCAAGAGAGGATGTAGGACACATCCTTTACCCCAGTTGAGACTTGCATCTTATTTAGTACCGTCGAAACTAGCCTAGAACAGTAACTACTGTAATATTCTAGAAAATGTTGTTGAGTCATGTATTTACAACATAAATAAACACGTCATCACTAATTACAAACATACAACCCAAAGTTCAGGTGTGGAGGTGCACCCCCTCCTCTTGTGAACTTCACGAGCACAGGTGATCCTCTGATTACTCAGAGCAAGTACCAAGAATGCAGGTCATGGACTGTCCGTCAAAGTGCCTGCCGTCAGGACAGGAGACACGCTGTGGCACGAGGTCAATAGGACACGCGATGAACGAACTGCAAGATTCAGGGTCGCTGAAGATCCCCTGGAATTGGCACCGGAACGGCTCTGACGTGGTCCCTGAAGTGCTAGTCGTGGGACCTGTTGAGGCCGTGGGACCGCTGACATTCTCGCAAGAGAAGGTGGTCACATTGTACACGCCGTAAGGACACCTACACACCTGCGCGTACTTGGTGCTCGTGCCAGGGTACAAGCTACACACGTAGTAGAGACTGGGGTTGTCCCGCAGGGCCCCAGTGGGGTTCGCCGAGCAGTCGGGTGCCCGTGACTCCGAGCAAGTCCCAGTCCCGGAGCAGCTGAGGGTGCCGATGTCGAAGACGCTGCCCACCGGGCACGTGAAGCTTTGGATGGGAGTCGCTTCAATGACGTCACTGTCACACAAGTAGTAGTTGGAGCAGTTGTAGAGGTCTGGGAAGAGCCCGATGTTGCAGCAGAGGAAGGAGAAGTCGTCAGGGGAGGTGCAAGAGGTATCGTCGTCAGTGCAGACGGGGCTTCCGGCGTCGCAGAAGGTTCCGTCCTTGCAGCGGGTGACGTCGAAGAGAACTCCGTTGGCGCAAAGCTGCACGGTCTGACAGTCTTGGGAGCAGGAGTAGCCGTTGTGGGTGCAGCTCTCCGACACATCCTTCAGAAGCGGATCCTCAAGGACTCCTCTGGAGAAGGATCCTAACCTGATGTCACCGTAGAGGGGCGGGTTACCATGACAAAGCCCCTGGCGGGAGAAGTAAACACTATGAATTCAAACTCCATAAATTGTGCCCTTTTTGTTGTTGTCACAGACTCTCAGCACTCGCAGGGCTGACCGCCTGTTTACACCAAGTAGACTTTAAATTATATGTACCAGAATTTGCGTGGAGGGAGATCGGAAAACTATTTAGGAAATAACATCCAGTCCGGACTCCAAAACCAATCTCCCCATCATCAGCAGTCCAGTCTATTGCGTGACGCCTTAGACCATTCGGCCACCGCGGCGGGTTATTATCTAGTTAGTACCTCATTATAAAAATGTAGTTTTCACTTAATAAAATGTATTTATGATTTTAAATGAAACCACCGGGAATTATCATTTGGCTTAGTGTGCATACCCCACTCGCAACAGACTGGACTATTGATGACGGGGAGATTGTGGTTCACTGAGGGTGGGTTTTCTTAAATGGTTTCTCACTCTCTATTTGCACGAAATGCGGGTACACTTCATTTAAATTTAACCTTTTCAATCTCTAACCCAGAAGCGTAATTATTAGTAAATAAGTGTATAAGCCGAATGGGTAGTAAGACGTGGTGCTAAGAAAAAATACACATTTATACTTATTACCAGTGTGAGACCATTAGATAAATTATCATCCTATCTAACAGTATTATGAGGGTGGGAATTTTACGAAAAATCACTGAAATTCACCATGAGAGAGAGAGAGAGAGAGATGAGAGAGTGAAAGAAATAGTAAAAGCAATCCCTAGTGCACCCAAACAGGAATAAAACCCCGGTAAAATGTTCATTTACATTGAAAATGTTAGGGAATATATTAGATGGACTGTGAGAAATGGGCGAATAGTGTTAGATAGATTATAAGTATTAATATACGAATTTGATTTTAAATATCTTAAAATGATCTTACCATTAACAAAACCAGACCAGTAGCTGTGTTGTAAATACCCATAATGCAGTGGTAGATTCTATCAGACTGTGTCACTCTAGTTCGCAAACACCTCAATAAACAAAATGGAGGATGTTGCAAATATAATCAGCATCCCAAGATAACAGCACATATTATTCAGGTCACGTAATGACGAATCAACTGATAAGAATTAAACTCTAACTTACCAAGTGGACTGTTAGATCTGAAGAGGTTTAACCTGTTCAGGAGATCCAAGTGCCAATAACTTGTCCATGACTTGAGACTCTTACCTTACTTGGTTCCACTATGGTCTTGATTTATTACCCCCCGAAAGAAGTTGTGCCACGGATTTTTATCTCTCAGGAAAAATCCGTTGACCTTGACTGGGTTTGAACTCGTGAACATCGGTCCTGATCAGAGCACTTTATAAAATATTTAGGGGCGCTATTTACACGAGGAAATGGAAAGAATGTTAGTTTGGAGTGTACACGTGTGCATAGGTGTCTGAACGGGGGGGGGGTCTATTGGCCCCAACCCTGGCCAAATTTGGGTGGGGAGGGGGGAGGGGATCTAACGAATCTGACCTGCACGGAGAGAAAAATATATCAAAATTTCGTACAGAGATATATTGAAGTAGTCTCATTCTTGCATTCACTAATAAATGATTTACTTTTAATATAAAATATACCACACACATACATAAATACATTTTTGATAAAACTAATACATTTTCTATCAAAATTCAAGTGGAATATATTTACACTCTTGGAACTTAAAATGTAGTTTTCACAGAATAGGGGGAAGGATAGGGGTTGCTTCAGCCCCACAAGATATACGTGCCTGTTTGGGTGGGTGCCTAGAGGTTACTGATCCCCCCCCCCCCCATGTCCTAAACGTTCCAACGCCGTGTGTGTGTGTGTAGTATATTCACTTGAGGTAGGTTACTCCTCTCCTGTAACATATTAAGTAAGGTCTCAGGCAAAGGTCTCTGGCAGGCTAGCACTGCAATCTCGGTGATCTTGGGGTAAAACGCTTGCCCCAGAATCCGATGTTCGTGGGTTAAAACCCAGCTGGAGTCGTTGGATTTGTCTTGAGCGACATAACTTGGTGGCACAACTTCCTTTGGATGGGAGTAGAGTCGTTGTTCCCATGTCGATTGTGGTGTGTAAAAGAACCCTGAGAGTTATGTGAGAATGCCTTTCCCGGCAAAATTGGTAGGTTATTTCGCTCAGGCTCATAGAAATTCTCGTGTGCTGATATAATCAGTCGATTCAGTAAGTGCACGTTAAATACCTTGAATAAATAAAAATAAATGAATGAAACCAAAACATATTTTAGCCAAAATAAATAAATAACTATTCCAGCAGAAACGTATAGCTTAATTTCCTCCACCTGGTGATATCAACAATTGTTGAATATCTGTCATAAGCATGGCGGCATTAGATGTCAAACTTTATAAATGAACAGAAAAGTTGACATTAAATTCCAGGACATCCTCGACAGATATTTAACAATTGTTGATAACACCCTTGAAAGATATTCAACAACTGTTGATATCACCGCGTGAAGAAAATTAAACTATATGTTTTACTGAAGCAATGTTTGATATATTTTGACCAAAAAAGTTTTTATATAAAAAATGAAAAAGATACTCCCTTAGCTCACGTTATTTAAAAAACACCTTAATAATTACTTGGTAAAAGGTTCACAGTAAACAAATGGAGAGTAATTAATGATAAGGGTGTTCCTTAATTAACATTTTGGTTATTAAGGATTATGATAAGAATAAATTGTGTAAATCTATATTTAACGTTCCTTATACAACGGATAAGAAGGCCGAGTTTTTAGAGTAACTGGTAAAAAACCTTTTAGTAATCCTAGATGATGCTCAATGCCAGAGATTGTGCTACTAGGAAATGTTAAAACAAAACGGGTATTACAATAGAATATTCGTGAGAAGAGAGTTTGGAGTCTTAAAAGGTTTATTATTTTATAACAATTATAAAGCTGTTAGAAAAAGAGTTTATCAAAACAAGCAAGCAAGTGGCAAATTTTATTCGAAACACTTTCCAATCTGAGAGAGTCAGTTAAGTTGTAATTCCACGCCACACTAACATATTTGAACTTTGAGCTGACCAAAACAAAGTACAAACTTGAAATACAGTAAGATTTAGATAATAAGGAGGTGACAAACTTAATCAGACTAAGTGATATCAGTGAGTGAGAAACCGTATGATCGACGTGATTGGGGTGGAAGTGAAGCTTTTGGCCTAACATAAAACCAAGATCATTAATAGAGAGGGTTATATATTACCATTCAAGTAAATCGATGAAAAAATAGGGGCGGTGTTTTTTGTGAAAGCTATTGTCAGGTTGATTTATTTATATTTATTTATGTATATACCTATATTGTCAATAGATCATCGTAATATGGGCTACAATATATATAAAATCAGCAAATATATATATATATATATATAGAGAGAGAGTAATAGAAAAAGAGAGATCACACTGGGCTACATCAACCATAGATCATTAATGAGGCTGATAGTATGAAGGTGATAGTGAGTATGAGGGTCACGAACCAGGGGAAACACTTGCCTAACTCAGGTATGATTAATTAAACCCTGATGGCCGTTGGGGTAGCTCCCCTTTCAGTGAAAATACCCAAGGTGCCAGCCTGATATCGAACCAGGGACCCCTAGACTCTTAGCCAGGCGCACTGACCACTACACCACGGGGCCAGCTATAATAATATTGCTCACAAGTTACTCAAAGCCTCGAGAGTGTTTGCAAGGCCCTAGCAGGAGCCTCGTTCACAAGACTTGGTCAGCTGATCAAAGAAAGAGCCACCAGGACAGGTGTTGAGATGAGCCACGAGATCTCCGGAGCACACATAGAACGAGGTGCACGAGGTAGGGTCCCCGAAGATCCCTGCGAGGAGCATGTGAACGACGACGGAGAAGAGCTGGTCGTGGTGGAGGTGGTAGAAGTGTTACCGCAAGAGTACGTGCTTTGGTCCCACACGCTGTCGTTACACCTGCACAGGTATACGGTGGCACCCCCATTGCTGCAGATGTAGTAGATGCTGGGGTTGTCCTCCAGAGCCCCGATGGGGTTCACCGAACAGTCGGGGGCGCGGGACCCGGAACAAGACGCGCTCTCGGAGCAGTTGAGGGTGGCGATGTCGAACACGGCGCCCGCCGGGCAGGAGTGGCCGAAGGGCGAATGTCCGGTGGAGAACCACTCGCACGAGTAGTAGTGGGAGCAGTCGTAGAGGTCCGGAAACAGGCCCGGCCCGCAGCACCTGAAGGGGGCGGGGGCGGAGCAGTTGGACCGGTCACTGGTGCACGTGTGGCGGCCGGCGTCGCAGTAGGTTGAGTCGCCGCACTCGGTGATGTTGAAGAGCTGCCCGTTGGAGCAAAGCTGGAGGGTCTCGCAACTGTCGGAGCAGCGGTAGCCGTTAGTGTCGCAATCCTCCGGCTCAAGGTGAGAGGTCATGTCCCCGTATCCCTGACAGGTCATCTTTGGAGGGGAACAAAACAAATAATGTAATATGAGTTAGGGAACATGGCTAGCAGAAAACATGGTTCATGGCTACTTGGGAGAATGGTTCATGGTTCTCATGGAGCATGATTCATGGATACCTGGGGTAGTGATTTATGGTTATCCGAGAGAATAAATAGTTCTTACATAATCGATGATATCAGAGGATTTGAAATAGATTTATGGGGGTGGGGAAATGTATTCAAGGGGGGGGGCAGAGTCTGTCCATGGGGAAGTTATCCCCCCTCAAAAACCCCAGTAACACCCCCTCTGATATTTAGTAGCTGTTATAAAAATGGTTAAATGATGAAATGTATCATATTTAGTGAGATATCTCACATATGTTCATGATATAAACAAGTTTTGTTCTTCTTTCGAAATGTTTCCAAGATTCAAGAGTTATTGTCGGGGGTCAAGGTCGAAGTGAAGGAGATTCGACCTTCAAAGTCGACATTTTGTAGCTTCACACACCTCTAGTTGACTGTCCGACGACGGTAATGGATGTTTATTACAAGGAGAATATTAATTAAAAAACTTACCAAAGTTGTCATTTTAACGACTTCACTGTTTAATCCGACTTGAAATAAATTGTACCTCACATATTTTCTCTCTCTTTCAACTTAAAACAGAGATATTTACTGAAAAAAATCTTCGTAGGATTTATGAAAAGAAATAATATAAATTGTTGCAGAGACACTCCAGCAAAGAGTATTAATGAGATAATAAACATTGTTACAGAGACTTTAAGAAAGTAGTAATATCTTTGTCCACCAAAGAGCATTTTAACAACCAATTTAAAAGTCTTACATAAAAAATCTATGTTTACTTATAGGTAAGAAAATATTGATTTTTTTAAAACATACATTTAAAATAAATTAATAATGATGGTTCTAAATATCAAGCGGTATCCCATCAAGGCATTACTATCATTGAAACAAAACTTACCAGTAACAAAACCACACCAGAAGTTATATTGTAGATACCCATAATACAGTGGTGGACTATATCAGACTGTATTACGTCTATCAGATATGAGATAATTAAAGATAAATCTGCACATTTTAAGTATCTTCCAGCACTTGTAATATTTGGGCTGTAGATAACATCACATCACGTACTGTAAGTCACAAATACATTGATAACAATGAAGCAACGTTCCGTCAGGTGAACAAACTGTTTGTAAAGCTAACAAATATAGGTTTTTAAATTTCAATTAATATTAGCGATTAAAAACAACTATCTACAACACTAAATGTTTATCGATTACAGATAATCACACCATCTATTATTAATGCATATATATTGTGAAATATGTGTTGATATTATGATAACATTATTAGGGTGGTTTGTCCTAAATGGTTTTCCCCCCTCCTTTCACGCAAATATGGGTGTATCTCCTCCGAATTAAAATCTTCCTAATCCTTAACTCATTAGTGTAATTAGTAAGACGTGGTGCTAAATAAATTCCAAAATCATATTATTTTAGGAGCCAAGATTCACTAGCTAAATAAATATTTGTTAACATTATTTTTGACAAAGTTCCCACTTATAATTTAACCAAAACCTATTAATATTTGTGATTAAGTTTGTTTTAAATAGATGATAAGTTTTATAGTATAAATATTAAAATTGTTTTTTATAGATTGAAACCACACATATACAAATATAGTACTGGCTAGTTATCTGATATTTTGCCAATCAGATGTTGCGCTTTGGTTAAGTAATGACAAAACCTGTACACGGGTTTGGTGTTTACTGGAACTAATACACAACTAGTTTACATATCCCTATACATATATAGGCTTGTAAACAAAGCTTAAAAATACATTTTACATTTTTAAAAGTCCAAAACATCACAAATTTCTGTTAGTTCTTAAGGGCTAAATGCCCGGGAAAACAAAGGTTATGGCTATAGTAGCGTAAAATGGATCTTTGTGAATCGAGTGTTGTCAATTAATAGACGGTTGACACAAAAATGGTTCTATCATTTGTATTTTTCTCCACTCCTGTTTGTTCTCCTACTGCCACCCAGGCACTTTATAATTCTAGCCTCATTTCTAGGAGCTTATGAGTATATAACTCCTTACTTAGAGTAATCAATTCCATATTATTATTATTATTATTATTATTATTATTTATATTAGCACCGCATCTTACTAACCATTCGGGTTATAAGCATCTACGCTAATGTGTAATGGTAGGGTGATTGTGAGATGAAATGGAGGACCTACAGTTTAACGTGGGATCCGAACCACGGTGGAGGCCTGGCATTCCATACATTCACAAGTTTTGATTAATACACGTCTCTTCAGAAAGAAGGAAGGGTTTTTTCAATCAGATAAATTTGTGCTGGGACCGAGGATTGAACCCTAGACTCCAAGTAAAGAAGTCTGACACCTAACCCCTAGACCGCCAGGTCACCTTACAGGGAGGTATTTTCCTCAATGAGCCAGAAACTACTATTGTACTCTACAAGCGACACCTTCACTCCATTCTCACAAGGACTGACTGTATATTGAGTGTTACTACTAGTATCGTTCATAACTTTGTCACGTTCATATTTGTCAGAGACATAAGTGGGACAGACAGATCAATGAAAATAACAACTTTGTTATTGTGAATATAACTACTTTTCTGTACTTACGAGGAAAATATCCTGTACGTTGAGGAGACTTAGTCACGAGATGGAAGTTCTGTCACTGTCCGAGGGCTTCGCCTAATGTATGCGTGCGTGTAAAATGTAAATGACTACATTATTATTATTATTATTATTATTATTATTATTGAGTTTTCTGTCTTTTGTTAGGTTTATTGCTTTGTCAAAAGCTATTCTTCCAGCATGTTCTATAATCAGATTCCTTTTTTACATCTTGGAACTAGATCTTGTTTTCTTGTTTGAGTTAATCCATAAGTTACATTCCTCCTCTTCCTGGTCCCCTTCAACCTTCCCTTCTATGACATAGCTCAATAAGACATTTACCTACCTCAGTGGCCGTATGGTCTAAGGCGCCATTCTCGTGTTAGACTTGCCTGCTGAAGACTGGGAGATTTGGGCTCAAATTCCTGTTGGGTCTACTCAGGGTGGTTTTTACTAAACGGTTTCCCACTCTCCTTCACCGCAAATGCTGGCAGATTACCTTTAAAACGCTTTCTTCCTCACCCCTACTCCTAACCCTACCTGAGGTGATAAGAAACAATCCAGTCAGAATTCGTACAGTCCCCTGCAGATTGTTTCTGTTTAAATTGGCTATTCTTATAACGCCTTCGTTAGTCACCCGACCTGTCCACTTTATCCTCTCTATTCTCCTCTAGCACCATGTCTCATCTATAACAAAACCATCCTCCATATTAACACTTTGCCAGTTTCTTACTCATTTCCATTAGCTACGTGTGTGTAAAACTTTCTTTCCTATGTATGTAAAATAAAAATAGAACTCTTCAAATTTGGTAATAGGAATAATATTAATCATTTCATCTTTTAACTATATACTTTTTATTATGTTCGGTTAGAAGTATTTACATTTAGAATTAACATTAAAATTTCGTGTATATTTTATTAGAACAATAGCAGTGAGCCCCAGGGTGAGGTCATCAGGGGGCACAAGATGGTACAGCTAGCCAGTACAGTGAGCCCAAGGGTGAGGTCATCAGGTGGCACAAGATGGTACAACTAGCCAGTACAGTGAGCCCCAGGGTGAGGTCATCAGGTGGCACAAGATGGTACAACTAGCCAGTACAGTGAGCCCCAGGGTGAGGTCATCAGGTGGCACAAGATGGTACAGCTAGCCAGTACAGTGAGCCCCAGGGTGAGGTCATCAGGTGGCACAAGATGGTACAACTAGCCAGTACAGTGAGCCCCAGGGTGAGGTCATCAGGTGGCACAAGATGGTACAGCTAGCCAGTACAATGAGCTCCAGGGTGAGGTCATCAGGTGGCACAAGATGGTACAGCTAGCCAGTACAGTGAGCCCCAGGGTGAGGTCATCATGTGGCACAAGATGGTACAGCTAGCCAGTACAGTGAGCCCCAGGGTGAGGTCATCAAGTGGCACAAGATGGTACAGCTAGCCAGTACAGTGAGCCCCAGGGTGAGGTCATCAGGTGGCACAAGATGGTACAGCTAGCCAGTACAGTGAGCCCCAGGGTGAGGTCATCATGTGGCACAAGATGGTACAGCTAGCCAGTACAGTGAGCCCCAGGGTGAGGTCATCAAGTGGCACAAGATGGTACAGCTAGCCAGTACAGTGAGCCCCAGGGTGAGGTCATCAGGTGGCACAAGATGGTACAGCTAGCCAGTACAGTGAGCCCCAGGGTGAGGTCATCAGGTGGCACAAGATGGTACAGCTAGCCAGTACAGTGAGCCCCAGGGTGAGGTCATCAGGTGGCACAAGATGGTACAACTAGCCAGTACAGTGAGCCCCAGGGTGAGGTCATCAGGTGGCACAAGATGGTACAGCTAGCCAGTACAGTGAGCCCCAGGGTGAGGTCATCAGGTGGCACAAGATGGTACAACTAGCCAGTACAGTGAGCCCCAGGGTGAGGTCATCAAGTGGCACAAGATGGTACAGCTAGCCAGTACAGTGAGCCCCAGGGTGAGGTCATCAGGTGGCACAAGATGGTACAACTAGCCAGTACAGTGAGCCCCAGGGTGAGGTCATCAGGTGGCACAAGATGGTACAGCTAGCAAGTACAGTGAGCCCCAGGGTGAGGTCATCAGGTGGCACAAGATGGTACAGCTAGCCAGTACAGTGAGCCCCAGGGTGAGGTCATCAGGTGGCACAAGATGGTACAACTAGCCAGTACAGTGAGCCCCAGGGTGAGGTCATCAGGTGGCACAAGATGGTACAGCTAGCCAGTACAATGAGCCCCAGGGTGAGGTCATCAGGTGGCACAAGATGGTACAGCTAGCCAGTACAGTGAGCCCCAGGGTGAGGTCATCATGTGGCACAAGATGGTACAGCTAGCCAGTACAGTGAGCCCCAGGGTGAGGTCATCAAGTGGCACAAGATGGTACAGCTAGCCAGTACAGTGAGCCCCAGGGTGAGGTCATCAGGTGGCACAAGATGGTACAGCTAGCCAGTACAGTGAGCCCCAGGGTGAGGTCATCAGGTGGCACAAGATGGTACAGCTAGCCAGTACAGTGAGCCCCAGGGTGAGGTCATCAGGTGGCACAAGATGGTACAACTAGCCAGTACAGTGAGCCCCAGGGTGAGGTCATCAGGTGGCACAAGATGGTACAGCTAGCCAGTACAGTGAGCCCCAGGGTGAGGTCATCAGGTGGCACAAGATGGTACAACTAGCCAGTACAGTGAGCCCCAGGTTGAGGTCATCAGGTGGCACAAGATGGTACAGCTAGCCAGTACAGTGAGCCCCAGGGTGAGGTCATCAGGTGGCACAAGATGGTACAACTAGCCAGTACAGTGAGACCCAGGGTGAGGTCATCAGGTGGCACAAGATGGTACAGCTAGCCAGTACAGTGAGCCCCAGGGTGAGGTCATCAGGTGGCACAAGATGGTACAACTAGCCAGTACAGTGAGCCCCAGGGTGAGGTCATAAGGTGGCACAAAATGGTACAGCTAGCCAGTACAGTGAGCCCCAGGGTGAGGTCATCAGGTGGCACAAGATGGTACAACTAGCCAGTACAGTGAGACCCAGGGTGAGGTCATCAGGTGGCACAAGATGGTACAGCTAGCAAGTACAGTGAGCCCCAGGGTGAGGTCATCAGGTGGCACAAGATGGTACAACTAGCCAGTACAGTGAGCCCCAGGGTGAGGTCATCAAGTGGCACAAGATGGTACAGCTAGCCAGTACAGTGAGCCCCAGGGTGAGGTCATCAGGTGGCACAAGATGGTACAACTAGCCAGTACAGTGAGCCCCAGGGTGAGGTCATCAGGTGGCACAAGATGGTACAGCTAGCCAGTACAGTGAGCCCCAGGGTGAGGTCATCAGGTGGCACAAGATGGTACAGCTAGCAAGTACAGTGAGCCCCAGGGTGAGGTCATCAGGTGGCACAAGATGGTACAGCTAGCCAGTACAGTGAGCCCCAGGGTGAGGTCATCAGGTGGCACAAGATGGTACAACTAGCCAGTACAGTGATCCCCAGGGTGAGGTCATCAGGTGGCACAAGATGGTACAACTAACCAGTACAGTGAGCCCCAGGGTGAGGTCATCAGGGGGCACAAGATGGTACAGCTAGCCAGTACAGTGAGCCCCAGGGTGAGGTCATCAGGTGGCACAAGATGGTACAACTAGCCAGTACATTGAGCCCCAGGGTGAGGTCATCAGGTGGCACAAAATGGTACAGCTAGCCAGTACAGTGAGCCCCAGGGTGAGGTCATCAGGTGGCACAAGATGGTACAGCTAGCCAGTACAGTGAGCCCCAGGGTGAGGTCATCAGGTGGCACAAGATGGTACAACTAGCCAGTACAGTGAGACCCAGGGTGGGTCATCAGGTGGCACAAGATGGTACAGCTAGCCAGTACAGTGAGCCCCAGGGTGAGGTCATCAGGTGGCACAAGATGGTACAAACTAGCCAGTACAGTGAGCCCCAGGGTGAGGTCATCAGGTGGCACAAGATGGTACAGCTAGCCAGTACAGTGAGCCCCAGGGTGAGGTCATCAGGTGGCACAAGATGGTACAGCTAGCCAGTACAGTGAGCCCCAGGGTGAGGTCATCAGGTGGCACAAGATGGTAAATATGACAGAGAAGGAGAGTTGTGACAGTTGCTTATGTGTGGATAGTTGGAAGGTCTTGTGTATGATCATTGGAGAGGAGTAGTTCCTGTGTATGATCATTGGAGAGGAGTAGTTCCTGTGTATGATCATTGGAGAGGAGTAGTTCCTTTGTATGATCATTGGAGAGTAGTAGTTCCTGTGTATGATCATTAGAGAGTAGTTCTTGTGTATGATCATTGGAGAGGAGTAGTTCCTGTGTATGATCATTGGAGAGGAGTAGTTCCTGTGTATGATCATTGGAGAGGAGTAGTTCCTGTGTATGATCATTGGAGAGTAGTAGTTCCTGTGTATCATTAAGGGCTGGAACATATCCCGGCCCCCGCGTATCGCCCATGGGGACAGCGATATAGCTCGGGGTGAATACCTCCAGATGTCCCAGGGATACACACGTAGTAGAGGGCTGGGTTGCCCCCCACTGTCCCGGTCTGCCCCAACTTGGAGCACTTGGGGACTGGATGACTGGAACAGATCCTGGTGTCGCAGGCGCCGTTCAGAGCGTTGAACGCGTACGGTGACGGACAGACTTGTGAGTTGTCAGTTCCGTCACTTGCCGTGCAGATGTGGAACACGGAGCAGTTGTAGGGGTCTGGGAACATCCCCAAGGTGTTGCATGTGAAGTCCTCCACTGCGCCGGGACAACTGCCGGCGTCACTCGAGCACTTGAGGGTGCTCTCATCGCAAGAGGTTTTACCGGGGTCACAGCTCTCCATTTTGTAACCGTCGTAAGAGTCGTCTCCGCTTTGCACGCACAGCTGGACGTACGAGCAGTCCGAGGAGCAGCTGAGACCCGCCTTGGTGCAGATAACATCCTCGTCACTCGCCCCCAGCCAGGCGTCTGGCGGCGTCGGGACGGACAAGGCACTCGCCTGAAACAAGACAAAGGCTGTAGACCGAGCGTGCAGCGGCTCACAGAGTATAAAGATATGTTTGCTTTAATCTGTGTGTTGGTTTTACCCGCGCGTCTTACAACCCGTCCGGACTACAGACGTTTTATAAGTAGTGCAAGGTGAGGAGGTAAGTGGGAGTGTACGCAACTATACAAGGGATTATGGGAAATATTCATTGGAACCCAAAGAGAATGTAAGTTGAAATACATACATATGTACAACATGAGTGTAGTAATGGTCATATGTTCACACACTGAGCTGTAAGTAACGGGAGATTAAAGGTAGGTCTACTGTCACAGAACTATGTAAGACTGTAGAACGATAATACTGGAGGGAGGTCTATGTTCCAATTGTAGATATAGTAACGATAACATGGGGGATTACTGTAAGATTGTAAGATATAACGATAATAACATGGAGGGAGGTCTACTGTTCACAGAACTACTAGTAAGACTGTAGTAACGATAATAACATGGAGGAGGTCTACTGTTCACAGAACTATAGTAAGACTGTAGTAACGATAATAACTGGAGGGAGGTCTACTGTTCACAGAACTACTAGTAGACTGTAGTAACGATAATAACATGGAGGGAGGTCTACTGTTCACAGAACTACTAGTAAGACTGTAGTAACGATAATAACATGGAGGGAGTAGAGATCTACTGTTCACAGAACATTACTAGAAGACTGAAAGTAACAGTAATAACTGAGAAGGAGAGAGTCTACTGTTCACAAACTACTAGTAAGACTGTAGTAACGATAATAACATGGAGAGGTCACTGTTCACAAACTACTAGTAAGACTGTAGTAACGATAGAGACATAGAGGAGGTCTACTGTTCACGATAATACTATGAGTAGACGTGTACGTACATAACATGGAGGGAGGTTATTGTTACAGAACTACTAGTAAGACTGTAGTAACGATAATAACATGGAGGGAGGTACTGTTCACAGAACTACTAGTAAGACTGTAGTAACGATAATAACATGGAGGGAGGTCTACTGTTCACAGAACTACTAGTAAGACTGTAGTAACGATAATAACATGGAGGGAGGTCTACTGTTCACAGAACTACTAGTAAGCTGTAGTAACGATAATAACATGGAAGGAGGTTACTGTTCACAGAACTATAGTAAGACTGTAGTAACGATAATAACGTGGAGGGAGGTTACTGTTCACATTACTACATAATACTGTAGTAACGAGTTAATAACATGGAAGAGAGGTTACTGTTCAAGAACTATAGTAAGACTGTAGTAACGATAATAAATGGAGGGAGGTCTACTGTTCACAGAACTACTAGTAAGACTGTAGTAACGATAATAACATGGAGGGAGGTCTTACTGTTCACAAACTACTAGTAAGACTGTAGTAACGATAATAACATGGAGGGAGGTCTACTGTTCACAGAACTACTAGTAAGACTGTAGTAAACGATAATAACATGGAGGGAGGTCTACTGTTCACAGAACTACTAGTAAGACTGTAGTAACGATAATAACATGGAGGAGGTCTACTGTTCACAGAACTATAGTAAGACTGTAGTAACGATAATAACATGGAGGGAGGTCTACTGTTCACATAACTACTAGTAAGTACTGTAGTAACGATAATAACATGGAGGGAGGTCTACTGTTCACAGAACTACTAGTAAGACTGTAGTAACGATAATAACATGGAGGGAGGTCTACTGTTCACAGAACTACTAGTAAGACTGTAGTAACGATAATAACATGGAGGAGAGGTTATTGTTCACATAACTATTAGTAAGACTGTAGTAACGATAATAACATGGAGAGAGGTCTACTGTTCAAGAACTACTAGTAAGACTGTAGTAATGATAGTAACATAGAGGGAGGTCTACTGTTCACAAACTACTAGTAAGACTGTAGTAATGATAATAACATGGAGGAGGTCTACTATTCACAGAACTACTAGTAAGACTGTAGTAACGATAATAACATGGAGGGAGAGAGGTATATTGTTCACATAACTATAGTAAGACTGTAGTAACGATAATAACATGGAGGAGGTCTACTGTTCATAGAACTACTAGTAAGACTGTAGTAATGATATAACATAGAGGAGGTCTACTGTTCACATAACTACTAGTAAGACTGTAGTAATGATAATAAATGGAGGGAGGTCTATTGTTAAGAACTACTAGTAGACTTGTAGTAACGATAATAACATGGAGGGAGGTCTTATGTTACAGAATACTAGTAAGACTGTAGTAACGAATAATACATGGGGTGAGGTCTACTGTTCACAGAATACTAGTAAGACTGTAGTAACGATAATAACATGGTAGCGAGGTCTACTGTTCACAGAACTACTAGTTTAAATTGATAAAATAAAGATAATTTTAAAATTATTTTTGAAAGTCCAATACTCAATGCAATTTTTTCAACTATCAAACATTTCTTGAAATGGAAGCAAAGTAGCAACTGTGTTAAGGTTTTTTTTATAGTACTTCAAAATTGAATTGTTCATCTTATCTAAATTTCGGTCATTACTTAAATTTATATAAGAAAATAATTTGTGTGATATATCTTAAAATATAAACGATAACGATTTATACTAACAATTAGTCGAACAGACCTATTTCATGTAATAATACTCTCTATGACTGTATCCAAAACCTTGGTATCTGTTCATCTCCTAGGCAGCAATGTTTGTGTACAGTTTACTGTACAAGCGTCGGCTTTCTTTAATAGAAGGAATATAATTTAGTAAACGCACAGTATTAGTACGATTTTGGTAGGAAGAACAGTACAAGTTAGTTACTAAAGTTACTAAAACAATTTTTTTATATTCATACATCAAGTTATTTAATCTATAACTGTCACTTTTGATAGATATTATCAATGCCTGTAAGATAACACAAATAATATAAGAAAATGTTATCAATGTTGGTCGCAAAGAAATAAGTTTGAATTTTTTCTAGTGTTCTTCCAACCAAAATCAGGGTATACATACAGTTTGCATTAAATAAAGGGAAAAGCTTACCGATGGTCGAATTTTTACTTAATATGGATGCTTCATCACTATTTTTTTTTTAAATCATGCCGAACAATTTTTTAGATTTCTGTTTTATTTTGGTTGGAATTCTAACGTGCACTATGTTGTACTCGCACATCAAGACTTACAAACTAAACCTTGTTTTTCTGACTAATG
>JBCFYV010000003.1:77048460-77098614 GCA_039000515.1 Timema cristinae
ATGTTTTTCTTTACTTCAATCTTTCCAATTTTTAAAAATTACCCTTTTTCCCCTAATCTCCTTTTTTTCCCCAACCTCCCCTTTCCATGACCCCGTGCAGAAGACAGTTCCTCATAAGGATGTGCCCTGATCTAGTTGCTTTGTCCGGGGAACCCCCAAAAAAAAATCCAAAATGGTTTTCTTTATCAAACACTTTCCTTGCAATTTTGTTCTTTGGTCCCTTGACTTTCTCAAATTCTGTAAAAAGGGGGTTTTAAAAATTTGATTATGTTCACCCCACTACACCAAAAACAACCCAACAAAAAATTAACCCCTTCGATTACGGGACTGGGGCCGGTGAAAATCCAAGAATTACAAATAGAATCTTTGCTTACCTACTTTGAATCGAATGGTTTATAAAAAAATTATATCAGATCCAAATGAATATGAGCAAAAGAAAGGGTTTGTGAAAGCAGCCCCAAAAAGTCTAATTTAAAAAATCTTTTCGTTTTTGACTTCAAAACCCACAAAAACCCTTTCCCAAATTTTGGAAATTTTTCCCAAAGTAAGAAAAAAACTTGTAAATCAAAAACATATGTGAAATATTTCAACATATGATCATTTTTATACAACCACTAAACAGTATGTTAACACCAACAAGTGATTAAATAACATCTGTTAATTCAGATAGGTCAGCATTAAATAATATATTCTCTAAGCATTTGGTGGAGAATTTAAATAGTACAAGCAGTGCCATGTGATGACAGCACAAACCTTATCTTCGATTATTACTTCGCATGTCTCAATGTTCGCTTCACATTTAAAAATTGACCTTCGCACATCCTTAATTGGTTTCAAGGTCAACATACAGTGTTCAAATAATGGATAGATGTTAACATAGTCAAAATGTTAAAATGTTTAAAAGTTTGACTTTTAGATTCAAATTTTGAGGAAAAATTTCCATAGAATCTGAATCTGCGATCTATTTAGATGTAAAATTTTGAAGCTTTCATTTAATAAGATTCATAATCTTGATCCAAGTTCAAGTCCATGTAATTAGGAGTGCATGAAACTTTAAACTTTAAAACGCTTGAATTCATTTCAAATATTTTTCAACATTGACTTGGCCCCGATTTTTTTTTTTTTTTTTTGCTTTGACATTACAAACTTCATCAATAAAAATATTGAAATACAAAATCAAAAAGTGTTATTTAAAAAAATTTTTTTTTATAAATCATTCAAAAATTGAGTCGTCTTCCTAAATATTTCATTTATCCAATTCTAATCTGCTTCGAATTGAAAAGGTATAATTTGTACACCCCTTTTATCCCCGGCAAATAAAAAGCAAATGCGCACCCCGGCAGGCAGGTAGTTTCCGAGACACAAGAGCAGCATATGGAGACACGACAGTTCCATTACGAGTTGTCCCAGCGGCTCTTGCGAGACTTGCGGTCAGATCTGGTGTCCCCGGCCGAGCTCCCGTGGGCCTGAGCCGCAGCCTCGGCTGCCGCCTGCCTCGTCTGATCCAGGGTCTGCTCCCAGGTGTGGTCCGAGGACGCAGTGAACTGAGGACACACACATCCGAGTCACCACACACTCATCAGATCATTTTACTCCGCGCGCTCTACACATCGCTACCTGTTTCACGTATTCACATCAATAGATGGAGGTAGAGTTTGTAAGAAATGTACCTGCATTTGTGTGGTAAACCATTTAGAATAAAATACCCCCCTCTCCCCCCAGGACAACTGACCAACACTTAATCCCTGACCTATCATATTCATTAAATTGAAAAATGACATCTGGACGCAAGAATCAAACCGGGTACCTCTGGTCTTAGCCCGCCATTGAGCTATCCGGGAGTTGTCTCGTGCTGAGGGTAATTCTTCATTCTTATTTTGAGGCAGAGTCTGTGATGGACGTGTGGAAATCATCAGCTACATATGAGTAATCAATTAATATCACGAGCTATCAGATAACGCAGCCACCTTCGACTCGGGAGGGCTTTGTGTTATGACTCCTCTTGAATAGCTCAGTGGTTAGAGAATTGTACTAAGCCAGAAGTACCTGGTTTTTATTCCCCTGACTAGGTGTAATTTTTTATATTTAAAAGATGATATTTAGATATGGCTATAAACGCAATTAACAAATATAATAGCTTGGCTATTTAATCCATCTCTCTCGACATCGGCAAACAAGACTGACACCTTGTTTCTATATTTTTTCCGGGTATACTCTGTCTAATCTGAAAGTTTGCAAGCTTACTGTGTTTCCGCTGTGGTGCTGTTTACATGAGAGGACCATAGTGAGGCCAGTCGAGGTGCTCTAAGGACGTCACACTTGAATCAATAGTTCGGTTCTTGCCGACATCGAAAGGGTCAAGAACTGATCACAGTTTCCAGAACTTCCATTCTTAGTTCTCCAAACTCAGTAAATGTTTAACAATGAGGAGGCCCAATGGATTAACGATGGTACAATAATGAAAATTGATAAAAATAAGGAAAGATAAAATAATTAAGTGAAAACTGAGTAAAGAAACCCCACAGCGGGTAAGAAGAAAAAAATGTAGGAAGAATCCAATGCACAAATTTTCCCTTTCTTCTGGATTCAATAATAGACAAATAGAACACACATTTAAAGACAAACATATTTTAGACTAGAGAACAGGGAGGGGGGGGGGAAAGAATAAAAACACTACATAAAACTACTCAATTTTTAATTCAAGATGGAGGTTAGTGTTTGACATAATGAATTCAAGATGGAGGTTAGTGTTTGACATAATGAATTCAAGATGGAGGTTAGTGTTTGACATAATGAATTCAAGATGGTTAGTGTTTGACAAAGTGAATTAAAGATGGAGGTTAGTTTGACAAAGTGAATTAAAGATGGAGGTTAGAGTGTGAATTAAAGATGGAGGTTAGAGTGTGAAATGGTCTTTTTTCTTTCTTGTTTGATGAAGGCAATAATGTGGAAATATAAAAGCTTTGTTTGTGTTTAAATGTGTGTGACTATTTCTCCTCTCAAAGAAATAAGAAAGGTAAATTAATTGGACAGCTGTTCATTGTGATCAATCAATTTATTAATACCAATTGTCAATTCTTTCAATACCAGCAACAACCAAAGTATCGGGTTTGACATGTATGGAGGGTTCCTGACTGACAAGAGAGAGTGAGAGAGAGAGAGACATCACCTGGTTCTGATACTGGTTCCTGAAGGCAGCCTTCATGGCAGCCAGACGATCAGTACCTGGGCCTGTGCGGGGCATCTTGGGGATGATCACCTCGGGCATGGGAGGGGGGCCCACCTCAGGTTCCTGCAACACACAATCTTGCAAGTGTCACTACACTACACTACATTTACCGAGGGACATGTGATGAGGACGGAAGAGGATCCTAAGAATGAAGAAGATGAAATATGTAGGGAAACTAAAGCAAGGGAGACCAAGAAAGAGATGGAAGGAACAAAAAACAGAAAGTGTGAGAGGAGAGGAATGGGAGTAATTAAAGGAGGAAGAATGTTGGAAGGACAAAGGAAGAATGGTGGAAGGACAGAGGGAGCCATTTTACTCAAAAGACCCGGACACAGGCTGGAAACAGTTCCTGATGATGATTTTCTATCTAGTGTAGTAAGTTTTTTTAAACATTTTGTTTTAAATTACTAACAATTTTTACTTATCATTCAAACATGAACTTATAAAAATAACCGTTTGGATGTTTCTATTCTGTGGTTCATTTCACCGTAAGAGCCCATTTTATTATGCCGATTAGGGGTGTGCAAAGTCCACCTTTTCAAACACAAATTGAATAAATGAAGCTGAAGGCAAAATCGAGGCTGAATCAAATTTTGAATGTTTTTTTTTGTTACTGATTTTATGCTTGAAAAAAAAAAATATTGTGCTTATTAATCTGACTTTATAGAATAAAATCACTTATAAAATGTCTATTACACAATTTGTCTATAATATTACATTCCAATCCGATAAACCAAGTCATCGACGCTTACAAGTCAATTACTCGAGATTTTTTTTACATTAATACTAATGTGTGATGAATATAACAGCTCAAATGATAATTCAACACTTGAGTATTTTAGATATCAATATTTATATTGGCGAAATTTCGCTATCATCGAAGCCAAATTTTTTCAGTTTGGAAAAAAAAAAAAATGAGTCTAGGTTGTGGTAGTTGACTTGAAATCGAGCCCCTGGTTTAGGCTGTACCTGGTGGTTGTCCACTGCACCCAGACCCGGCCTCTCCCTGTAGCCCAGTCCTCTGCCCCCGACGTTCAGTTTCTTGCCCTTGCTGGCCTTGAAGCGCGACTTGCGGAACCAAGCACTCTGCGAACAAACAGAACAAATGACCAGAGGGGTTTGCGGACACCTGTGTTTTCAATCGAACTTTCCATTAAGCTCCCGAGTGACTGGTCGAGTTGAGATTAGCGTTAGTAAATTTAAAATATGAACCAGATATTTTAAAATCTAGAATTGTTTTTAAATCATTAAAAAAAACCAAGCCATAATAATAGTTTATAATTTATAGGATTAATTTTTAAATATACTGTAATAGGAACTGAAAAATTAATTATCATGATTCAATTCAATCCTGTTAAGGTGGGGGATTTAGGGGTCACGAGAAAAGGTAAGTGCTTTTGGATATTTTGTATCAAAACATTTATTTGGCCAAAATAAATCAAATATTGCTTCAGTATGAATATAGAGTTTTGTTTCAACAGTTATTGAATATCTGTCCTGAGAATAGCGGCCTTAGTTGACTGTACGAGGGAGCTCTGAGCGTTAAGAGCGTGGCCATATTTAGAAATGGTACTTATCTTCCAAACAGGCCTCGTATTTGATTTATTTTGTTAGAAAAACACCCTTTACCTGGTGTGGGCATTGAACAACGTCTTTGTATGGCCGAACGTTCCCAGGCGTGGGCGTTAACATCTTTGTTTGTGCCCAAAAGTTCCCAGGTGCGAGCACGAATCAACTTTTCGTTGAAATAAGTTATTGTAATGCCATCTATTAATGAACCAATGTACTTTTAGCCTGTCTGAATACTTCATATTGAAGCTGATAGATGGAGCCACCAGTTCAATGTTATATATGACTTAACCAATAAATGGGAAAATAAGTTAATAGCGAAAATATGTGTTGGACAAGAGTATACCAGTAGAAAAATCACTGCCGGGCCTACGCAGATAGCTATGCTTTGCGCACATTAGGAAATCAATTAAAATAAGGTATACATGTTTAATTGGTCTAAACTCCATTACGATTTTCTAAAAAAAGTACACCAAACTGCGCCACTTCGTGATGTCTGGTTCGAGCTGTAGTACTATCCTGAGACTGACGAAAGACTATATTTTGACCTTACCAGGAGTCGAATCTAAGCCCCACTGAGACAAGTGACAGTGGATAACAATGTTGTACTCACCTGATTGGCCAGATCAAGGAGGGACTTGGGGACCTCTTGATTGGCACCCTCCAGGTTCCTCACCAGGTGGCCCGCAAACTCCTTGTCTGTGCTCACCACCAGAGTGTAGGCCGTGCCTTTCTCTCCAGCACGACCTGTGGAGGGCAAGTCAACCATTATCATCATCATCATCGTTTCCAGCCTGTGGTGGAGTCAACCAGACTTGTTAAAACACAGGATAATTGTGGCAATGACATGAGGCCATGTCGTGGCAACAGCACAGGATAATTGTGGAAACTGCAGGGTGGTAATTTGGTAATCCCTCAAATGTTTGTAAAATGGATGTGTGCTATTTTGAATAGAATGGAACAAGAGATAAAGAGTACTTGGGGATTGTGAAGTTCACTTTTTCAATATGAAGCAGTTTCCTGTGTTTAGGGATTTGAAAATGCGCAAATAATTTAAATTTAAAAACGAATATTCAAAATTTGAATAAGATTATTTTATAAATTGATATTTAAAAATATTAAAATTCTTGCACACCTCTAATTTTAACTTTAATTATTATTATTGTTGCTTTTCCCCCTTTCCGAGCCGACTGAACTCCCGAGGTATCCCCGCAAGCCTTTTTATACTTCCACCTGAGGGTGGTATTTAGGCAGAAGGTCCCCGGGGGACAGCCGAGGGCGGAAAGAGAGAGAAACGCCGCCTCAGCCTTTATTATTGACAGTGACATTACATTGGGTACATTAAATCAATACAATAGGTATATAATATTAAATATACAAGAGGTTAATTAAGTTTATATCAACATGTGCGGGGTCGAAAGCCCCGGCCGTGTACGACTCCACTCATAAGAGCTCTTCTAACACTTCCCTCGATGGATGATCTGCTGGATTAAGGGCTGAGCATACCCAAAAGGTGTCCCATTTTACTTTCCTAAGCAAGTTTGAGACATGAAAGTGTAAGTTGTAACTGTCAAAGCTGTAATTTTTTTTTAAGCAAAGTCGAAGCTACGGACACCCCTAATTGCTGTCCATATTTCATAATCCGTGCAAGCAAGCAAACGTTCATGTACATATAGATAGAACAATGGGTGTTTCATAGACGAACAGAGCATACCTGTGCGGCCAATCCTGTGGGTGTGCGTGTCGATATCTCTGGCCACGTCATAGTTGACGACGGTACGGATGTGCGGGATGTCCAGACCTCGAGCTGTTCACAAAGAAAAACATCACATGTCAAATAAAGAGCCTGATTCGTGGTAAATAAAATTACCAGATTTTGTCAAGTAGAGACGCTTGTATTTCGGTATCAAGATTTGATCGATCTTTTTATCACTGTGTCTCAGTACCGTTCAGGTTGGACGTTTGTGTACTAATCACGCTAATGTGGAAGACGAATAAGATTGAATTTTGGGAAATTGTACCTATATTTATGTGGAGGGAAAGTGGAAAAAATTCAAATAAAAAAAACACACCCAAACAGGATTTGAGCCCTGATCTTTATGTTATCGACAGTCCAGTCTATTGTGAGTGTGATGCCTTAGACCATTCGACCATTGAAGCGAGTGTTTGATGATTAAAACTTGGTTGTCCATCGTGGTCAATGATACGTAAGAACACCTACTTTTCGTGAAACGTGTAACCAATAAGAATCAAGGGTATCAAAGAGAATGATGAAGATGAGTATGTATGAAAAAGAATGGCAAGGAAGGTCTAGAAAGAGATGGGAGGAGCAGATGAAAGTGTGTGAGTGAGAGAAGAAAAATTGTAGCAATTAGAGGAGGAAGAATGGTGGAAGGACAGAGGAGGATGGGGGCATTTTACTAAACTGACCCGACGATAGGGTGGAAACAGATGGTGAGGACGGTGTCAAAGAATTGGGTGTGACATCCTCAGTCCTATATCCTTTGACGTTTGACTCAGGGTTGCCAATCGTTGCGTCGACTGTAGGAACCCACCTGCGACATCTGTGGCGACCATGATGGCGACCTCCTGCCTTTTGAACTGAGTGATGACCTTGTTCCGCTCACTCTGGTCCATGTCCCCGTGCAGTAGTACCACCTCAAACTCCTTCAGACGCAGGTTATTGGCCACCTCCTCCGCGTTAACCTGGAACACCGATAGTTCCGCTAGTAGTAACTCACCGAGCGGGTTAAAGCTATTTACTAGAGTTGGGTCGAATTCAACTTTACGTTCCACCTACAAATCTCAATGTAATTGTTAGAATATTATACATTCAGTTAGATGAATTAACACCATAGTCCGGTTCGATTCTCGATATGGCTTAAAATTTATCATAGGTGAAATGTTGGTTTACTGTTTCACATTGATAAATTAACGACCGGGAAGTTGTGACTGTACAAGTCTAAAGTTAGATTATAAGATATATATGAAGCTACGACAGGCCTAGCAAGCCGATAGTGGAAAATACATGGCTTGAATAAAAATCTATCACAGGCTGGAAACAGCGATGGAGGTTAGGTTAAGTTAAATGAATAGTGTGAGTTCAGATTGTTAGGCCCATCTTCCCGACGGAAGAGGGAATAGAATGGTTTATAAAGTCTCCTGAGCAGAGTACGAGATCCTACCTTCTTGGTGACAAAGATGAGGACTCCTCCACTTGACATGAACTGGACGACGTTGGCCAGGAGCCAGCTCCACTTGGTTGTGGCCGAGCTCATTATCTTCACAATCTGGGTGACATCTGTGTTGGCCTCTCCCACGTCACCCTACACACACATCAACCCTTACGTCAGTCGTGTTATGAGCAAGTTTATCGACCTGCTATTTCAGAACAATTTACAAAGTTTGCGACACTGCTGGATATGACGTAGAGTCACCTGGACTATCCTGATGGGGTCTGTGAGCACGTCACGGGCCAGTCGCTCAATCCTCTTCTTGAACGTGGCGCTGAAGAGTAGGGTCTGCTTGTCTGGGCGCACATGGTCACATATGGAGCGGACCTGGGGCTCAAAACCCATGTCGAACATCCGGTCCGCCTCGTCTAGGACCAGGAACGTCACCCGGGTGAGGCTGGTAGCCTTCATCTTGACAAGGTCTATCATGCGACCCGGAGTGGCCACCACGACCTCCGCGCCCCCTTCCAGGGCTTTGGATTGCTCCCACTTGGACCCGCCCCCGTAGCAGCACACTACCTGCAACACGGCATGGCCGGGTGGCGAGTTACCAGACACAGAACCACTGGTTTGAATCCCAATATAAGTCCGTGTGAATCCAAGAGTCTCAATTTTGAATTAAATCCAAATCATAGCTTACAAGCTCGAATCAATTCTGAATCAAATCTCACGCTTTATATATACTTTTGATTCAATTTTAAAACAAATATTTTAACCTGAAAATGTTTTGAATAAATTTTTTTATAATGAATTAATGTCAAAATATAAATCCAAAATCACACTATCTTGGGATTCTAATTAGAGATTTCAAAGCTTTGCACAGATAAATTATCAATGTGGCTTTGAAAAAAACAAAACTCTCTTATATGATGACTAGTCTCACCTGGATGTTGTAGACCTTGTAAGCCTCTTATATGATGACTACAGTCTCACCTGGATGTTGTAGACCTTTTAACTCTCTTATATGATGACTAGTCTCACCTGGATGTTGTAGACCTTGTAAGACTCTTATATGATGACTACAGTCTCACCTGGATGTTGTAGACCTTGTAAGACTCTTATATGATGACTACAGTCTCACCTGGATGTTGTGGACCTTTTAACTCTCTTATATGATGACTACAGTCTCACCTGGATGTTGTAGACCTTGTAAGACTCTTATATGATGACTACAGTCTCACTTGGATGTTGTAGACCTTGTAAGACTCTTATATGATGACTACAGTCTCACCTGGATGTTGTAGACCTTGTAAGACTCTTATATGATGACTACAGTCTCACCTGGATGTTGTAGACCTTTTAACTCTCTTATATGATGACTAGTCTCACCTGGATGTTGTAGACCTTGTAAGACTCTTATATGATGACTACAGTCTCACCTGGATGTTGTAGACCTTGTAAGACTCTTATATGATGACTACAGTCTCACCTGGATGTTGTAGACCTTGTAAGACTCTTATATGATGACTACAGTCTCACCTGGATGTTGTAGACCTTGTAAGACTCTTATATGATGACTACAGTCTCACCTGGATGTTGTAGACCTTGTAAGACTCTTATATGATGACTACAGTCTCACCTGGATGTTGTAGACCTTGTAAGCCTTTTATATGATGACTACAATCTCACTTGGATGTTGTAGACCTTGTAAGACTCTTATATGATGACTACAGTCTCACCTGGATGTTGTAGACCTTGTAAGACTCTTATATGATGACTACAGTCTCACCTGGATGTTGTAGACCTTGTAAGACTCTTATATGATGACTACAGTCTCACCTGGATGTTGTAGACCTTGTAAGACTCTTATATGATGACTACAGTCTCACCTGGATGTTGTAGACCTTGTAAGACTCTTATATGATGACTACAGTCTCACCTGGATGTTGTAGACCTTGTAAGACTCTTATATGATGACTACAGTCTCACCTGGATGTTGTAGACCTTTTAACTCTCTTATATGATGACTACAGTCTCACCTGGATGTTGTAGACCTTGTAAGCCTCTTATATGATGACTACAGTCTCACCTGGATGTTGTAGACCTTTTAACTCTCTTATATGATGACTACAGTCTCACCTGGATGTTGTAGACCTTGTAAGACTCTTATATGATGACTAGTCACACCTGATGTTGTAGACCTTGTAAGACTCTTATATGATGACTACAGTCTCACCTGGATGTTGTAGACCTTGTAAGCCTTTTATATGATGACTACAGTCTCACCTGGATGTTGTAGACCTTGTAAGCCTCTTATATGATGACTACAATCTCACCTGGATGTTGTAGACCTTGCCGAACTTCTTCGCTTCAGTGTATATCTGCTGCGAAAGTTCTCGGGTCGGCGCCAGGATGAGTCCGATGGGTCCGTCTCCGGGCTGCAGCTCCTTCTGGTCCATAATATGGACAAGCATGGGCCAGATGAACGCCGCTGTCTTCCCGCTGCCCGTTCGCGCAATGCCGATAATATCTCGGCCACCCAGAGCCGCGGGCACCGCCTGTGCCTGAATGGGCGTGGGCTGGGTGTATTCAGACTTGCGAATTGCCTTCAGCAGTGCCTCATCGAACCCAAAGTGAGCGAAGCTGGACACAGGGTTGGGCGGGAGGGGCCCTGTAACCTTGATGCCCAGTTTCTGGCGGAGCTCCTCTACCTGGGGGTGTGATAACCCCGAGATGTCCTCGTGCACCGTATAGAAGTTCTTCTCGAAGGGGAGGTAGTCGATCTCGGAGTGGTCGACAGGAGGTAGTGGGTCAATGTCCTTGCTCTTCTTGGGGGCGATAGGGTTCCCGTCCTCGTCGTACTCTATCTCATTGTCAGAGTCATCATTTAGAACTCCAGCCATGGGGTTCTCCTCCATGTACCTGGCGGGACACAGCACAATACTCACATCAGTACTCACCAAGGAGGGGGGGGGGAACACAGCACAATACTCGTACCAGTACTCACCAAGGAGGAGGGGGAACACAGCACAATATTCACCAGAGGGGAGGAACTTGGACAGACAGAATTGCTCACCTATAATAAGACTCTTCATCATCCTCCTCTTCTATATCGTCTCGGATACCTTTCTTCTTGTCTGGCTCCGGTTCTACGACCTTGGAAGTTGTCTCCTTCTGCACCTGAAGATTGTAATCACCCTGATCATACCACTGGTATATTTTCAAACCCTGGAAAGCACTTATGTAGCCCCTCAGTTGGAAATGTAATTTAATAATTCAAAGAATTCCAAGTAAGAGTTGTGTATATAGAGTTTGACCCTCTTGGAACTCCAAGTGGGGTCACGAATGTTTGACGCCCCCAAAGAGCTCACCTGCTCCTCAATACCGGCCATGAAGGCATCCAAAGGGTCATCTTCCTCGGAACTTTCACCAGGGCCAGGCTGGTAAGACGGGCTTCCTGGGGCCGGGATGTACTCCAACGTGGACACAGGGGGCGGGGCATCGTCGTCTTCATCAAAATACCTGCGCACGGCAGTAAGAACCAACAATATGGTAGGACTGACAAAAAAAAAAAAGTTTGTAGGTGTAAATAAATGAAGAGAGAAGTGTATTAGTTTCTATCAAAACATAATCTAAAGCTCCTATCAGGTTGGCTTCCTTCTCTATCACTTGTTTGTTTATCATGAGGTAATGTATCAGCATTTGCGTGGAAGGAGGGTAGGAACAGTTTAGGAAAAACTAGCCTCAGTAGACCTGATCAGGATTCAAACTCTTGATCTCCCGCCTTAGACCACGTGGCCCCGCTAGATGAGAATAAAACAACTCCCGCTAGACTCCAGAGGTGCCTCACTCACTCCTCTTCAGTCTTAGATCTCTTCCTGGGCAGCCCGTAGCTGGCGGCCAGAGCGTTCTGGCTGATGGCCGACATGGTCGAGTAGCCATGTTTGCTGATGGCGCTGCTCGGGGGAGGAGGGAGCTGGCTGGCTCGATCACGTTTCAGCTGGAACCCCGAGAAGCCAAACCCTTTCGGTCGCCCGTCACTTCCCCTGTTGTAGCTCATCCTGGGGCTACAAAAACAAAAACCTTACTTGCCCTGAAGTTTCACATACCTGCCCCTATTTTTTTTTTATTCATTAACAATACCAAAATGCATTATAAATAGACAAACCAAGAATTAGGACATATGTTTATTTTATTTTCTCTGTAATTAACTAACAATAATGTGAGCTTCAGTGGCTTGACGCCATATTGGTCATAATAACTTTCTTCTCCTCACAAATATTCCCAAGAATATTTAAATAGTTTATTTTAACAATGTTACCCATCGCCAATTAACCAAACCTTTTATTTATCTATGCATGGAAAATTAGGTTTGTTGCATATAAATAGTTTATAAGATACAAATGCATACTAAAATACCTCTTTCTTGGGCTTATTCCATTCTTATTATTTCTTTAAATAAGTTGTTTTGTGTCCTTCAGAATTATCTGTGTCGGAGTTACCTTCGTGTTTTTGTTTTTAACGCCGCGTCTTGTCACCCGTTCAGATTATATAAACCCTTGGTGTTAGTTCATAGATGTTCAAGAAGTTTTTAGACAAGATTTGTAAAAGTGTTTTAGCAGAAGCTTTTAAATGCAATTTAAGCTACAAACACATTGATACGTTGAAATGACTGGACATTCGTGGGAGTTTTGAGGGAGAAGCCTTCCACACAATATTAAACATTATGGCGCAATTTATCCTGTGATGTAGGTATTAACTAATTAGGACTCGAAAAACTACTAGCAATCAATATTAATATTGGTACGGGTCTGCTTCAGTTCCTCACATGTTGATTGCGAGTAACCATACTTTATGGTTAGTTTATAAAACAAAGAAAACATGTTTGACATTCTACAAAGTATTAGTTCAACATAAACATTCAAACAAATTTCGAGATGCTTTATGTCCAAAACAATAGTCCTTTAATTGTGAGGTATCGGGAAAAGAACTTTTATGAAATATTTTAAGTCACTTGTTTTGTAAATATTGTGCTTATTACTAAAATATATATTTCCGCCAATAAGTATTAATAAAACCGCTCTAATATTCACATAACCAACGTATTGTTTCCCCTTACAATATTCACTGATATTTTCATAATATTAAAATACATTGCCTAGAGCTAATGTATTACCTCCAAATAAATTAACTTATTTAATTGAAAACTTTTGACAGCAACTGCAATTGAAATTTGCTGTAATTAACTTAATTATTCTTTAAAAGATGAATATGAAGAAACATTTTCCATTTTCCATTTTGACAGTGTCGCCAACTGTGATGAAAATAATTTATCTTTAAATTCAGAAAAATGAAGTTTTACCATCAAATATTAAATTATTCTCTATAACGCTGGTATAGGTACTGTTCGTCGATGCACACTGCGTTGATAGTGGCAAAATCTTGAAAGACTAAAGTGAAATCCATTGCTGAAATACCAAGGAATAAGCGTTTCTCATTAATGTTCCCCACATGCTTAAACTTTGTTTTTCTATATTAATTTCCATACAATGAATTGATTAAAATGTGCTAGGATATAAAACAAGAATTGTTGTATTGTATAGAGTTCAAATTGATATAAAAAAACAAAGAAACACATGAAACGTAACATTTTTTCCTTGTAAGAAATAGGATAGGGGAAAACGAACAAAATAGGTTCAAACATCCAGTAGAAAAAAAAACCTACTATATCAT
This sequence comes from Timema cristinae, assembly GCA_039000515.1. Classification (NCBI taxonomy): domain Eukaryota; kingdom Metazoa; phylum Arthropoda; class Insecta; order Phasmatodea; family Timematidae; genus Timema; species Timema cristinae. Next base: position 77,062,165 of record JBCFYV010000003.1, read on the forward strand.
ATTTTAATTAATCTTGACTCTTTCTCGGAAATGATCAACGCCAATAATTCAATCGAGAGACCAATAAATTGCAATATATTTAGTTTTGTAGATTAAACTATGCACATTAACTGTACACATTAATTAACCTTTGTAATTCCCACAAAACATATTCAGTCATTATGAAATTTAGACATTCCATCGTTGTGCCTCGTAAATAGTATTTTTGACTAAAATAAAGATGAGCACATCTTCAGTCTTACTATTGCTGATTTGTAAATCATGGTATTGTATGTGTCAAGTTTTACACTATAGGCTGTTAATCCTACACACGTCTCTATACAATTTTTAGGATTATTCAAGTTGAGTAGTTTATATCTCAAACTCCGGTAAAATCAGTTAAGTGATCCATTTTGGGTAGCGCTTATTCCAGATAAGAATAATAATCAGGTCAGGACTAACTTTTATACAACCATATTATCACGCTTGTTAGTCTTTCTATATCTGACATATTTATGTATGTTTACAAACAGCTGTATTATATTGAAGCTTCAAAATATTGCCACATCAGTGCTTCATGCATTTTCACTAGCGCCATCAAAGGCTAGACTTGGTGCCTTTAGCATAATGTAATCGTGGAATGATGGTAGACCACTGATCTCTATAGAGCTTTTGTTCTGATTTTGCCAGTATGAACATTTTTACTCAAGATTCTAGCCATCGGACACCTCTATTCTGCAGCATTCTGCTATTATGTTTTATACTTAACTTTAGGTATAGTTATATTCATATAGTCAACTGTCCAGTCCTTGCAGTAATTTACGAATTTACGTTTCTGTCCATATAAATTTATTTAGTAGGGTACATATATTATAGTATCATTATGGATATTAAATACAAATTATCTATGGCAAATAATTCAATTGACGCCATATTTAAATGTAACATCAACAATAATCATTGCAATCTTGATTGTGAGAATACAAATATTTTTTTAATTTTAAGATGTATATTTAATTTAATAAGCTAGAAAATATTTTAGTATAATAATATTGGCAGTGATATTAAATCAAGAGCTGTGAAAATTTCCTTTAACAAAACCCGGTTTTTTCAATCCAATTAACAGAGCACGATCAAAATAAATATCTTCACATTCTATTGATACTATTTCAAGTTTTCCGACTTCAGGATATGAAACCTTAAGAATCAATAAGTATACGTCATTTCTATGTTGCATCAATATACTCATAATCATAGGCACCGGAACTGGGAGAGGGGGGGGGGGGTATGGATAAATCCCGCCCCCTAATTTCTAGCTGGAAGGGACAGCTTTTAGGAAAAATTGTTTAACGATTTAATCATGATTCTCACGACCAGTAAAATTGAAAAAATATGATTATACTTAACCTTTATTTGCATGGCTTAATATTTCTTAATACACACTCGTGAGTACAACGAGTCCCCAATATATTGTTTTGTATTTATGTAGGATAAAGGAAAATAAGTGTAACCTAATAATAAGCAAATCTATAATTCAAACAAGTTTTGGTGTTTTGATCAATCAAATTATTACTCTATTTTGAAAAGAATACATTTTTTTTTAAAAATAACCATAAATATCAGACTGTAATAGTGATGTCTGTACAGTTATTACATTCATGACATTTGAATCTTAATAATTATTACTAGCCATTGTTTGTCTACGAATGGTAATGAGACATTTTCTTTGCCATGTTTTTACCTTTCTTCGACTTTTTTCCCCATCATTCTTATATAGATAGATATCTACATGATTTAATATACACCACAATCCAAAATCTACACATAGCCTATCAAATAGCGGCTCAGTGGTAATAGTGCTAGGTAATGTTTACGTACTTTTTTTTACTCAACCTAACTTCGCATGGATATCACGCCATTTCTGCCCCCCTCCCCCTATTTTCTACTGTTAAAAAAACTTTCTGGTAGGTACCCCTGCTCATGATGACCCGTGATAAACTTTATAAACTATATCATTCACGATCGTTGTGACATTAAAATGTGTTTTTATCAGATTAAACAGTGTTTCAAACAACTCCTAATTGACTTATTATCACCCGCCTGAGTGTTTACAACATTTTTACAAGATATCAACAAAACGATCATAATACGTCACGAAACATTCACGTTTGATTTTCCTCTACGATTTTAAGATTACAAGAGGCAGAGTCTCAATTGTTTAGTGAGCTACTAAATTATAATATGAGGCCGAGTTTATATTATTTCACAACACATAACTAATAACGTCGACATTTATCAAAATCTCAGGGGGGTGAGAGATAGTAAAATGAGGAATTTGGGAAGGAGGTGCTAAAAAGGTTTCCACAAATTTAAGAAAACTCTTTTTAGTTTAAAATTTCTTTGGTAAAATGTTCTTTGTAATTTGTCATTCAAGAAAACTTGTTTTAGTTAAAAAAAAATTTTTAACAAGATGAAAAAAGGCGTGTTCATTGTAATTTTTGCAAAATATACTAGCTAACCGCAAGAAAGGGCCTTGATGTTAGTTTTTTTATTTAACTTCTTAGTTTTCAACTGACTGAAGATTTTGACATGTTTTTCTAAGCATTTGCATGGGCGTAGTCAGGAGGGTGGAGGAAAGGGCGCTTGACCCACTAAATTTCTAGAAGCTAAAGCAAAGGTAAAGTTAATATGCTACTTTTTTTTAGTACTGCATTACGGGTTGACCGTAAAGTTGCCCCCCCCCCTCTACCCAGGAAAAAAAGAATCCTGCCAACACCCTTGTTGGAACCTCAAATTTTACACCCTTTGGGCCTTCACACCCTTAAACCCGGCCATGAGAAACCAGCAATTTTGGACTTTTTTTTTCGTGACGAACCAGAGTTTTGTATGCGACCATACACACATTATTTCTAGATTAAAGAAGTCAAAATGAGCGAAATCAATGGAAAATTAAATGTGGTTGATACATTTTATGAGAACAATCCAACATCTTTCCTGTTGCCACTTTTATGATTTTGAAATTGGTTTATGAGTGCTTTGTGCCGCCAGGTGTCTCGTGACGCACCATTAGTTGAGTCTCTCGCCGCTAGTTGACTCAGTCGTATATAAGATAGATGAACCGTGGCCCTGGGGTGTGTTTGTGATAGTCAAAATCTAACGATGAAGTTTGGAATTATCGGTCTAGCTGCTTTCCTAGGCTTGGTAAGTTGCATTGTCTTGGTCTAACTGCTTTCCTAGGCTTGGTAAGTCTCATTATCTCGGTCTAGTTGCTTTCATAGGCTTGGTAAGTCTCATTATCTTGGTATAGCTGCTTTCCTAGGCTTGGTAAGTCGCATTGTCCTTGGTCTAACTGCTTTCCTAGGCTTGTAAGTCTCATTATCTCGGTCTAGTTGCTTTCATAGGCTTGGTAAGTTTCATTATCTTGGTATAGCTGCTTTCCTAGGCTTGGTAAGTCGCATTGTTTCGTTTTACTACTCCAGTGTCCGTGACTTGAGTGGTTAGTATATTGGGCGACCATTAGTCTAGAAAGCGGAGGGTGGGGGTGGAGAGGGTTACTGTTGAGGACATATATTTGTTGTATATTAAATCGTTCTGCCATCTAATTAGTAAATATACAAACCACAGGTAAAAAGTGTACTCCAGGTACCTGGGACCTGTTTGTGGGTTCCACAGTCATCTGTCTCCCCCCCCCCCTTCACAACTACCATCAAGTAAAATAAAACACTTCGTATTTGTTTAATGTCATTAGTCTCATTACAGTGTTTTGCACCGATGTGCCAATGTTCAACCGTGTAAGGTACCAGCAAATGTCCCAATAGGTAAATACATGTAGTAATTAATGCTAGAGTGTGTGTTTTTATATATTATAGGAGTTGATGTCTCCTCAACCCTTTGTTAGATTTTCTTGCCCAAATAACTTGATCTGTATAAAGGTACAAAGAACCACTGGGCCAAGTTTGAATAAAATCGGTTGATACGTTCAAAAGTTATCACGAGACAATCATATCCACCACAGACAGATGCGAATCGGTGGAGTTAAAACAGACAATTCGCTTCACTCGTTCATTAAATCAAACCACTTGATTATATTTTCATTTGTTTTTTAAATTATGACAATATTTGTTAGATCACCTATACAGGGAGCCAACTATACTAGCGCGTGAGCAAATATTTCCCACCACAACTTGTTTCTTACCCTCTGTCAGTCAAGCAAGCGTGGGGCCTCCCAAATCGTGGGGCCCTGTGTGGCTGTACCGTCCGCACATCCCTAGGACGGACCTGGCGTAAGCTATATCCCCATTCTCATAGGTAGAACCTTATATGACAGCTATAAAACGTTACTAGATCTACTTCTACGCATTCATACGCCAAGTCGTGTTATCTGCAGCTGTCACTTATGATAGTTACCAATATCTATAAATAAAAATAAAATCTGTTAGCATGTAATCAGTGTTGAGAGCAAACATTAAGTTTGTATTTTGTAGTAAAGGTTCATTCGTCAGAAAAACAAGGTTTAGTTTGTAAGTCTTGATGTGCTTGTACAACATAGTGCACGTTAGAATTACAACAAAAATAAAACAGAAAACTAAAAATTGTTCGGCATGATTAAAAAAAAATTGCTGTCACTTATTCATAAGCTTTTTACTTCAATTTAAAAAAAAAATAGTGATGAAGCATCCATATTAAGTAAAAACTCGTCCATCGGTAAGCTTTTCCCTTTTATTTGATGCAAACTGTATGTACTGTGCGTTTACTAAATTATATTCCTTCTATTAAAGAAAGCCGACGCTTGTACAGTAAACTGTACACAAACATTGCTGCCTAGGAGATAAACAGATACCAAGGTTTTGGATACAGTCGCAGAGAGTATTATTACATGAAAGTAGGTCTGTTCGACTATTTGTTAATATAAATCGTTATCGTTTATATTTTAAGATAATCTTATCACACAAATTATTTTCTTATATAAATTTAAGTAATGACCAAAATTTAGATAAGATGAACAATTCAATTTTGAAGTACTATAAAAAAACCAAGACACGGTTGCTACTTTGCTTCTCATTTCAAGAAATGTTTGATAGTTGGAAAAAATTGCATTGAGTATTGGACTTTCAAAAAATAATTTTAAATATCATCTTTATTTTATCAATTTTAAACTAGTAGTTCTGTGAACAGTAGACCTCGCTCCATGTTATTATCGTTACTACAGTCTTACTAGTAGTTCTGTGAACAGTAGACCTCCCTCCATGTTATTATCGTTACTACAGTCTTACTAGTAGTTCTTTAAACAGTAGACCTCACTCCGTGTTATTATCGTTACTACAGTCTTACTAGTAGTTCTGTGAACAGTAGACCTCACTCCGTGTTATTATCGTTACTACAGTCTTACTAATAGTTCTGTGAACAGTAGACCTCCCTCTATGTTATTATCGTTACTACAGTCTTACTAATAGTTCTGTGAACAGTAGACCTCCCTCCCTGTTATTATTATTATTATTATTATTATTATTATTATTATTATTATTATTATTATTAGCACCGCGTCTTACTACCCGTTCGGGTTATACGCTCTTACGCTAATGTGTAATGGTAGGGTGATTGTGAGATGAAATGGAGGACCTACAGTTTAACGTGGAATCCGAACCATGGTGGCGGCCTGGCATTCCCCTCCATGTTATTATCTTTACTACAGTCCTACTAGTAGTTCTATGAACAGTAGACCTCCCTCTATGTTATTATCGTTACTACAGTCTCACTAGTAGTTATGTGAACAATATACCTCTCTCCCTCCATGTTATTATCGTTACTACAGTCTTACTAGTAGTTCTGTGAACAGTAGACCTCCCTCCATGTTATTATCTTTACTACAGTCCTACTAGTAGTTCTATGAACAGTAGACCTCCCTCTATGTTATTATCGTTACTACAGTCTCACTAGTAGTTATGTGAACAATATACCTCTCTCCCTCCATGTTATTATCGTTACTACAGTCTTACTAGTAGTTCTGTGAACAGTAGACCTCTCTCCATGATATTATCGTTACTACAGTCTTACTAGTAGTTCTGTGACCAGTAGACCTCCCTCCATGTTATTATCGTTACTACAGTCTTACTAGTAGTTCTGTGAACAGTAGACCTCCCTCCATGTTATTATCGTTACTACAGTCTAACTAGTAGATCTGTGAACAGTAGACCTCTCTCCCTCCATGTTATTATCGTTACTACAGTCTTACTAGTAGTTCTGTGAACAGTAGACCTCCCTCCATGTTATTATCGTTACTACAGTCTAACTAGTAGATCTGTGAACAGTAGACCTCCCTCCATGTTATTATCGTTACTACAGTCTTACTAGTAGTTCTGTGAACAGTAGACCTCCCTCCATGTTATTATCGTTACTACAGTCTAACTAGTAGATCTGTGAACAGTAGACCTCCCTCCATGTTATTATCGTTACTACAGTCTTACTAGTAGTTCTGTGAACAGTAGACCTCCCTCCATGTTATTATCGTTACTACAGTCTTACTAATAGTTCTGTGAACAGTAGACCTCACTCCGTGTTATTATCGTTACTACAGTCTTACTAGTAGTTCTGTGAACAGTAGACCTCCCTCCATGTTATTATCGTTACTACAGTCTTACTAGTAGTTCTGTGAACAGTAGACCTCCCTCCATGTTATTATCGTTACTACAGTCTTACTAGTAGTTCTGTGAACAGTAGACCTCCCTCCATGTTATTATTGTTACTACAGTCTTACTAGTAGTTCTGTGAACAATAGACCTCCCTCCATGTTATTATCGTTACTTCAGTCTTACTAGTAGTTCTGTGAACAGTAGACCTCCCTCCATGTTATTATCATTACTACAGTCTTACTAGTAGTTCTGTGAACAGTAGACCTCCCTCCATGTTATTATCGTTACTACAGTCTTACTAGTAGTTCTGTGAACAATAGACCTCCCTCCATGTTATTATCGTTACTACAGTCTTACTAGTAGTTCTGTGAACAGTAGACCTCCCTCCATGTTTTATCGTTACTTCAGTCTTACTAGTAGTTCTGTGAACAGTAGACCTCCCTCCATGTTATTATCGTTACTACAGTCTTACTAGTAGTTCTGTGAACAATAGACCTCCCTCCATGTTATTATCGTTACTACAGTCTTACTAGTAGTTCTGTGAACAGTAGACCTCCCTCCATGTTATTATCGTTACTTCAGTCTTACTAGTAGTTCTGTGAACAGTAGACCTCCCTCCATGTTATTATCGTTACTACAGTCTTACTAGTAGATCTGTGAACAGTAGACCTCCCTCCATGTTATTATCGTTACTACAGTCTTACTAGTAGTTCTGTGAACAGTAGACCTCCCTCCATGTTATTATCGTTACTACAGTCTTACTAGTAGTTCTGTGAACAGTAGACCTCCCTCCATGTTATTATCGTTACTACAGTCTTACTAGTAGTTATGTGAACAGTAGACCTCCCTCCATGTTATTATCGTTACTTCAGTCTTACTAGTAGTTCTGTGAACAGTAAACCTCTCTCCATGTTATTATTGTTATTTCAATCTTAGCATTTCTCTTTGGGTTTCCAATTGAAATATTTCCCATAATGTCTCCTTGGTGACTAAGTTTGCGGTTACACTTCCTCTATTCTTATCCTCCTCATCCCTTGCCCACTAGCGTTATTAAAACGTGTGTAGTCCGGACGGGTTGTAAGACGCGCGGGTAAAACCAACACACAGATTAAAGCAAACATATCTTTATACTCTGTGAGCCGTTGCACGCTCGGTCAACAGCCTTTGTCTTGTTTCAGGAGAGTGCCTTGTCCGTCCCGACGCCGCCAGACGCCTGGCTGGGGGCGAGTGACGAGGATGTTATCTGCACCAAGGCGGGTCTCAGCTGCTCCTCGGACTGCTCGTACGTCCAGCTGTGCGTGCAAAGCGGAGACGACTCTTACGACGGTTACAAAATGGAGAGCTGTGACCCCGGTAAAACCTCTTGCGATGAGAGCACCCTCAAGTGCTCGAGTGACGCCGGCAGTTGTCCCGGCGCAGTGGAGGACTTCACATGCAACACCTTGGGGATGTTCCCAGACCCCTACAACTGCTCCGTGTTCCACATCTGCACGGCAAGTGACGGAACTGACAACTCACAAGTCTGTCCGTCACCGTACGCGTTCAACGCCCTGAACGGCGCCTGCGACACCAGGATCTGTTCCAGTCATCCAGTCCCCAAGTGCTCCAAGCTGGGGCAGACCGGGACAGTGGGGGGCAACCCAGCCCTCTACTACGTGTGTATCCCTGGGACATCTGGGGGTATTCACCCCGAGCTATATCGCTGTCCCCATGGGCGATACGCGGGGGCCGGGATATGTTCCAGCCCTTAATGATACACAGGAACTACTCCTCTCCAATGATCATACACAGGAACTACTCCTCTCCAATGATCATACACAGGAGCTACTCCTCCCAATGATCATACACAGGAACTACTCCTCTCCAATGATCATACAAAGGAACTACTCCTCTCCAATGATCATACACAGGAACTACTCCTCTCCAATGATCATACACAGGAACTACTCCTCTCCAATGATCATACACAGGAACTACTCCTCTCCAATGATCATACACAGGAACTATTCCTCTCCAATGATCATACACAGGAACTACTCCTCTCCAATGATCATACACAGGAACTACTCCTCTCCAATGATCATACACAGGAACTACTCCTCTCCAATGATCATACACAGGACCTTCCAACTATCCACACATAAGCAACTGTCACAACTCTCCTTCTCTGTCATATTTACCATCTTGTGCCACCTGATGACCTCACCCTGGGGCTCACTGTACTGGCTAGCTGTACCATCTTGTGCCACTTGATGACCTCACCCTGGGGTTCACTGTACTGGCTAGCTGTACCATCTTGTGCCACTTGATGACCTCACCCTGGGGCTCACTGTACTGGCTAGTTGTACCATCTTGTGCCACTTGATGACCTCACCCTGGGGCTCACTGTACTGGCTAGCTGTACCATCTTGTGCCACCTGATGACCTCACCCTGGGGCTCACTGTACTGGCTAGTTGTACCATCTTGTGCCACCTGATGGCCTCACCCTGGGGCTCACTGTACTGGCTAGTTGTACCATCTTGTGCCACCTGATGGCCTCACCCTGGGGCTCACTGTACTGGCTAGCTGTACCATCTTGTGCCACCTGATGACCTCACCCTGGGGCTCACTGTACTGGCTAGCTGTACCATCTTGTGCCACCTGATGACCTCACCCTGGGGCTCACTGTACTGGCTAGTTGTACCATCTTGTGCCACCTGATGACCTCACCCTGGGGCTCACTGTTATTCTTCTAATAAAATATACACGAAATTTTAATGTTAATTCTAAATGTAAATACTTCTAACCGAACATAATAAAAAGTATATAGTTAAAAGATGAAATGATTAATATTATTCCTACTACCAAATTTGAAGAGTTCTATTTTTATTCTACATACATAGGAAAGAAAGTTTTACACACACGTAGCTAATGGAAATGAGTAAGAAACTGGCAAAGTGTTAATATGGAGGATGGTTTTGTTATAGATGAGACATGGTGCTAGAGGAGAATAGAGAGGATAAAGTGGACAGGTCGGGTGACTAACGAAGGCGTTATAAGAATAGCCAATTTAAACAGAAACAATCTGCAGGGGACTGTACGAATTCTGACTGGATTGTTTCTTATCACCTCAGGTAGGGTTAGGAGCAGGGGTGAGGAAGAAAGCGTTTTAAAGGTAATCTGCCAGCATTTGCGGTGAAGGAGAGTGGGAAACCGTTTATTAAAAACCACCTGAGTAGACCCAACAGGAATTTGAGTCCAAATCTCCAGTCTTCAGCAGGCAAGTCTAACACGAGAATGGCGCCTTAGACCATACGGCCACTGAGGTGGGTAAATGTCTTATTGAGCTACGTCATAGAAGGGAAGGTGGAAGGGGACCAGGAAGAGGAGGAATGTAACTTACGGATTAACTCAAACAAGAAAACAAGATCTAGTTCCAAGATGTAAAAAAGGAATCTGTTTATAGAACATGCTGGAAGAATAGCTTTTGACAAAGCAATAAACCTAACAAAAGACAGAACACTCAATAATAATAATAATAATAATAATAATAATAATAATAATAATAATGTAGTCATTTACATTTTACACGCACGCATACATTAGGCGAAGCCCTCGGACAGTGACAGAACTTCCATCTCGTGACTAAGTCTCCTCAACGTACAGGATATTTTCCTCGTAAGTACAGAAAAGTAGTTATATTCACAATAACAAAGTTGTTATTTTCATTGATCTGTCTGTCCCACTTATGGCTCTGGCAAATATGAACGTGACAAAGTTATGAACGATACTAGTAGTAACACTCAATATACAGCCAGTCCCTGTGAGAATGGAGTGAAGGTGTCGCTTGTAGAGTACAATAGTAGCTTCTGGCTCATTGAGGAAAATACCTCCCTGTAAGGTGACCTGGCGGTCTAGGGGTTAGGTGTCAGACTTCTTTACTTGGAGTCTAGGGTTCAATCCTCGGTCCCAGCACAAATTTATCTGATTGAAAAAACTCTTCCTTCTTTCTGAAAAGACGTGTATTAATCAAAACTTGTGAATGTATGGAATGCCAGGCCTCCACCGTGGTTCGGATCCCACGTTAAACTGTAGGTCCTCCATTTCATCTCACAATCACCCTACCATTACACATTAGCGTAGATGCTTATAACCCGAATGGTTAGTAAGATGCGGTGCTAATATAAATAATAATAATAATAATAATAATAATAATAATAATAATATGGAATTGATTACTCTAAGTAAGGAGTTAAATACTCATAAGCTCCTAGAAATGAGGCTAGAATTATAAAGTGCCTGGGTGGCAGTAGGAGAACAAACAGGAGTGGAGAAAAATACAAATGATAGAACCATTTTTGTGTCAACCGTCTATTAATTGACAACACTCGATTCACAAAGATCCATTTTACGCTCCTATAGCCATAACCTTTGTTTTCCCGGGCATTTAACCCTTAAGAACTAACAGAAATTTGTGATGTTTTGGACTTTTAAAAATGTAAAATGTATTTTTAAGCTTTGTTTACAAGTCTATATATGTATAGGGATATGTAAACTAGTTGTGTATTAGTTCCAGTAAACACCAAACCCGTGTACAGGTTTTGTCATTACTTAACCTAAGCACAACATCTGATTGGCAAAATATCAGATAACTAGCCAGTACTATATTTGTATATGTGTGGTTTCAATCTATAAAAAACAATTTTAATCTTTATACTATAAAACTTATCATCTATTTAAAACAAACTTAATCACAAATATTAATAGGTTTTGGTTAAATTATAAGTGGGAACTTTGTCAAAAATAATGTTAACAAATATTTATTTAGCTAGTGAATCTTGGCTCCTAAAATAATATGATTTTGGAATTTATTTAGCACCACGTCTTACTATTCGTTTGGGTTATTCATTTATGTACTAATTACACTAATGAGTTAAGGATTAGGAAGATTTTTAATTCGGAGGAGATACACCCATATTTGCGTGGAAGGAGGGTGGAAAACCATTTAGGACAAACCACCCTAATAATGTTATCATAATATCAACACATATTTCACAATATATATGCATTAATAATAGATGGTGTGATTATCTGTAATCGATAAACATTTAGTGTTGTAGATAGTTGTTTTTAATCGCTAATATTAATTGAAATTTAAAAACCTATATTTGTTAGCTTTACAAACAGTTTGTTCACCTGACGGAACGTTGCTTCATTGTTATCAATGTATTTGTGACTTACAGTACGTGATGTGATGTTATCTACAGCCCAAATATTACAAGTGCTGGAAGATACTTAAAATGTGCAGATTTCTCTTTAATTATCTCATATCTGATAGACGTAATACAGTCTGATATAGTCCACCACTGTATTATGGGTATCTACAATATAACTTCTGGTGTGGTTTTGTTACTGGTAAGTTTTGTTTCAATGATAGTAATGCCTTGATGGGGTACCGCTTGATATTTAGAAACATCATTATTAATTTATTTTAAATGTATGTTTTAAAAAAATCAATATTTTCTTACCTATAAGTAAACATAGATTTTTTATGTAAGACTTTTAAATTGGTTGTTAAAATGCTCTTTGGTGGACAAAGATATTACTACTTTCTTAAAGTCTCTGTAACAATGTTTATTATCTCATTAATACTCTTTGCTGGAGTGTCTCTGCAACAATTTATATTATTTCTTTTCATAAATCCTACGAAGATTTTTTTCAGTAAATATCTCTGTTTTAAGTTGAAAGAGAGAGAAAATATGTGAGGTAAATTTATTTCAAGTCGGATTAAACAGTGAAGTCGTTAAAATGACAACTTTTGTAAGTTTTTTAATTAATATTCTCCTTGTAATAAACATCCATTACCGTCGTCGGACAGTCAACTAGAGGTGTGTGAAGCTACAAAATGTCGACTTTGAAGGTCGAATCTCCTTCACTTCGACCTTGACCCCCGACAATAACTCTTGAATCTTGGAACATTTCGAAAGAAGAACAAACTTGTTTTTTATCATGAACATATGTGAGATATCTCACTAAATATGATACATTTCATCATTTAATCATTTAATCATTTTTATAACAGCTACTAAATATCAGAGGGGGTGTTACTGGGGTTTTTGAGGGGGGATAACTTCCCCATGGACAGACTCTGCCCCCCCCTTGAATACATTTCCCCACCCCCATAAATCTATTTCAAATCCTCTGTTATCATCGATTATGTAAGCACTATTTATTCTCTCGGATAACCATAAATCATTACCCCAGGTATCCATGAATCATGCTCCATGGAACCATGAACCATTCTCCCAAGTAGCCATGAACCATGTTTTCTGCTAGCCATGTTCCCTAACTCATATTACATTATTTGTTTTGTTCCCCTCCAAAGATGACCTGTCAGGGATACGGGGACATGACCTCTCACCTTGAGCCGGAGGATTGCGACACTAACGGCTACCGCTGCTCCGACAGTTGCGAGACCCTCCAGCTTTGCTCCAACGGGCAGCTCTTCAACATCACCGAGTGCGGCGACTCAACCTACTGCGACGCCGGCCGCCACACGTGCACCAGTGACCGGTCCAACTGCTCCGCCCCCGCCCCCTTCAGGTGCTGCGGGCCGGGCCTGTTTCCGGACCTCTACGACTGCTCCCACTACTACTCGTGCGAGTGGTTCTCCACCGGACATTCGCCCTTCGGCCACTCCTGCCCGGCGGGCGCCGTGTTCGACATCGTCACCCTCAACTGCTCCGAGAGCGCGTCTTGTTCCGGGTCCCGCGCCCCCGACTGTTCGGTGAACCCCATCGGGGCTCTGGAGGACAACCCCAGCATCTACTACATCTGCAGCAATGGGGGTGCCACCGTATACCTGTGCAGGTGTAACGACAGCGTGTGGGACCCAAGCACGTACTCTTGCGGTAACACTTCTACCACCTCCACCACGACCAGCTCTTCTCCGTCGTCGTTCACATGCTCCTCGCAAGGGATCTTCGGGGACCCTACCTCGTGCACCTCGTTCTATGTGTGCTCCGGAGATCTCGTGGCTCATCTCAACACCTGTCCTGGTGGCTCTTTCTTTGATCAGCTGACCAGGTCTTGTGAACGAGGCTCCTGCTAGGGCCTTGCAAACACTCTCGAGGCTTTGAGTAAATTGTGAGCAATATTATTATAGCTGGCCCCGTGGTGTAGTGGTCAGTGCGCCTGGCTAAGAGTCTAGGGGTCCCTGGTTCGATATCAGGCTGGCACCTTGGGTATTTTCACTGAAAGGGGAGCTACCCAACGGCCATCAGGGTTTAATTAATTATACCTGAGTTAGGCAAGTGTTTCCCCTGGTTCGTGACCCTCATACTCACTATCACCCTCATTAATGATCTTTTGTTGATGTAGCCCAGATGTGCTCTCTCTCTATATATATATATATATATATATATTTGTTGATTTTATATATATTGTAGCCCATATTACGATGATCTATTGACAATATAGGTATATACATAAATAAATGTAAATAAATCAACCTGAATGTAGCTTTCATAAAAAAAACATCGCCTCTATTTTTTCATCGATTTACTTGAATGGTAACTCTCTCTCTATTAATGATCTTGGTTTTATGTTAGGCCAAAAGGTTCACTTCCCCCCCAATCATGTCGATCATACGGTTTCTCACTCACTGATATCACTTAGTCTGATTAAGTTTGTCACCTCCTTATTATCTAAATCTTACTGTATTTCAAGTTTGTACTTTGTTTTGGTCAGATCAAAGTTCGAATATGTTAGTGTGGCGTGGAATTACAACTTAACTGACTCTCTCAGATTGGAAAGTGTTTCGAATAAAACTTGCCACTTGCTTGCTTGCTTTGATAAACTCTTTTTCTAACAGCTTTATAATTGTTATAAAATAATAAACCTTTTAAGACTCCAAACTCTCTTCTCACGAATATTCAATTGTAATACCCGTTTTGTTTTAACATTTCCTAGTAGCACAATCTCTCTTGGATTACTAAAAGGTTTTTTACCAGTAACTCTAAAAACTCGGCCTTCTTGTCCGTTGTATAAGGAACGTTAAATATAGATTTACACAATTTGATTCTTATCATAATCGTTAATAACCAAAATGTTAATTAAGGAACACCTTATCATTAATTACTCTCCATTTGTTTATTGTGAACCTTTTTACCAAGTAATTATTAAGGTGTTTTTTAAATAACGTGAGCTAAGGGCAGTATTTTTTCATTTTTTATTTTTAAAACTTTTTTTGGTCAAAATATATTAAACATTGCTTCAGTAAAAACATATAGTTTAATTTTCTTCACGCGGTGATATCAACAGTTGTTGAATATCTGTCAAGGGTGTTATCAACAGTTGTTGAATATCTGTCAATGGTGATATCAACAGCTGTTGACTATCTTTCAAGGGTGTTATCAACAATTGTTAAATATCTGTCGAGGATGTCCTGGAATTTAATGTCAACTTTTCTGTTCATTTATAAAGTTTGACATCTAATGCCGCCATGCTTATGACAGATATTCAACAATTGTTGATATCACAAGGTGGAGGAAATTAAGCTATACGTTTCTGCTGGAATAGTTATTTATTTATTTTGGCTAAAATATGTTTTTTTTCATTCATTTATTTTTATTTATTCAAGGTATTTAACGTGCATTACTGAATCGACTGTTATATCAGCATACGGAATTTTATGACCCCTGAGCGAAAAAAAACCTACCAATTTTGCGGGAAAGGCATTCTCACATAACTCTCAGGGTTCTTTTACCCACCACAATCGACATGGGAACAACGACTCTACTTCCCATCCAAAGGAAGTTGTCCCCACCAAGTTATGTCGCTCAGACAAATCAACGATCCGGTGGGTTTGACCCACGAACCTCGGATTCTGGGGCAAGCATTTTACCCCAAGATCACCGAGGTTGCAGTGCTAGCCTGCCAGAGACCTTTGCCAGAGACCTTAATACGTTACTGAGAGGGTAACCTGCCTCAAGTGAATATACTACACACACACACGAGCGTTGGAACGTTTAGGACATGGGGGGGGGGGGGGGGGGGAATCCAGTAACCTCTAGGCACCCACCAAACAGGACGTATATCTTGTGGGGCTGAAGCAACCCTATCCTTCCCCCTATTCTGTGCAAACTACATTTTAAGTTCCAAGAGTGTAAATATATTCCATTTGAATTTGTTAGAAAATGTATTAGTTTTATCAAAAATGTATTTATTTTGGGTGTGTGGTATATTTTATATTAAAAATATAAATCATTTATTAGTGAATGCAAGAAGGGGGAAACTTAAATTTATATCTTGTACGAAATTTTGATAATTTTTCTCTCCGTGCGGGGTCAGATTCGTTAGATCCCCTCCCCCCCCCCCGCCCTAACTTTGTCCGGGGTTGGGGGGCCCAATAGACCCCCCCCCCGTTCAGAACCATACCACGTGTACACTCTCAAACTAAATTTTCTTTCCATTTCCTCGTATAAATAGCGCCCCTAAAATTTTATAAAGTGCTCTGTCGGACAGATGTTCACGAGTTCAAAACCCAGTCGAGGTCAACGGATTTTTCCTAGAGATAAAAATCCGTGGAAAACTTTTTCGGAGGGGTAATAAATCAAGACAATAGTGGAAACGTAAGGTAAGAGTCTCAAGTCGGACAAGTTTTGGCACTTTGGATCTCCTGGACAGGTTAAATCTCTTCAGATCTAAAACCCACTCGGTAAGTTAGAGTTTAATTCATATCAGTTGATTCGTCATTACGTGACCGAATAATATGTGCTGTTATCTTGGGATGCTGTTATATTTGCAACTTCCCTCCATTTTGTTTATTGAGGTGTTTGTGAACTGAGGGGACACAGTCTGAAGAATCTACCACTGCATTATGGGTATTACAACACAGCTACTGGTTGGTTTTGTTAATGGTAAGATCATTTTAAGATATTTAAATCAAATTTCATATATTTATCTATCTAACATATTCGCCCATTATTCACAGTCCATTAATATATTCCCTAACATTTTCAATGAAAAAGAAACATTTTACCGGGGGTTTTATTCTGTTTGGGTGCACTAGGGATTGCTTTTACTACGAGGTATTTTTCACTCTCTCTCACAATCTCTCTTCTCTCTATGGTGAATTTCAGTGATTTTTCGTAAAATGTCCACCCTCATATACTGTTCCCTTAGATAGGATGTATAATTTATCTAATGGTCTCACACTGGTAATAAGTATAAAATGTGTATTTTTTTTTAGCACCACGTTTACTACCCATTCGGCTTATACACTTATTTACTAATAATTACGCTTCTGGTTGGGAATTGGAAGGTTAAATTTAATGAAGTGTACCCGATTTCGTGAAAAATAGAGGTGAGAAACCATTTAAGAAAACCCACCCTCAGTGCACCCGACCAGGATTGAACCACAATCTCCCCGTCATCAATAGTCCAGTCTGTTGCGAGTGTGGGTAATGCACACTAAGCCAAATGATTTAAATTCCCGGTGGTTTCATTTAAAATCATAAAACATTTTTTTATTAAGTGAAAACTACATTTTTATAATGAGGGGACTAACTAGATAATAACCCGCCGCGGTGGCCGAATGGTCTAAGGCCCTCACGCAATAGACTGGAATGTGATGATGGGGAGATTGGTTTTGGAGTCCGGAAATGGTGTTATTTCCTAAATAGTTTTCCGATCTCCCTCCACGCCCAAAATTTTGGTAATATAATTTAAAGTCTATTGGTGTAAAGGCGGTCAGCCCTGACGAGTGCTGAGAGTCGGTGACAAAAAAAAAAAGGGCACAAATTTATGGAGTTTGAATTCATAGTGTTTTATTCTCCCGCCAGGGGCTTTGTCATGGTAACCCGCCCCTTCGGTGACATCAGGGTAGGATCCTTCTCCGAGGGGGTCCTTGAGGATCCGCTTCTGAAGGAAAGTGTCAGAGAGTGCACCCACAACGGCTACTCCTGCTCCCAAGACGGTCGACCGTGCGCTTTGGCCAAAAGGAGTTCTCTTCGACGTCACCCGCTGCAAGGACGGAACCTTCTGCGACGCCAAGACCCTCTGCACTGACGACCCTTCCCTTGCACCTCCCTGACGACTTTCCTTCCTCTGCTGCAAATCGGGCTCTTCCCGACCTCTCAACTGCTCCAACTACTATTGTGTGGGCAGTGACGTCATTTTAAGCGACTCCCATCCAAAGCCTTCCCCGTGCCCGGTGGGCAGCGTCTTCGACATCGGCACCCTCAGCTGTCCGGGCTGGGGGTTGCTTGGAGTAGGGCCCCCGACTGCTCGGCGAACCCCACTGGGGCCCGGGGGGACAACCCAGTCTCTACTACGTGTGTAGCTTGTACCCTGGCCGAGCACCCCAAATACGCGCAGGTGTGTAGGTGTCCTTACGGCGTGTAAATGTGACCCCTTCTCTTGCGAGAATGTCAGCGGTCCCACGGCCTCAACAGGTCCCAAAGACTAGCACTTCAGGACCACGTCGGGCCGTTCCGGTGCCAATTCCAGGGGATCTTCAGCGACCTGAATCTTGCAGTTCGTTATCGCGTGTCCCTATTGACCTCGTGCCACAGCGTGTCTCCTGTCCTGACGGCAGGCACTTTGACGGGACAGTCCATGACCCGCATTCTTGGTACTTGCTCTGAGTAATTCAGAGGATCACCTGTGTGTGAAGTTCACAAGGGAGGGGGTGCACCTCCACACCTGAACTTTGGGTTGTATGTTTGTAATTAGTGATGGGTGTTTATTTATGTTGTAAATTACATGACTCAAAACTTTTTTTAGAATATTACGTAGTTTGTTTTTAGGCTGTTTCTAGAATTTACAGAGTTACGTTTTTAGGTAGTTTTTGGGCGGTACTAAATAAGATGCAAGTCTCAAATGGGGTTAAAGATGTGTCCTACATCCTCTTTGGATGCTTGTGAGTTTCTTTTGGGAGCGAGGACCCTCCTACCTCCTTCCTCCCCGGCTGCCTCCTTAAAGCGCCCAGAAGGCCCCAAAGACACTATAAGCCAGTCAGTAGCCAATAGAAAATGACAAGTATTATATTTCTATAATAAGCTGTTTTTTTTTGTTTTTATAGCAATTTTTTTTTACCAAAATAAATCAAAAATGTTTTCCAGGGTAAACAAAGTTTAACATATGCCCATTTTTGATAAAACAGTTGTTGGTAATAATTCAAAATAATAGTGGCATTAAAAAACAAACTTTTTAAAAATGAAAAAAAAAAAGTTGTCTTTAAACTCCAGGACAATTTAACCGTATTCAAAAAACCTTTTGTATCATCAGCGAAATAAATTAAACTGTGTTTTTACTGATAGCAATATTTGAATTGATTTTGACAAAAATGTTTTGATATAAAACTTAATTAACTCGTGTTCCCACCTTAAATATTCTCAACCCTATGGCTTGTCCTAAAAGGGTGGGATTATTGTGAAGTTGGGTAGTTCCAGAGTGTCCAAAATAATTTAAAAACGTTTGTATAGCAAGAACTTTATTTTAAAAGGGAATTTACTCTTAAAAAGGAATAGTTTTATATTGAGATTCATTAATAAATAATGCTTAAGGCTTTGCAAAAACTAGTTTCTGAAATTTTATGTTGTTTGACGCAATGCTGTAAGTTCTATCCACCCCTTTTTTATTAAATACTTAACTTATTAAAATATAGGTGCATTGCTTCGTAAGTGTACCTTGCCCTTTTTTCCCTTACATTGTATACCTTGAATAGGTGTACCTTCCCCATGTCCATTGCATAAGTGTACCTTGCCCGTGAACCTTACATAGTGTACCTTGCCCGTGTCCCTTAAATAGGTTTAATGATTATGCCCCTATTACAGGTGTTTTTTTTTTCCTTTTGTACATTTATAGATGTGCCTTGCCGGATAAAGAATATGAAAATTAATTTTAATATATTTTGTTTAAAAATTTATTTATTTTTAAAGGTCATCAGCAGCTTTTTCTGTAAATATAGGGATTATTACAAAATACAATTTATTAAAGTACTCACACAATAAAATTCTCCCGAAGAGACTTCACCCATCCTACCACTTAAACGTTCCGTTTGACTAAAAAACATCCAATCAGTGCACCGTGACTGCCAGTGACGTCATGAGTTCCAAGTCACAGAGGCCTCAGACCTTCGAGACCCAGTAGTATTATGGATGCTTCGAGAGTGTTCCGCGAATTAAAACCCTATGGGCGAGCGCCGGTTGTTCCACGCATGCGCCATGTTTTTCTTCTTTTTTTCCCTTACAAATCTCTGTTTCCCCTTGAATTCCCCTCTATCTGTCTCTAGGACCACGCGATGACCTTCGAGGATACCGTTGGAGGGATAGGGGCGTGTTTTTTACATAAAAATTTTGATAATTGCACACTTATATATTTCAATTTCAGTAATATTTAGGAATTTGATAAGAAGTCTGGGGATAATAAAATACAGAATCGGCGATGCCACTAGAAAGAGGGGTTCCAGGGCTCTATTCCCCGGAAAAGAAAATGATCTCAAAGAAGGCAAATGTTAATATTCAAGCTAATTTGTCCCCAAAAAGGGATCCCCGGCCTGCCCTCTGTCTCGTGTACGCCATGGTTAACCGGTCTATGGTCACACATTTTCTTCAACCCAGGATTGGCAGTTGGTGGGGTGGGGGGGATGTAATAATATTCTCAATTCCCCTTCCCTCTTTGATACAATAGTTTTTACATAATTGCCTAAGATAATAATTTCAATGACTAAACTTACTGATAGCTCTAGGTCTTAGATGTCTTGTGATTATTCTTATAACCAGCAGGGGCCTATTTGATAACCCAGTTACAAGACAGGCACTTGAATCAGTCGCCATTCCCTCGAGTAGATAACTCAGGATTGTCCTAAATTCCCACCAACCCTGGGGAAAACAGACAAATTGTATCGACATAGCGCTTTTTCTGGGAGATAATTATAATTTGTAGTGTAAAAAACAGCGAATAATTAAATAGCCGTTATAAGAGGCTTTCAAACTTTCCTTGTATACCCATTTGTAAATATTGATTAGATCTGTCTTCTAAAACTAACGCACAGTGGACTCCTAGATGCCATGAGTTGGATCAGATGGAACACCTCATTTCTAGAGGATGCCGTTAGCACATGCAAAAGACACGGCTATTTTTGCACGTGGACTGTAAGACCGTACAGCTTTGCGCCCCGAACCGAACGACTCTTCAACCTCACCCCTGTCCCGGTACACGTTCTGCGATGCCGCCCAACCACGCATGCTCCGACGACCAGACGTCCTGTCCAACTGGAGGCCACCTGCTTTCACCTGCTTGGGCCCCGGGCTGTTCCCGGACCTCTACGATTGTTCGAGGTATACCTATGCTACAAAGACCGTTCGGCTCCAAGCCCGGGGTCTTACGAGTGCGAGGAAGGTCGGGTTGACGTTGAGACCCTGAGCTGCACCCAAAAAGGGCGGGTGTGCCGGGGTCCCGGGCGCCCGGGATGCTCGCTAGAGACGCCCACCCGGCACTGAAAGACAACCCCGCATCTACTTTCGTTTTGTACCCTCGTGGACGGTTTTGATGTACCCCCCGTTGTGCAGGTCAGTATTCAGAAAAGTGTTTGAATCTTGATCAATTTTTAACAAAAAGGTGAAACATTTACTCCCTCCGTAGGGTTTTCTTCACCTGGAGAATGTTTTGGAAAAGCTAAAATTCCCCCTCATAATCTTTTAGTAATTATCTAATAGGCCGTGAAGCAGAGTTGTGTCAAAACCTGTGTCGTCGTTGAGGCGATTGTTTTCCCCCCGGGGCCCATCACATGCAAATTTATTCGCCACACACCTAGAGAGTTCTCTTCCGTGAGGGTGATCGGGCTATACCCCCCAGGGAAAAAAAGTTGTGAACTATTGGGGGGGAAGTTTTACCACCACCTTGGGGCCCCGCGAGTTCCGGGTCGGAAAAAGGGTCTTGGGGGTTTTCCGGGCCCCGGGGGGGTATCGTGTTTTTTATTGCTGCAAGCCACCGGGGGTTTGGTCAAGGGGACTCACTTCAACCCAAACCGGCCCAGCGTGCGGGGGGGCGTCGTTGGCGAGCTGGGTACTTCAACCAAACGGACTCCGCGTGCTGGGGACGTGTTTGGTGAACTGGGACTCACTTTACCAAACAGGCATCCTGGTGTTAGGGGGTGCGTTTGGGGTGAAATGGGCTCACTTTCCCAAACCAGGACTCCGCGTGGGGGGGACGTGCTGATTGGTGAGCTGGGATCATTTCAACCAAACCAGGCCCCTGCTGCTGATTGGTGAACTGGACTCACTTCTACCAACCCGGCATCCTGCGTGTGATTGGAAAGCGGGGAAAACATTAAAATTTAATCATCTGGGTGTTTTTTGGTTGGTTTAATTCAATTGACCAATTTAAACATTGTGTCTGTTAGTTAAAGGGGGTCACTTCACCAATCAGGTAAAAGGAATTGATGGCTGAATTGGGATTTTTTGGCCCAAATTTTTACTTCTTGGGGACATTGGTGAGCTGGAACCACTTCGCCCCAATCGGGAAAAACCCTTGGTGTAATTAGTTGGAATTCATTTCGCCAATTAAACAATCCAGTGATGTTTTGGTTGGTTAGGATTAATGTGAACAAAATCACACTTTTTTAACCAATTGTGGAGATTGGTTTATTTTAAAACATGGTACATACATGTTGGTCCTAAACACGAATAAAAGTCTTTTGTGGACATCTGACTTTTTTAAGCAAGAACTTGGTATTTGATCCAAATACCCGGGACAAAAAATAGTAATTTTTCTTGATGTTTAATGTGCCTCACAATGAAACGTTTCCTCTGTAAACCAAAACGTTAAAGGACAGGGTAATTTCGATTATCGCCCTTTTGTTGCTCCCCGTATTGTTACGATAAGTTCGGCCCCAAAAACAATGCAATCATGAAAAAAACTCTAGCCCCGTCCTTATTTTACGAAAAAAGTTATTTACCTTCCCTTTAAAAACAAGTTATTTTTTAAAATGCCCGGAACCCTTTTAAAACCCTTTTATCTGCAAAGTGGAACCACTTAATTTTTTTAAAAGGGTTTTTTTTCTAAGGGGGGTAAAAGGTTTGGGAAAGTGAGATTTTGTGATTTCATAATATAAATAAGTCTTGGAAAATTTCGCTTTTACTCCTATTTGAAAAGGTATCTTATACCCCTTACAGACTACACATGGCTTTATTATATCCCCAAAATGGGGACCAAAAGGGGCAGTCTTTTCCTTTTAGATTTCTTTATGGGGTTTTTTTAAAGTTGTACTAGTGGAATCAACAAGGTGTAGTCTTACCTTTTTTATTACCTATGGCCCCCGGGAAAATGGAAGTCACGTGCCCGATTAAAACCAAAATGGTCTCAGCAAAAACCGTCGTGTATCTTAGGTTTTTGTGTACGGCAGGGAACACAATCAAGACCAAAAAAAGACCCAAATTTTTTTAAAAAGTTTTTATGAACTCAGCTCAAACCCCTTTTTTTCTTCAAATGGTTAATCTTTCTGCGTGTTGGGGAAGAGACCACGTTTTTAAAACCTAAAGAAAACCGGTTTTAAAAATAAAGGGGGGTTTAATTACTAATGGGGGAATAACTACCCTGAAATTGTTAGGATAATAAATCTTTTGGGGTTAAGTGGGGGGAAAAAATGCAGCGCAAGGGTTTAAAATAGAATGGTTCTAAATTTATTGGCAAAAACCCATTGGAAGAAAAAATTATAAGAAAAAGTACGTTGGGGGGAAACATTTTTTTGTTTTAAAAGGGGGTTTCGGTAAACACGCTCAAAAAAAGGTAGGGGGGAGGGTGGCGGGGGGAACTAGCCAAAATAGGGGGGTGGTGTAATTTTTTTCAATAACAACGGCGAGCTGGGCCAAGTTTGGTTGTTGGCGATTGAAAAGGGAAATTTCCCCTAAAAAAAATTTTTCCTTAGTTCTCCCCCCTTTCCACCCTGTGCTGTGGGGTGGGCAGAAAAAAACCCCCCAGCTGAGAAGACCTATTTACACGAAATGGACGGGGAAAAAAACATTCCGAGGGCAGCTTTGGTATGGATCTGATAATCGGGGCAGAGTTGTACGAAAATTCACGACTGGTCGGGTGATCCCAGGCTTCCACAATGAATACCGTGGTTTTTGGTGTGGTGGGGCCCAACGGTGGTGGTTTCGAAACCGGAACTGCCCCCATTCCCAATGAACGTCGAAGAAGCCCCGTCGCCCGGGGAAACAGTTCAGGAACTTTGGAGTGTCCTTTGGGTGCAGATGAAATAGATGGTGGGGGTTCCCCCTTCCAAAACGCCGATGAGTCCAGGAGGGGGTTTTTAGTTTGGGGGGGGGGGGCCCCCTTTGCAAACTTTTTTCCCTTTTGGGGCCAGGGCACAGCTCAAGGGGAGGACCGAAGGCCGACCCCCAGGACAGATCATCGATGATATCCCCCTTCTTGGGGGGGGTTTAATGCACACGAAAAAATTTGGGGCAGCAAAAGGGGCCGGAAACTTTCCCGGGGGGTTTTTGGGAGGTGAAATGTGTCTTTTCTGGACGGGGTTTTTTTAAACAGGGGGACCCCCCCGGGTGGTGCAGGTGTGAGCCCCAATGTCGCAGAGCGTGTCGTTAAAACGCCCTCGAGAGTTATGGTCTTTAAACAACCCGCTTGACACCCCCGTGAGAAGGGAAATTGAGGAGCGTCCTCACTGCAGTTGTATCCGGCTTGATGGCACACCCGCTGCTGCTGGGAAGGGAGGTTGTGTGACTTTTGGTGTTTCGACATAGGACTCTCTTTACCCAAGGGGGCGGGGGTGAGGTGAGTGAGTCCCCCGGGGGAGAAGTCTGCAAGCCAACTGAAAATATTACTGAAAGAATGGGGGAAAGCAATTATACTAAAAAATTGGGGGGAAAACAATATAACTAAAATGGGGGAAAAAAATTTATCCCTGAAGAATGGGGGAAAAAAAATTTTAGACTGAAGCGGGGGAGGAAACAATCATAGACTGAAGCGTGGGGGGAAAAGGAAAGTGACTCAGATTGGGAAATTTCCCCTAATCTTCCATCTTAAGCTCGTTTTTCTCTTAGCTTCTTGAGCTAGCTGTCTACCTTTTTGGGTTACCCCACGTGGTTTTTTTCCGATTAAAATGATAGGAGGTAAATTTATCATGGAAAATACGCCTTTGAAAAAAAGAGTCTCTCTGGACACCCTGTTAAAAGTTCCCCCCCACGTACGTAGAGGGAAAAGGGGTTTTTTGGGGGCAAATGCGGGGGACATAATATCCCCAGAGCCCCGCAACTAAAAACCAAATATGCGGGGAAAATACGGCCCCTTTTTTTCAGATATATAAATATTATTGGATATATAAATTTGGAAGCAAAAAGGGATGCCTGGATAGT
This sequence comes from Timema cristinae, assembly GCA_039000515.1. Taxonomy (NCBI): domain Eukaryota; kingdom Metazoa; phylum Arthropoda; class Insecta; order Phasmatodea; family Timematidae; genus Timema; species Timema cristinae. The sequence continues at coordinate 77,087,130 of JBCFYV010000003.1, forward strand.
GTCCCTTTCCTAAACCTTGGGTTTAACAAAAATTTTTAAAAATTGCAAAATAAAAAAAATAGCAAGTTATTAAATGTTCCCCCAAATTTTTAAAAACATGCAGAAATTTAAATTTGTTCCTATATTCAATAACAGCGTTGACCTTGAATTTTTCACAACAATAAAATATCGTTTTTTCCAAAAAAGGAAAATTTAAAATTTTACAATTTAAGGGGTTTTTGAAATACCATAGAAAATCACGCAAGAAAAAAAAATTAAATTTTATAATTTTTAGCTTTTTAAATTTGAATTTTTACTAATAAATAAATATATTATTATTTTTATTATTTTTATTTTTTTTATCATCACCCCGGGTTTTCACCCGTTTTGGTTTTTACCATTCGCTAATGTGAATGGTAGGGGGGTTTGGAATGAATTAAAACCTACAGTTTAACGTGGGGAAAAAGAACCCCGGTGGGGGCCTGGGTTCCCCACATTTACAAGATATTTTTGTCAGAGGGGAAGGAAGGGTTTGGAAACAGATAAAAAAGTGCCGGGGGGGAGGGGGGAACACGGCCGCCCGCATAGAAGTTTTAACCCCTTTAACCCCCCCACCACCAGGTCACCTATAAAAATATGGATAATTTTCTCAAATAAATATTACCGAAATTTAAAAAATTTTTTAAAAAATTTTTTCATTTTAAAAAAATTTTAAAATTTTTAAATTTTTTAAATTTTTGAATTTCCAAACATACCGCATTAAAAATTTTTTTAAATTTTTTAAAAGTTCAGACATAATGTTTTTCATGAACTTTCAAGTAAATCCCCTTTAAAAAACTTAATTTTTAAATATAAAAATTTTTAAGTTTTTTAGTTTAAAGATAAATCAATGTTTAAAAGGGAAAAAGAATAATACTAGACTTCAATGATTTATATTTTAAATTTTAAAAAAATGGCTTTAAAAAAAAAATTTTTAAAATTACGAGTTTTTATTAGCCAAAAGTGGAAATTTTTTCCTTACTTTTATATAAGTCTTTGAAGCCTTGCTTCGTTTAACATCCAGCCCCGGGCCAAAAAGGGGGGGTATATTTTCAAAAGGCGGTTTTTTATGGTGCACAAAAAAAAGTAGGGCCCGGGGAAAAGGGATCAAAAGGCGTGGGGGGGACAGATTTAAAACCCCCAAAAAAAGGGGGGGGTGTGCGTTACACTGGGGAAAAAACTGGAATTTTTGGGTTTTTTTATCTTTTTATTGTCGTTGGGGGCATTTAGCATGGGTGGCGGTTCTAACGAGTGGGTTTTATTCTTTTTGGGTTGGAGCTAGCAGTTGTTCGCGGGCTTTAATTGGCCCCAAAAAGGGTTTTTTAAAGGTGGGATAGCCTGGACGGTGGATTGGGGGAAATGTTTTTTGTTGTTGACTTGCCCAGTTTATTTAACTTGTAGCTAAAATTTTTCAAAAGATGAACTAACAACTGTAATCATTGTTAGTATAATAACTCTTGCAGGTTACGGTGGGAAAGACATGCAGCGCTAATGCATAAATAGAACTGCGTTCTAAAAATTGATTGGCAAACCAAATTTTGGGAAAAAACATTTTAAGCCCTGTTTCATTTGGGGGGAAAAATTTACATTAGTTTGTTTTAAAAGAGGTGGACTGGAATAACACGCTCAAAAAAGGGTTTGGGGTGTGTAGGGGGGACTGGTTTTAACTAGTCAAGATGGGGGTAGGGTGTGATGAGGTGGATGGATAACAAACTCAAGTGGGTAGGGTGTAATGAGGGGGGCTGGATAGAGTTTAGTTCAAAATAGGGAGGGGTTTTGTGGAAGTAGACGGGGAAAAAAATGTCAATGAGGGAAAAGGGGTGTGATGAATGGAGGGGGTAAACTAGCTAAATTGGGAGAGGGTGTGATGGGGGTCGAGGTTGAAAATTAGCTCAAGATGGGGGTAGGTGGTGTAATTTTGTACAATAAACAACGGTCGGGGCTGATCAAGTCTAAAAAAAAAAACCCGTCTAAAGCGCTGGTTGTTGGGGGATCAAAGGGGCGTTCACCCCTAAAAAAAATAGTCCCCTTTTCATTTCCCCCCCCACCTAACGTCGCGACCGGATGGGGGGGAAAAACCCAACTTTTTGGGGGGGAAAAACCCAAAGCCCACACGAATTGGAACGGGGTAAAAAAAAATTTCCCAAGGGGCCCAAGTTTGGGGGAACCCTTTAAAAAGGGGAAATGGGCGACATAAAAAGATGCACGACTCAGGGGGGGGGAAGTTTCCCCGGGGTTCCACCAATAAAATACGAGGATTGGGTCGTGGTGGAGACAACGGTGGTGGTTTTCAAAACCCGGGAAAATGACCCCGGCTTTCCCCCCCTGACACTCAAAAAAGCCCCTCACCCGGGGAAAAGTTCAGGGAACTAAAATCGTTTTTTGGTGCAGATGAGTAAAATTGTAGGGTTCCCTCCAACAGCCGATAGTCGGGAGGGGGATTACAGTTTGGGACGGGGGGGTCCGTGCAGACTCTACCCCTTTTTGGGCAGGGCGCAGAAAAAGGGGACGTCGAAGGCCGACCCTCCAGGACAGATGCCACCCGATGATGATCCCCCCCTTTTTGGTGCTATTTACATTACCCCAGAAATATTTTGGTGCAGTCGAAAGGCCCGGGGAAACTTTCCCCATTTTTGGGGAGGTGAAGTGTAGTCTCGGACGGGGTTTTTTTACAGGGAAAGCCCCCCTGGGGGGTGCAGGTTGGGGTCCTAATGTCGAGAGCGTGTCTTTTTTTCCAAAAAACACGTCTCAGAGTTATGGTCTAAAAAAACCCCCTTGACACCTCGTAGCAGAAATGGTTAGGACCCAGTCCTAAATCAGTTGTACCCGGGCCCCGGGGCCCCACACCGCGCTTGCTGGGGGGGGGGTTTTTGTGCGGGACGTTGGTGTCTTCGACATAGAGACTCTTTTTTCCCCAAGGGGGTCGCGGGGGAGGTGAGTGAGTCTCCGGGCGGAAGTATGGCAAGCCAACTGCCCAAACATAACTGAAAAAGGAAATAAAGCTATATACTGGAAGAAAAGGAAAGGGAAAAAAAACATATACTGAAGCGTGGGGAATGGGGAAAAAAGATACAGCATTTTAGGAATTCCCCCTTTTTTCGTCCATCTTAAAAATCTTTTCTCTTACTTCATTAAGTGCTGTTTATCCATTGGGGGTTTGGGCCTCACGTGGTTGTTTCCGATTCAACTGACTATGGGGGTGAGTAAGTGGAAAATAGACCATGTAAAATAGAGTCTCGTGGGGCGGCCTTTTTTTTGTTTTGGCCCCCCCTGTCCCAAAAGGGGGCCCGGGGGCTATGATAAGACAAAAAAATCTGAGCACATTTAGATAAAATTGGTCCCAAAAAACATCCTAACTTTATATGTATGAATTTTTTGGGTAAATATTTTTTTTCCAGGAGTTTTTATTTTTAAAAAATTTTTAAAAAACCCTTCCAGTTTTAAATTTTTTGAAAAGGAGCTACTATTTAAAATTTTGAAACATCATTTTTCTTTTTTTTTTGCCCCCGGCTTACTACCCTTTTGGAATATACAATATTTCTAATTACCCAAAGTTTTAGGAAAATTTTCCCAAAGGGTTTTTTTTTCGTAAAAATTTTTGGGAAAAACCTTATGGAAAAAAAAACCCCTTTTTAAAACCCCCGGCCCCGGGGGCAAACCTCAAACTTTGTTCTAGGCTCTCCTGTTCCTTTCGAGGGGTAGCTTTTACCATGTGGCCACTAAACGAGTAAAAAAATTTTTTAAAAAATTAATAAATTTTTTTATATTTTTACCCCCTAATTTTGGAAATTTTATCGAGTAAATTTCTGGGAAATACTCTGATTTATTCTATAAAAAATTTTATAATATTTTTTTTTCATAATTTTGTTTTTTTTTTGTTTATAAAATAATTTTTTATTTCTAAAATTTTTTCAAAATGCACATTTTTTTTTTTTTAAATATTTTTTAATATTAATTATTGAATTTTTTTTAAAAAAAAAAAAATTTTATAAAAACTGTTTTTTATCAGATAAAAAATTTTTTTTAAAAAACGTTTATATTATAAGAAATCTTAAAAAAATAGTAATGTTGGTTTTGTTTTAAAAAGGTATATATATTTTATCCAGGGGTTTTAAATTTTTACTGCCGTTTTAAAAAATTTGGGGGGGCTACTTTTAAAAAAAATGAAGAGATACCCCGCTTTAAATTTCCGTAGTTCCATGATTGTAGTGATTGTAACATTGACAAGGAAACAAACCCCCCGAGCAACACTTTATACACTTGTTTTAAAAATGTCAAGTGTTTATCACAAGGCAAGACGTTTTTTTTTGACGGAAAAAATAACAATTCCGTCAACAAAACCTTTCGGGACCTTTTTTAAGGTGGGGCCCCCGGGAAGTCTGTCCCCCCTTTTCCCCCCTTCAATGATTCCTTAAAAAGTTCGATAATTTGTTACTATCCTCTGAAAAAATGTGTTTTTTTCCCCAAACAGGGGATTTTTTTAAGTGAGGAAAAATTTCCCACGGGCCTTCTGAGGGAAATCGGTGTTTGCTTTATTTGGTTTCACTAACGTTTGTCCAGACTTCAAGGACTCTAAAGAGTACACTAACCTAATACGAAATTTTACTTCCTGATTTTTTAAAAATTTTAAAAATTTAGCAAATGTGCATTATTTTTTAAAAATTTTTTAAACCGCTTCGGTGGCCCCCATGGGCTAACCGCCATTCAAAATAGGTAGTCTACCGATCACGGGGGGAAAAAAGGGCCGAATCTTTGTTTGGTGTACCCGAAAGTGATTTTTAAATATGATTTTTCACTCTCCCCCACACAAATGCGGGGTTTAAAAAATTTTTATTTTAGTTTTTAAAAATCCCCAAAACCCCTTATTTTTAAAATTTAAAAAAAAGCGAATAATCCGAAGTGTAGTAAGATATGTGATAAAAAAAACTTTTCTTTAATATAAAAGTAAAATGTATTATGGTTAGAAAAGTGAGGGTTTTTTTTTTTGTAATCAAATGACAATATTAGATTTTTCCAAAAAAAAAAAGGGGCAGTCTTACCTTGATTGATTTTCACTATGCCCCCTGGAACCTTAAAGATCCCCGGCAAGATCCCAAAACCCAAGACTGGTTTTTCCCCAAACCCCCCGCTCTAGTTTTTGGGGTTTCTGGGGGTAAAAAAATCTTGGAGGTTCGGGGGGGAAAAACATGCAGCGAAATGGAAAAAATAGACTGCGTTCTAAAAATTTTTGGAAACCATTGGAAGAAAAACATTGATAAGACCTCGTACATCGGGAGAATAATTAATAATTTTTTTAAGGATGGCGGTTGTAATTAGCTCAAAAAAGGGATGATGGTGTATTTAGTACAATAAACAACGGTCGCAGCTGGTCAATTCGAAAAACCTGCCCCTATAGGAGCTGGTTGTGGAGGATCGAAAAAAGTCCCCCCTAATTAAAAGTCCCATTAATGTTTTTCCCTTCCTAGGGTGCGAGGGATTGAGAGGACCTACAGCCCGAGCAAGAACCAGTTTAACAAAAGTAAGGGGTCAAAGTACATACCGGTAAGAGTATCCCCCATTACCCCAAACTCTCTGGCAGACGTAGAACGGGGGGCCGCCTTAGGGTCAGGGACCCCGGGCCCCAACAAGGAAAAACGGGGGTTTTGGTCGTGGTGGGGACAAGGGGGGTTTTAAAGGAACTGAGGGGGCTTTCCCCCCCAAACACGCGAAGAAGCCCCGTCGCACCGGAAAGTTCAGGGAAGTGGAGTCGCCCCTTTTGGGTGCGGGGTGTATAGATGGTCGGGTTCCTCTCCAACACGCCGATGAGCCAGGAGTGGAGTTGCAGTTTGGGCGGGGAGGCCCTGCAGATTATCCGTTTTGGGCGGGGGCGCTCAAGTGGGGTCGAAGGCCCCCCCCCCCCAGGACGGGCCATCGTGATGATCCTCCCCTTTTTGGGGAGTTTACATAGCACTTTTAAACTTGGTGCAGTCGAAAGGGCCGGAAACGTTTTTTCCCGGTTTTGGCAGGTGAAAGGTTCGCGGACGAGGTTTTTTTTCAGATGGGCCCCCTCGGTGGTGCAGGTGTGAGTCCAAAGCGAGAGCGTGTCGTTCAAGCACGTCTCAAGAGTTATGGTCTCAAAAACCGCTTGACACCCCGTAGCAAACTGGTTTTGGGCAGTCCCCCCGCGTTTTCCCCGGCCCCGATGGCACACCGCGCTGCTGCTGGGAAGGGGTTTTGCTGACGTTGGTGTCTTCACATAGAGACTCTCTTTACCCGGAAGGGGGGGGTCGCGGGGGAGGAGTAGTCTCCCGGGGGGTCGGCAACCAACTGCATCATAGACTGAAGAATGGGGAAAGCAATCATAGACTGAAGAAAGGGGGAAAGCAATCATAAACGAAAATGGAGGAAGCAATCATAGACTGAAAAAGGGGGGGAAACAATCATAAACTGAAGAAGGAGGAAACAATCATTAAAAAGAAGAATGGAGGAAAGCAAATTAACGAAGAATGGAGGAAAAAATCAAGATGAAGAATGGGGAAAACAAACATAAACTGAAGATGGAGGAAAGCAACATAAACTGAAGAATGGAGGAAAAAAATCATAGATGAAAAGGGGGGAAAACAAAAACAAAAAAAGAAAAAAGGGGAAAGCAAAATAAAGAAAATGGGGAAAGAATCATAACTGAAAAAGGGGAAAGCAATCTAAAAAAGGAAAAGGGGAAAGCAATCATAATGAAAATGGGGGAAAGCAACATAAACTGAAGAAAGGGGGGGAAACAATCTAAATGAAAATGGGGAAAAAAACATAACTTTTTAAAATTTTTGGGGGGGAAAACAATCATAAAAATGAAAAGGGGAAAGCAACATAAAGAAAATGGGGGAAACAATATAAACTGAAATGGGGAAAAAATCATAAAGAAAATGGGGGGAAACAATATAAAAAAGGGGAAAAAAATCAAAATGAAAAATGGGAAAAAACAAAAAAAATTAAAAAATTTAAAATGGGGGAAAAAAACAAAATTTTTAAAGGAAAAAAAAAAAAAATGGAGGAAAGCAATATAACTGAAGAAGGAAGGAAGAAAATCAAGGGAAAAAAAGGGGGCCTTCGGGAATTTTTAACGGAAAAAAATATCACCAACCCCCCTCCCGGTTCGAACCTACCCCCCAAACCACTAAAACAAACCCCGCCCCGAAGAAAAAGAAACCGTGCCGGCTCATCGCTGGGGGTTTAATTGCAGGACCTTATTCCTTTTTATGTTCTCCTACTTTCCATCTCCTTGATTGTTTGTTCTCCTACCTTCCATCTCCTTCGATCCTACCCCCACTCTGGGAACTATTTCTTGTATATATACGGCTAGCCGGGGAACGTAAGGTCACTTACTACCCCACCATCTTGTGAATAAGAGGTGAGGGAAACGGCGAACTAGGTCTCGGGGTTTTATTGTCATACGTATCTAAATTTCAGTTTCGTCATCATGGGGGGCCATTCTTGTCAAATTATCATTCTGGTTCTTAAAACCTTATTATATTGTTGTTGTTGAACTTGCAATGCCATGCGCTTACCGCGGCATGTAGAGAGGCCTTCGCCCTTCGTCACCCACCTAAATTTGGGGTCCAAGCCAAACTTTAATTGTTAGTTATTTAAGTAAATACTTGTTTATGGTATAGAGCACTGAGAGTTTGTCTGTGCGCCCGAGTTCAAAACCCGACTTGTATAATTCACTTATTAGTTTAGTTGTATTTTAAACTCAGCTTTATTTATCGGGTTAAATACTGGGAGTTGTTATGTTACTTAGTTTACTTTTACATTTGGGGCTTATTGGATTGGTGTGACGCCATGTTAGTTACGTGCGTCTTTAAATGTTAATCTTTAAACCTTGCTTGGTAACTGTTGCGCGGGGGTTACGGTTATGCCGTACGTCTTATTCTGGAAATAATACTAGTAGGATAAACAACCAAGGAACTAAGGTCTATAAAATTGTGATCCCGAATTGTAAGATGTTATTTGATTTTAGGCCCGACACGCTTAGTGTCGTTTTTGACTCTCCTAAGGAGGTTTCATGATTGTTTACTTGTGTTATCTAATAGACTCCAATGGTTGACGGAGAGGTGCGCTTCACGCACGGATTGTGCCTTCTTAATTATTGTACTATTATTGTTGTTTTTCTTACAAAAAAAATTTATATTGTTCAACCAGGTAACATTCTTGCCTGATTTTCAGTCTTCCTCACCCTAAGGATATTAAGGGAGGGGGGGTTGCAAACGGAGGAAAGCAATCATAGACTGAAAAATGGAGGAAAACAATCATAAACTGAAAAACTGAGGAAATCAATAGTAGAATGAAAAATGGAGGAAACAATCATAATCTAAAAATGGAGGAAAGCAATCATAAACTGAAAAAGGAAGGAAAAAAGTCATAATTTGAAAAATGGAGGAAAGCAATCATAAAGTGAAAAATGGAGGAAAACAATCATAGACTGAAAAAATGGAGGAAAACAATCATAGACTGAAAAATGGAGGAAAGCAATCATAAACTGAAAAATGGAGGAAAGCAATCATAAACTGAAAAAGGAAGGAAAGCAATCATAGACTGAAAAATGGAGGAAACCAATCATAAACTGAAAAAGAAGGAAAGCAATCATAAACTGAAAAATGGAGGAAAGCAATCATAAACTGAAAAATGGAGGAAAGCAATCATAGACTGAAAAATGGAGGAAAGCAATCATAAACTGAAAAAGGAAGGAAAGCAATCATAATCTGAAAAATGGAGGAAAGCAATCATAAACTGAAAAATGGAGGAAAACAATCATAGACTGAAAAATGGAGGAAAGCAATCATAAACTGAAAAATGGAGGAAAGCAATCATAATCTGAAAATGGAGGAAAGCAATCATAAACTAAAAATGGAGGAAAACAATCATAACTGAAAATGGAGGAAAGCGATCATAAACTGAAAAAGGAAGGAAAGCAATCATTAGACTGAAAAATGGAGGAAAACAATCATAATCTGAAAAATGGAGGAAAACAATCATAATCTGAAAAATGGAGGAAAGAAATCATAAACTGAGAAAGGAAGGAAAGCGATAATAATCTGAAAAATGGAGGAAAGCAATCATAGACTGAAAAATGGAGGAAAACAATCATAGACTGAAAAATGGAGGAAAGCGATCATAACTGAAAAATGGAGGAAAGCAATCTTAAACTGAAAAATGGAGGAAAAAAATCATAGACTGAAAAATGGAGGAAAGCAATCATAAACTGAAAAAGGAAGGAAAGCAATCATAGACTGAAAAAGAAAGGAAAGCAATATAATCTGAAAATGGAGGAAAGCAATCATACTGAAAAAAATGGAGGAAAACAATCATAGACTGAAAAATGGAGGAAAGCAATCATAAACTGAAAAATGGAGGAAAGCGATATAAACTGAAAAAATGGAGGAAAGCAATCATAAACTGAAAAATGGAGGAAAGCAATCATAATCTGAAAAATGGAGGAAAGAAATCATAATCTGAAAAATGGAGGAAAGAATCATAGACTGAAAAATGGAGGAAAGCAATCATAATCTAAAAATGGAGGAAAGCAAATCATTAACTGAAAAATGGAGGAAAGCAATCATAATCTGAAAAAATGGAGGAAAGCAATCATAATCTAAAAAAAGGAGGAAAGCAATCATAGACTGAAAAATGGAGGAAAAAAACATAAACGAAAAAAAGGAAAGCCCCAAAACGAAAAATGGGGGAAAAGCAATTAATTAAAAAATGGGGGAAAAACTCATAACTGAAATGGAGAAAACAATATAGTTAAAAAATGGAAAAAGCAATCAAAAACTAAAAAAGGAAGGAAAAATCTAGATGAAAATGAAGAAAACAAAAAATCGAAAAATGGGGGAAAAACTCAAATTTAAAAAAAATGGAGGAAGGATAAAAACTGAAAAAAAAGGAAAGAATCATAAAGAAAATGGAGGAAAGCGATTATAAACTGAAAAATGGAGGAAAGAACATAAATGAAAAAGGGGGAAAAAGGGCAATAAGAGAAAAGGGGGAAAAGAATAAAATCTGAAAAATGGGGAAAGCAATCAAAATGAAAAAAAAAACAATATAAATAAAAAAGGAAAGGAAAGAATTATAGACTAAAAAATGGAGGAAGAATTTAAAAACGTAAAAGAAAGGAAAGCACATAGACTGAAAATGGAGGAAAAAATCAAATTGAAAAAGGAGGAAAAAATCATAATTAAAAAGGGAGGAAAACAATATGACTGAAAAATGGGGGAAAAAATCTAAGAAAAAGAGGAAAGCGATATAGATAAAGAATGGAGGAAAGTAATATAAATGAAAAATGGAGGAAGAAATATAAATAAAAAAGGAAGGAAAAAAATAAATCTGAAAAATGGGGAAAAAGCGACAAAACGAAAAAGGAAGGGAAACAACAAGATAAAAAAATGGGGGAAAAGACCCTTTCTGAAAAATGGGGGAAAAAATCTAAGAAAAAGGGAGGAAAGAATATATAGAAAAAGGAAGCAAAGAAATAATTGAAGAATGGGGGAAAAGAATCAATAGAAGGTGGAGGAAGCAAAAGATGAAGGTGGGGGAAAGGGAATAGTAGATCAGCATGAGATTTCCTACATTTCCCATTTAAGGTGTATTTCTTTAGCTTCATTGAGTGTGATCCAGGGGGCCTCAGGGGTTTAGTCCGAGTTCAATGAATGGAGGTGAAGTAAAGGGGAAAAAAGACCCGAAAATAGGTCTGGGAAACCCCTTAATGTTTGGCCCCCCGTGTCCCATATGGGCCTGGGGGCTTAAAAAAATCGTTTGAGAAAGAAAAATTGGCCCCCAAAATTTCCCACTTCTAGTATGAAATTTTTTTGGGTAAGATATTTGTTTTAAGGAGATTTTTTGTAATTTTTAAAAGTCCGTTCATAATATTTTGGAAAAGGGTACAATAAATTATGATAAACTATTTTTTCTTTTAGCCCCCGGTTTTACCCCTTGGAAAATAACTATGTATTTTAGCAAATGGTTTTTTTTGAATGTTATATTAAAGAAGTGGCCGCATTCATGAAGGAGAAGGAAAACCCGTAAAAAAACCCCCCTTAAAGAGGTTGAAACCCCAACCTTTTTTTTGGTTTTGTCTAGCGAGGTAGAAAATTAGACCCTGTGGCCCCTAAAGCAGTAAAATATTTATTAAAGAAATTAAAATTTTTTTATATTTTTACCAGATAAATTTGGGCAATTGATCGGTATATGCTGAAAATTTGAATGTTCTATACATTTTTATAATATTTTATATTTTAACTTATGTTTTTAAAAATGTTTAATAATATTTTTTATCTTAAATTTTTGCGAGTACATTTTATTTTAATTTTTATTTTTTAAAAATTAAAATTGAATTTTTTTAAAAAAAAAAATTTATAATATCTGTTTTATATCGATTAAAATAATTTTTTAACTTCGTAATATTATAAGAAATCTTAAAAATAAGTAAATGTTGTTT
>JBCFYV010000003.1:77098714-77109203 GCA_039000515.1 Timema cristinae
GCTTCTGGGCCCACGCCAGCCTCACCTAAACACACGTCACCACTCAAAAACATACTGGAATATCACGTAACACGAGACGTACTAGTGCCAGCAACTCTACCTTTAGACACAGCGTCTATCAGTCCGTCCACAGGTGTGATCTCCCCGGCCACCACCAGTCTACAGAACGTGCCAAGGCGTCGGTCTCGTCCCCGGCTCCAGCGTCCCTCCGTCTCCACTCGTCGAGGTGCCAGCCGCCCTCGTGAGACGCCGCGAACAGCGTGTTGAGGTAGGTCCTGAGGACCGGCCGCCAGTGGCGGGGTCCCTCGTCCAAGGGCCTTGTACAGCCACTGCAGCACGTGGCGCACCAACACGGCGTCGTCACTCAGGTCGGCGCTGGACGGTCGCGACGTCTCTTCGGACCATCTCCAGCAGCACGCTACTGACGAGTCATAGCTGGAACCGACGTCGGGGAGCTTAGTTCGAGTCTGTGGGAACCTCCTCATTACCGCGGGATATCTGTACTCGACTAATATGATGGAGAGGGTGTAATATAGAGGAAATGTATCCACCTTATCACGTAAGGAAGAAAAAAATCACACTAAATTCACCCAGCCAGTAATCGCACCCCGTCCTCCCCACTGCCGGCAAACCAGATTAGATGAGCTTGACATCTAGCCTGCGTGACCACAGATTCAGGTAACTTAGTAAAGAGTAATATAATATAACAACAATGGGCTTTATTGACAAACAATGATACAATTTGTGTTCCCATATTGGAGGGCACGCGGTCAAGGCGTGAAACAACGCTCTTATAGCATCTCGTAGAGATGGTCTACCCCTCCTTCTGCGTCCTCTCTGCCTCCTGTCTACCTCCTGTCTGCCTCCTGTCTACCTCCTGTATACCTCCTGTCTACCTCCTGTCTACCTCCTATCTACCTCCTATCTACCTACCCCCACCCTAACACTCACCTGCTCCTGAACTTGATGCTAGGGTCATTTTTGGACCTCCTGGGTTACTCTTGCTGGTCCTCTTGCGGCTCCTGTGAGTGGTCCACTGCGGCTCAACCCCAAGGACTGGTCTCGGCCTGTTCCAGGATGGTGGTCAGGAGGTAGATGAGGTCCTCCACTGGGTCCTCCTGCTGCGCACACGGAGGGACCGTCCTTGAAACCACGTAGGGGAGTTCCCGCTACTGTGGAAACAAGTGAGCGTTGGATGGCGTCTTACTACCCGTTAGGTTATACGCTTATGTACTAATTACGCTAATGTGTTATGGATGAGTAGTAGTGCGTTCAGAGAGCGTGCGCTTGCATTTGCATGGAGGGAGAGTGGTAAAGAATTGAGGAAAAACCACCCTCAGTACACATAACTGAGATTCGAACCATGGTCTACCCGTTATCGGCAGTCAAGACTATGGTGAGAGTGACGCCTTAGACCAACACGACCACCGAAGCAGAGGCAACTGTCTCATCACCTGTAGGTGAGTTCTCGGACCCTCAGCATCTCTCGCAGCAGGTACCCGATGTAGTGGAGCTGTCTGGGGAGTACTGGGTGGCCCCTGCGTGGTGTACCCCAGCTCTGTGTTGGTGAAGCTCAGTCTCCTGGACCTCGTGGTGGCGGGGGCGCCAGGTCGCAAAGGACGTCCCGCCACTTGCGGAGCAACGCCGCCTCCAGGCCACGTCTTCGGGAGGTGCCATGACCGAAGAGGAGGACTCGTCGTGGAGGGAGCGCAGGAACTGCTCCAGTAGGTCCGCGTCGCTGTGGACACGGAGGTCGACCTACTGAGACTGTTGGGGCAGTAGCCCTAAAGAGCCACTGATGTGATATTCTCCTGATACATCTTCATATTCATCTGCTCATCCTCTGAGTGACGTTACTCACCAGATGTACTCCTCCTCCGAGCGGTGGTGTCCTCCTGACGCGGAGTGCAGCATAATGTTGCACCATGGGAAGAAGTACGACCGAACCTCTGATCCTGAGTGCGACCACCAGTGAATCCAGCAGGTGAGTACGTGGGATAGACTGTGTGAGGGGACCAGGCGAGAAGCAGGCCGCAGGGCCAGGGACATGTCTCTCCAGTTGGAACCACAGCAGGGTCCTCACCATGTGGCGACTCACCACTTTCAGCCGTTCCTGCATAGAAAGCAAGTGGGGTGACCACACTGTGACCACTCACCATGAGAGCTGTGACCTGCTTCAGGCCGCATTGTCTAAGGTGTCTCTCTCACAATATTCTAGACTCCAATTGTGATTATTACTAAATGGGTGTCTACTCTCCCTCCAGCAAATGTGGGTGCACATCCTGTAGATTTAACCTTCATCTTTAGATCATTTACGTAACTAGCACATATGCATACAACCCATACAGGTGTGAAACGCGGTTGTAAAAAAACAAACAAATCTTGCCATTATCACAATATACAGTGGACTAACCCCGTGAGATAGAACAAATACTGTTCTTCTAACATTGCTGTGTAGCGGGTAGTATCCAGCAAAATACAGGGACTAGTCCCACCCCAGAAAGTGTTACCTGGTCGAGAGAGCTAGAACTCTTGCTCCCCTTCATCTGCATGACTACCGCCTCCACCGCCCCCAGCACTTTTCCCGGTGTGCTGCAGGTGGAGTAGTGGGTGAGTAACTGCAGTTCCGCCCCGGGAAGCCACACCTGCCATGTGGATGTGCGGTCATCACATCTGACAGTTGGATGGGCGGTCCAGGGACCAGTAGAAACCCTGTAAGGTAGATACATCACAAGATGTTACTTGGCCCTTAGTTCTCACCTTCTTATTAGTGGTACATCCTTTCATAAGTTGTCCCAAACTCTCTCACCAGTTGTCCCTACTCTCTCACCAGTTGTCCCTACTCTCTCACCAGTTGTCCCCTACTCTCTCAACCAGTTTGTCCACTCACCATTGTCCCTACTCTCTCACCAGTTGTCCCTACTCTCTCACCATTGTCCCTACTCTCTCACCAGTTGTCCCTACTCTCTCACCAGTTGTCCCTACTCTCCTCACCAGTTGTCCCACTCTCTCACCATTGTCCCCACTCTCTCACCAGTTGTCCACTCACCGTCTGCGCACCCTGTTGGTGCAGCAGGAAGTCTATATGTCCCATGGGCAGCCGCCGGGAAGTCACATGACTGCGGCCACTCGGCGCATCCCACCCCGAGCACCACTTCACTTCCACGTCACCTTCCCCCCTTCCCCAGGACTCGAGGCGGGGGACAGAAGCCTATCCTGAGCCGCACCTCCGGGGCCCCTTCCACTATGGCGATCCTGAAGTCACGTGGGTCGGGGAACCCGGGCTCTGGTTGCAGTCCGCTGTACAATAATGTGTGGTCATTGTTTCTCATAGGTCAAGTTTGTTTACAAGTACAGTCCCATCAAGTGAGCCTGCCCTGGTAACAAGCTCGCTCACTAGTGTTCGTTACTCTAACCTGGTCCTTTAGAACACTGCTGGTCTGCAGGAACACGGAGCAAAGTCTCCAGACTCCCAGTCCACGATCTTTCCTGGGCTCCCAAGAACACTGACTCGTCCACCTGTCTGGTCGTGTTGGCTCGGTGGCTCGAGCAGCGGCCTGTGCCAAACCACTCCACAAACCGTTCCTGGACCTTGTCCCTGGAGCATTGCAGATACTAAAAGATCGGTTTAGTCGGGTCTAGTCGGGTCTAGTCGGGTATGATAAGTTCACAGGTTCGTGCTAGAGAATCCATCAATTACTTATGGACCTCATCTCTAGATTTAATTTCAAAACCCAATATGCGTGTTTTTGATTAATTTTTGAATGACGTGGAGCTAATTTAATTAGTTCGTGGCGCATGATGAGGTACTCCTACTCCCCGGTGAACATGAGGATTTGATATTTACCTCCTGAGGAACCCAGAACATGAGGAGTGATATTTACCTCCTGAGGAACCCAGAAATTAGGAGTGATATTTACCTCCTGGGGAACCCGAACATTAGGAGTGATATTTACCTCCTGAGGAACCCAGAACATGAGGAGTGATATTTACCTCTGAGGAACCCAGAACATTAGGAGTGATATTTACCTCCTGAGGAACCCGGCTGGTTGATGAACTCGGCCCATTCATCGGCACCCTCCCCTTGCACCCTGAGCTTGGCGAATCCCTGTGGAAGTCCCGCACTCCCCAGCACCCCCTCCACCACCTTGCAGGTGGGGTGGTAGGTGTCGGGTAGATGGCGGGGAGGAAAGACGGTCCAGACGCACCAGGTAGTGGAACCGAGGGTTCTTTGAGCAAGAAGGTTCCAAGAGGTCAGGAACTTGCAGGAGAACCTGCGGTCAAGGTTCCCTGCACCACACACCAGGCGCTGAACCAGTCTCTCTAAGAGTCCTTACTGAGGATTATTCCCTCCTTCCCTTTTTCCCTTTTTTTAAGAAATTTCCCACGGGCCGCCGGCCCTTTTTTTAAAGGATACCCCCCCGGGGTTTAAAACCCCCCGACTACTGCTTATCACCTCGCCCATTGCCAAGAAAACATTTTTTTTTGGAAAATTTAAAAGGGCAGTTAAAATGATTGAAATAAAATTGTTTTTTGTTTTTAAATCCAAGACAAAACCCTTTTCCGTTTTTGGGTTTTCTTTCTCTGGGAGGGATATATTTTCCTTTTTCCCTTTTGTCTTTTTTCTCTCTGTCTTTTTGGGGAAGGCTGCGTCGATACGGGCAACCCCAAAACTTCCTTTGGGCCCCCCCTTTTAGCAGTGGTTTTGGGGACAAAACCCCGGAAACGGAAGGGGGCGGAAAATTAAAGAAAACCTTTTTTTTTGAACCCAGGGGGGGGATTTTGCGTGCCTTTTAAAAAACCCCCTTTTTAAACTTTCATTTTCCTCTTTTTTTTGCAGAGGAAGCCCAAAATTTTAAAAAAAATTTTTTGGGCAAGTTCAGTATTTATTTTAAACCCCCCCCGCCCGTAACTTCAAAATTAGCTATGGGTTACCCCCCCCTGGAGTTCAGCGCAAAACAACCGATTTTCACCTCTGGGGGAAGTTTATTTTTCTCTCATTCAAAAACTGTCGAAATATCCCCCTTTTTCCCCATTTTTTAGCACTGGTTGGTGTTTCAGGGGTAAAAGGGGAGCTACTGGCCATCTTAAACGAGCCGTGTTCCAAGGGGTAAGAAGGGGGCCTACTGGCCCATCTTCACGACCAAGTGTTCGGGGTTTTAAGAAGGAGCAAAGGGCCATCTTCACGAGCCATGTTTCCCGAAACTTTGTCTTATATTTTGGAAGGGAAAATTGGGCCCAAAACCCCGAAAAAACAAGTTTAATTTCCCCAACGTTTTGCCCCCAAAATAAAGCCATTTTTTATTTCATTTTCAGAAAATGATTTTTTCCAGTGTTTTTCCTTTTTGACCAATTTTAAAAACCGGGCATTGGTCCCCATATTCCCAATTTGGGTTTTCAGCCTTACTTCGAAAAAAAGGAATAAGAGGGCCCCCTAGCCATTTTGATTCGGTTTTTGTTCAAAAGGCTTTTGTTTCCCCCTTCAGAGGATGGAAGTTACCTTTGGGAACTTTGGGTTTTGGGAAATTAAAATTTTTTTCCTTGTTTGACAGGCCCCACGCCCAGGCCCAAAAACGGGAAAACGACAGGACACGACATTTTTGGCTGGGAGTTTAATTGGGGTTTTTGGGGCCAACCAAAAAAAATTTTGGGCACGAAAAAGTTCCACCAAATTTTTTAAAAAATTAAAAAATTTTGATTTTTTTGTTTTTTTCAAAAACATTTTTTGGGTTTTTCGCCCTTTTCAATTTAAAAGCCCGGGTATTTGTTTTTCTAGACTGAGTGAAAACCTTTAAAAAAAAATCTGTGTTTTTTATGAAATCCCCCGTGTGAAATGTTTGGTGCATTTAAAAAAATCTACCCCCCCTTATTTATTGCCCTCAAAAGATTAACTATTTTGGATTAGTTTAGAAAAAAAAACTTTTGTAAAATGGAAAACTTTTTTTGGGGTTTAAAACTTTTATAACATTTTAATAAATTTGAATTTTTTAATTTTAAAAGGTTTTTTTTTAAATATTTTTTTATCAAAAAATTAGCAGCTGAAAGATCCCATATCTTGGCTTTAAAATTTTACTTTGAAAATTTAGTTTTAAAAATTTTTGTAGCTGCTAGCAGCCTACTTTTGGATTATTTTTTGTTTCATGTAAAAACCCCAAACCACACTCCCCTTTATTTTGTACCCCCCATAAACTCAAATTTTAAAATTTTTTTTGTTAGTTTTAATTTTGTATCGGGGGGGAAAATCAGTCAATGAAAAAAAAACACGGGGTGTTTTATTTTTCCCGAGTGATTTGAAACACACTTCGGGTTTGGGTCACGGGAAAAGGGGGGGGTCCCCTCCCCCCCACTTCCACCAAGAGTACCAATCTTTCCCCCCCCCCTTCCCCCCCTGCCTTTTATTAAAGTGGCCCTCGCCAGCCGCCACCTGAAATTACCCCGGGGCAGGGTTTTAGTTCCCCCTTTCCCCCCCGGGAAAAAGGGGGCCCGGGTTTTCCATGTCTTTAAACCGGGGCCCCCACGGGGGTTTTTTGGGCGGACCGGCCCGACTTTTTTATAGCTTCTTCCTTTGGGACTTTTTTCCCACGACCCCAAACCCTATTTTGGCGGGGGAAAAAAACCCTACCCCCCCCCCCTTTTTCTCATTTTCATCCCCCGGGGGGGTTTTTGAGGGTTTTTTTTGGATGGGAAGGAGAGGAAATTTGGGAACCCGCCCGATTGTTTTTTTTGTTTTTTCGACCCCGTTAAACTTGATTTTTATTACCCTAAAATTTCTTTTTCCAAACGGGTCATCACCCCAAATTTAAATTTTTGGCTTCCCCTTGTTTTTAAAATTTAAATTTAACTTATTTTTTATAACCTTTTGTTTCTAATTGTACAGTCACCCTCCCAAAAAATATTTTTTTTAAAGTTTTTCAAAGGGATGGGTTTTTAAAAAAAAAAAAGGTTTTCAATGTGTTTTGGACGGGGACGCTTTAATCAACTTCCACAATCCCTTTTTGTTTTTTTGGAGGGTTAAAAACATTTATAAGAAACAAAAGGAAAAAAATTTTTAGGTCAAAATTTTTATCTATTTTTTAAAAATTAAATCTTTGTAACTAATTTTCCCCAAAAAAAGTACAGCTTTTTATCAAATTTTCCGGTTTTTAATTTTAAATTTCTCTTTTTTCAAATATTATCTTGTTTTAAAATTTCCCCCAATTTAAATTTTCTTTTTTTTTACTTTTCCCAAATTTTAATATTGTAACTTAATAATTTTCCGATAATTTTTTGTTATCAAATTTTAAAAAACTAATCTCCCCTTCTTTTTTTTTAAAATTTTCCCCCCAAAAATTTTTTTATTTTTTTACAATTTTCTTTTTTACATTTTTGTTTTCCAAATTTTCCCCAAATTTAAATATTGTGTAAAATTTTTCCCAAATTTAAATTTTCCGTTTTTCTAATTTTCCAGTTAATTCTTGAATCTAATTTTTCCCGATATATTTTTTGTGTTAAATTTTCCTGGTTTAATTTAATTTTTTATCTTATTTTTACGTTTACTTTTTCTTGTATAATCTTCCTGTTAAATTGTTGTCTATAATTACTCGGTTAGTTGGCCTCTTTATGGCCTATTCTTTGCTAATTTTTAATGTAAAAAAAGGGTTTCTTTTTCAGAAAATTTTTTTTTATGACTTCAAATAAAACCCAAATTCTTTTTAAAACCCTTTTAAAACACAATCCCAGTTAGAGTTTGTACAGCCCAATTTCAAAAAACTGTGTGTGACCCCCTACCAATATGTCTGGGGAAAGAAATGGGGTTTTTAATTTTTGTGGAATGTTGCCAAGGAAAAGGATTTGCCCAAGGGTTTAAATTTTATTTTTTGGTTTTATTTAAAAAAAATGGTTCCTTTGGCTTTTTTTTATACCGGGGGATTGTTTTCCAGAAGGAGGGTTTGATAAATTAAAAAATAAATTTGGAAAATTTAAAGGGGGCCCAGGGGACGTAAACTTTTATAAAACCAAACACATTCCAAAAAATTAAAAACTAGATTAAATGTTAGTTTTTTTTTTTTTCCCCACAAATTTTATACCCGTTGGGGAAATTATCCATATATTTACGCTTAGGGTTTATTAAGGACGGGAAGGGTAAACTTTGGGGGAGTTTTTTGTAACACAAATTTTGACTTTGGTGGAAGATTGGTAAAACCCCTTAAAAAACCCTTGTTTTCACCCCATCAGAAAACCCGGGATTGGGGCCCGGGAACCACGTTTCGCCAGTCAAATTCCCTTATACTAAAACCCTTTTTTACTATGCGGGCCACAGGGGTTTGGCTAAACATTACTTTTAAAAAATTCACCCAAAAGAAACACAGCCACAGCGTAGGTCAAATTTGTTTTTAGTTTTTTTAAAATTATTATTTAAAAATCGATTGTTTTTTTTTTAATAATAAATTGTTCTCAACTCTTTTTGTTAAATTTTTAAATTCTAAATTACCAAACCCTTCCTTCACCTCTGAAAAGAATTTGGTTTTTAATCACAACTTGTGGTTTGTGTGGAATGTGGGCCCCTCCACCTGGTTCGGATCCCACTTTTTTAAACTGTGGGTTTTCCTCCATTTCATCTCAAAAAACACCCTACCATTACAAATTTAAGAAAAAGTGCGTATAAACCCAAAACGGGTAGTAAAACGCGGGTTTTTAATAATTTAAAAATTTAAAAATTAATAAAAATTTTTTTAATAATAATAAAAAATAAAAATTTTTTATTCCCCAGTTAAGGGTTCACTCTAAAAACCCACCGTTCCTTAAAGGGATTTTTTTGTTAAGATTTAAAATTAAAATTTTTAAATTCTTTTTTAGTTTCTGAGTTTTCCCTTTCCCCATTAATATTATGTATACCTAATTTTAAATATAACAGAATTAAAAAATTAAAAACACAAAAAAAATTTTTTTCCCAGACTTTTTATTGATTTAATTTTGGTTTATTTTTTATTAAACCCCTAAAACAAAATTTAATTTTTTTAAAAATAACAAACATTTTGCCTTTTGTTACCAAATATTTCAAACATAAAACAGGAGATTTTTTTCCAAATCTGCCATGTGAAATTTGGCTTTTTTAAATTTGATTTAAAACCTTCCTAAAAAATTTTCTCATTGATGACACGTCTCAGTTCCAAGGGGTCATCTATTTTTAAAACCCCAAATGGATA
This sequence comes from Timema cristinae, assembly GCA_039000515.1. Classification (NCBI taxonomy): domain Eukaryota; kingdom Metazoa; phylum Arthropoda; class Insecta; order Phasmatodea; family Timematidae; genus Timema; species Timema cristinae. The sequence continues at coordinate 77,107,900 of JBCFYV010000003.1, forward strand.
ACAAGTTAAAAGTACTATTCACTGTATATAAATTATGAAACGAAAACTTTTTTTCCCAAAAGGTTTAAATTTTTTTTTTAAAAAAAAATTTTTATTTTTGGTTGTGTTAAATTTTTTTTTTTGGGCTTATGCACTATTTAATTTTTTTTTACGCCCCCCATCCCATGGTAAATTTTATCCTAAAAAAATTGCCATTTTTGGAAGATAAAAACCCCACCGTTGCTACAGTCCCTTGTTCGTGGGGGCCGAGTCAGGTAAACCATTTGAGCCCCCGGGAAAAGCTGGCCCCATTTTGAAAGGGGCAGTTTATTTACCGGAAAGTTTCACTTCTTTCCCCTCGTCAGGGGTTTTCTTGACCTTTGAGGGGTTAGCCACAGCAATTTCCCCACTGCTTCCCATCCCCATGTTTGTCGACAGCTGAAGCAGACGACGAAAGAATAGTGCTTTTGTTAAAAATCCAAAACAAAAAGTTTTGAATTTTTAGGGGAAAACCCCCCATTTAAAAGACTGAAAAGAAAGCAGTCTTTACCTTAAACCCAAAATTAAACATTTATCCCTTTCCCATTTTTTAAGGGTTTGCACCATAAAATAAAATTAAGCAGGGTTTTTAACTTGCTAGAAAAAATGACACCGGGAAAAAAACAGGTTTAAAATTTTTGGCATTTGAACCCAAAGGGGCTCTGGGGTTTCGATTCTAAGGGTCTACCCTGAAATTTTGTCTCCATTATCTTTTAATTTTAATTAATTTTAATAAACCGCCCCAAAAAGTTCGTGACTCCCCCCCGAAATAAATTTTTAGTTTACTTTCAATTAAATTTATTAAACCAAATTTGACTAGATTTTTGGGTGGGCGGGAGGGGGTTTCTTTAAACGTGTACCTTTCCTTAATCAAAATTTTAATTAAAATTGTTCCACAAATTTTATAAAATTTACCCAGCAAAATTGTTTTCCCCCCTTAGCATCCAATCCTAAAAAAAAACGTTTAAAGTGATATTGGTTTGCAGGGTTAAGACCTACATTTAAAAAAAACAAAATTTTGTTAGGCGCGTTTATAATTTTCGAAACAGGACCCCTCGGACATGAAAATTTATTTACCTTACCACCCAAAAACCATTTTTAAAAAGCCCCTTTTATAAAACCTAACCTAATTAATAGAAGTTTCGATCTAATGGTTCCCAAAGAAACTACCTATAATATGAACAAAAAATTGTGCACAGACTAAAATCAAACATGCCTTTACAAAAAATTAAAATGGAAACTAAAAAAAATCTATCCCATTTTTGTTGGGAAAATAATATTAATTT
>JBCFYV010000003.1:77709303-77941803 GCA_039000515.1 Timema cristinae
TCACTTTTCACATCAAGAGCGAATGTAATTAATTCATAGGAAAGACCATGTGACACTCAAAGAGGGACTAACATTTAATATGAGTCTGATTAAGTAACTTATGTTTATTAAGAGTGAAAACATGAACAATAATGTTGTTTATTCAACATTAGAATTTAAATATAAGATCTGTGTTGCGTAAAACTGCAATATATCCACCCTACACTCATGTAGACATTATACCTGCCCCCATGTAACATCATGTAGACATTATAGCTCCCCCCATGTAACACCATGTAGACATTAGAGCCCCCCATGTAACACCATGTAGACATTATAGCTCCCCCATGTAACACCATGTAGACATTAGAGCCCCCCATGTAACACCATGTAGACATTATAGCTCCCCCATGTAACACCATGTAGACATTAGAGCTACCCCTTGTAACACCATGTAGACATTATAGCTCCCCCATGTAACACCATGTAGACATTAGAGCTACCCCTTGTAACACCATGTAGACATTAGAGCCCCCCATGTAACACCATGTAGACATTATAGCTCCTCCATGTAACACCATGTAGACATTATAGATCCTCCATGTAACACCATGTAGACATTAGAGCTCCCTCATGTAACACCATGTAGACATTAGAGCTACCCCTTGTAACACCATGTAGACATTAGAGCCCCCCATGTAACACCATGTAGACATTAGAGCCCCCCATGTAACACCATGTAGACATTAGAGCTCCCCATGTAACACCATGTAGACATTAGAGCTCCCCATGTAACACCATGTAGACATTAGAGCTCCCCTCATGTAACACCATGTAGACATTAGAGCTCCCCATGTAACACCATGTAGACATTAGAGCTCCCCTCATGTAACACCATGTAGACATTAGAGCTACCCCTTGTAACACCATGTAGACATTAGAGCCCCCCATGTAACACCATGTAGACATTAGAGCCCCCCATGTAACACCATGTAGACATTAGAGCTACCCCTTGTAACACCATGTAGACATTAGAGCCCCCCATGTAACACCATGTAGACATTAGAGCTCCCCCATGTAACACCATGTAGACATTAGAGCCCCCCATGTAACACCATGTAGACATTAGACCCCCCATGTAACACCATGTAGACATTAAGCTACCCCATGTAACACCATGTAGACATTAAGCCCCCATGTAACACCATGTAGACATTAGAGGCCCCTACCTTTGCCCCCTTGTAACACCATGTAGACATTAGAGCTCCCCATGTAACACCATGTAGACATCAGAGAGCCCCTCTTTGCCACCCTCTCAACAATGTTATGTATTTTAGGCTGAACCCTTGAGAGCACTACATGTATCCATGGCTCACTCTGACCATGTCAAGTGGTCAGAGCTCCTGGTTACAAATCCAGAGGTCCAGGTTCGATCTCCGATGCTTCCAGATTTTCCTGTGAAACTGTGGGTCAACCCAGCCTCGTGAGGACAAATGAGCTATTTGTATATATAAGTAGAATCTCCTGTCTAGAAAAGTGAGATTAACGGCCGCTCAATCTGTATAGCTTTCTTGTGGGCTGACACCATGGTGTTTTTTATGTGAGCTACGAGACACAGATTATTAAATGACATTCAGGGGCGGCCAACATGGGAAGATTATGCAAGTTATACACCATATTTTTTACAGAAGAAATAAATTGAATCATGGGAAGATAATTTTATTTTTGTCAGCACGTCTCGTTACCAGTTTAGGTTACGCATATGTGCTGATCACACTGATGTGTTAGGGGTAAGGAAGGTTGCATTTGTGTTGAGGGAGGGAGGAAAACAATTTAAGGAAAAACCACCCTCAGTAGACCCAGCAAGGATTCAAACCCCTTTCCCAGTCAGTCATTGGTGGTTCAGTCCGTTGCAAAAATAACGCTTTAGACCGTTTGACCACTGAAGCAGGAAATATAACTCTTCTCATATAATATTTCTATTGTAGGACAAGGTAACTATTAAATCTTTCCGAGCCATGGGGTACACTTACCAATAGACCTATATCCTGCCTTGAGACCTTCGTCTATAACATCAAATATTACATCGGAACCACGGATTTTGTACGTTCCCACTGGAAACACAAATATCATCACATATCAGTTTTGAGAAATAATAACGTCCCTGCCTTTAGGAAAACATAGACTTACACCACTAAGAACTTTTCGTGAATGGTTGTGTTGATTTTGTCCTTAATAAGTTCTTCAAATGTTACAAAAAATATATGGTATCACTTTGAGTAATATAATAGGGGTGCTGTAATTGTTTGGATAATTATAGTTACGTTTCCAAATGTACCATCCAGGAATTAAATATTACTATGTACATTTTTTTATGTTTTCTATTTACTTAATTCCTTTTAAGGACTTGAGAAATTGTAGATAACCTACATTTATTACAGAAAAAGTACAAATAATGCCGGGATAAAAAGCAGTTTCTAAAAACTATGTCCTTTGAAAGTACTACCTTTACTAGGCCTACATAAATCCTGTTGACAGCCCTCTACCACAAACAACTAAACTAATATCTTACATCCAATGGCAGGCATTAGAACTCCATTGTTAAGTTTGAAACTTGATGTTTTCACAGACATTTTAAATAAAATCTTTGTGATATAAAAATAAATTTTAGAAACGATACCTCATTTAAAAAATAAAACACTCCACAAGCATATTGATATGTGCGGAAAAAATTAAGTGTCCATTGCTGGAATCAGGTTAGCCAACTGCTCTATTAAAATATGGTGTATTTTATTAACATATTTAATTCACTGTAGTTATTCCTAAAACGTAATTAGTTATGATTAATAGTAAATCATCAATGATTGATATGTATACTGACTCGTTTAAAGACTTTTATCAAAATACTCATAATTTATAAAAGAAGTTGAGGTTAGGTAACAAAGTAAAGCGTTTTGTTGGCTACAAAACTTTAATTTCGTTTGTGTATTAGTTATTGTTTTTTGCATCTGTTTATCATTATGTCTTAATATTGTGTATGATATTAGTTATTTTGAGTGATTGAGTGCCCTTAAAATAGAAACTGAAATATATTCGGCAGGTGCTGCGGCGTGATAATCTACTGGATTTAAATTTGACAACAAAATCCTATAGTTGATATTTATTTATTCCTTTGATGAACATTTAATCCGAGGCCAAATGCTTCAGTCTAAGCGTGAGACTAGTAAACCTATTTCTAAAATGGGCAAAAAAAATGTTATAAACCGTAGTTTATGGCTAAGGCAGAGAGAAAATGGACAAGCATTACCAATAGGCCATTCGGATAATTTCTCTAAAAGTCTGTATTCCTCTATTATACCATGCACATCTTGGGACCATAGTAACACACTCAAGAATACTATGCATGGCGGAGTATTTAATTTAGAGTTCTCCCCAGATGGGTAAGTATCGGGGCCATTATTGTCTTATATCTATGAATCTTGTTGGATTCTATTTATTAACTTTTCCAGGGAGCATCCTTATTTAACCATCATTAATCTCGAAGGTCAAGCAATCTTAAAGATGATAAATGTTTGTCAGAGTTACCAGTGTAATGATTCAACAATAATAATAATAATTTTATCCTTGGCACCATAACACCCATCCCGACTCACAGATAGATAACTGTGGTAGGTCTATCTGATAGCTCGCGATACTATTGGTCTCTCATATATAGCTGACGATTACATGCGACCATCACAGGGTCACCCTTATACTATAAGCAAGTAATGACCCTGAGAACGGGACAAATACTAGATAATTCAGTGGTAGAGCAATAGTGTAGGTCCTGGGTTCGATTCTCACGCTTAAATTTCATTTTTCAACTAATCCAAATTAATTGAAATGTGGTCCCCCGCACAAGAACATTGCCGTACGAATTACAATAATTGGCAACCTGTGCGTTGATGTTCATTAGGAAGGAATATAAGATAATGGAGAAAGATATTAATTTGTTGATCATAGAGAACTGCGACAGATGGAATAAAGAACACGAGTTACAACCTTCAACGTTTTTGGGACAAGTAAAGGACACTAATGTGGGAAAAAATACCTACCACAATTATTGGTTTTACCTAACACATTTAACTTGCTGAGTTTTTAATTTTTTGGGGCCTAGTTAAATATGATTTACTAACTTACCTTCTAAAATATATATTTTTTTTTTCAAAAACAAATTTTCTCAGTAGGTTTTGTCAGGAAGTTAAGCCAATCCTGGACACCCTTTAAAAAATACAGAACATCGAGGAAAATGGCAGAAAGTACTCAAAACAAACAAACGACAACTCTAGGACGAGTGACTGGAAAGACAGACATTTTTGTAGAAAAGAGCTGATATTGTTACAAAACTAAACAAGAGAGAGCTTTTAAAAATGAAAAATTATATACTCGAGACGGGAATTGAGCCTGGGACCCTTGGTTTAAAGTGTAATAATGTTATACCACTGAGCTATCCGGGATTTGTCAGGGTCGTTCTTCAAGAGAAAGTTGTTTGCCGCTGGTACAGCCATCCTTACCTTGTCTTAGTTGGCCGCAAAGATGGCAGCAGTGGGCTTGAAACATTTGTTATGAGAAGGGACTAAACCCCAGGAAGACAACCATCGCTGTATTTAACTCTCATACGAGAAAATGCTTACACGTTTTGTCGGAAAGGTGTTTCACACGCCACGATTGACACGGGACCGACAGATTTACTTCCTCTCCGAAGAAAGTTGTGCTATGGAGTTTTCACATTGCTCGGTGAAAATCTGTAGACCTCTATCGGGTTTGAACCTGTGAACTTTGGTTCCAGGGCGAGTACTTTACGCCAAGACCATCGAGATCGACACATGAATTGGGCTTATATTTTTGATTTTTAGTTCCAAAAACTTATATAAGTTAACTTATATCACTGTTTCTGGAAACAAAGGACACCTTCCTTCGGAGGGTCGCGAATAATAGTTTATGTTTTATCTGTTATGATATGCAAGATTAACATCATTAAAGTGAATCAGGGCTACTGGACATGAGAATTGAACTAGTGTGCCAGGGCCCCCCGTGGGGACACGTGTTTTACACAATCTTGTTTGCAGGTCCCTCCTGGTGGCGGCGTGCGAGAAGAAGAGCGTGCTAATGTTCGACCCACTCTCCAGGAGACTGGTCCACGCGGTGAACAACGCTCATCGCGACTGCGTCAACTGTGTCCGGTATGATGACATGACGTGACGTGACGTGACGTGACGTGTCGGTTGAAACACAGTTGTTGCGTCACTCTCGTGTTTGACTGGACTGCCAATGACAAGGAGATAGGTGGTTTGAATCCCTGTTGCGTTTATTGAGGGTGGTTTTTACAAAATGGTTTTCCACCCTCTACACAAATTATGGGTACACTTTCTCTGAATTCAACCTCCTCATCCCTTGCTCCCAAGTGTACATATATACATATAACAAACATTAAAGCAATGTCTGAGTCATACCGAACCACCCCCTATCACATGACACAACGCCAGTGGCTGGGGTAGTTTGGACAGTTGGAATGTAAAGCTGGGGAAGGGGCAAACAACCTTTTCAGGCCCTGATCGACTGATCAAAGGTCTCGTGATCACCACTCGTCTCTCCACTCTACTTTTGCTTCTTTTGGTGGTCTAGACATCTTATATTCATTCCTTAAGAGTCGGCGGGAGATAAATTGTCCGTTTTGAAACTAAAGCTTAATCTGAAGGAAAGAATATTTGAAAAACTATAACACCAATTCACTAGCGTTTTTTTTATTTCTCTTCTTCTATATTTATAGAAATTAACAATATCCAGAAAAAAAATTAAAAATATGTATTGCTTGCTATCATTTAAAATTCAAATAATAAGTTTTACGTTAAATTTTGAAATAAATAATAACAATCAAAACAATTGATATCAAAAAAATTAATGATATTTTAAAAATTACTTATTTTTTTTACTGTTTTCACATTATAACTTCTTCCCAGGCCGACTGTAGCCGGCTCTTCGGTTACACGTAGTTCAGCGGTTTCTCTTCCAGGGCAACACTAACGTAAATGTTCCTCCACTAGACAGTAACTCTCCTTGTCTCTCTTTGAGTGACTTTCTTGCCAAAAACACAATGGGGTGCAGAAACTTTGGCAATGATTGGAAGAGGGAGACGGGAATAACGCGGCCCGCTAATATTTCACACTTCACACTTCACACTTAGCTGCTTCATATCATGCCGATATTAAAACATGGTTTGTTATTTCCTCGATACGTCTTTAGAGGAAATGTCATGCATTTGTGTGAAGGCAAAGTTGCAAACAATTTCGTAAAACACTCTCGTGGTCTGTAGTTATTTTAAGCAACGCGTCTTATTACTCGTTCGGGTTGTACGCTAATGGGTAAGGGCTGAGGTAGGTGTACTTTAGGAAGTGCACCCGACCGGGACTGAATCCCGATCTCTCCGTACTTGGCAGTCAAGTCTAACACGAGAGTAGCGCTTGACCCTGCAGACTGCGGCCACACACGCATATCTAAAGTTTGTTTTGTTTTGCAATGCCATGAAATAATCCCTTGCAAGCCATGTTGGTGGTTTTCTGTCACTAATAATGTCTTGTTGGTTGGTTGCTTTGAACAAGAAACTTCCCCTTCAACGAGAGCAAATCACAATGTAGAAAATAACTACTAACGCTCTGAAGTACTGTGACAGACTTGATAACTAACCACTGGTATCCGACTATATTCCTCTTTGTTCCATCCCAACATGTACCGTCTGATGCAACTGTGCAGGACCTCAAATAACTTTAAAAAATAACACTGATTTAATAAAAAGAGAACATTTTCTCATTAAACTACTGTTTAATTTTATTATAACAGTTCTGATTATAAGCTATCAAGGTTATTTTGGTCACATACAAATATCATTTGAAAGTATTTGATATATTTGTTGGCTTAGAACACTCATAGATCATAGATCGACTTTTAATGATCATGTAGTTTCTTAAGCGATCGATTGATTGCTGTGAGATTGATCAGTTGCTGATACCTGCCCTAAAGCCTTGTATTCAAACTTTACAAACTCTGTTCCAAACTGGCATTGTCGCCCAACCTCCCCTGTTTGACTCTCTGTTCCAAACTGACATTGTCGCCCGACCTTCCCTGTTTGACTCTGTTCCAAACTGACATTGTTGCCCAACCTCCCCTGTTTGACTCTGTTCCAAACTGACATTGTCGCCCGACCTCCCCTGTTTGACTCTCTGTTCCAAACTGGCATTGTCGCCCAACCTCCCCTGTTTGACTCTGTTCCAAACTGACATTGTTGCCCAACCTCCCCTGTTTGACTCTGTTCCAAACTGACATTGTCGCCCGACCTCCCCTGTTTGACTCTCTGTTCCAAACTGGCATTGTTGCCCGACCTCCCCTGTTTGACTCTCTGTTCCAAACTGACATTGCTGCTCGACCTCCCCTGTTTGACTAGGGGTGTAAATCACGCGGTGGGGCTCCTGTTGACAGTTTCCTGGACTCGCGTATGTTTGCCACCTGCAGTGATGACTCGACTGTCGCTCTGTGGGACGCCAGGAACCTCAAGACTCGCATCAGGACCCTCAATGGCCACTCCAACTGGGTCAAGAACATTGAGTTCTCTCCTCAGGATAGGCTACTTGTCACCTCGGGCTTTGACGGCAGCATCTACACCTGGGACATCAACAGGTAGCTCTGACAGGAACCTTCTTCGGTGGCCTCATGGTTGGAGGCGTCACTCTTGCAACAGCGGTGTCCATAAACTAGGTCCCCCTAAGATTGTTTTATCTTGCCCCCACTTGTCACAATTTTACAACCTCCCCCCCCCCCCCTCTCCCTATTGCAATGTGTTTGGACGTGTTTGCCAAGCTCGCCAATCAAAGTCGATCATTGTGTGTTTAGATGTGCACAGGGTTTATTAACACACAACACTGACAGATTTGCTTGGTTGTAATGTGACGTCACACATTATTTGACTCCTCCTCATCACGGTTGGTCATGCTGAACATAACTCACCCCCCACCCCCTGATATGCCTACATAGTTTATGGACAGCCTCAAACCCAAGGTCATTCCATTTCAATATTTGTATTATATACACTCAGGGGTGTACTGGCAGGTTCCCGGGGACTACAAACATGCCGACCCTAACATCCATTAGAAACACCATTGAAGCTATGTTTTATTGTAAACTGAAGTGAAGTATTTCTATTTTTATTATTAGTAAATTTAATCCCGAGACTATTACAGCCATATTATCAATGATTATGTCGCTATTCAATCCACTAAAACATCAGCTTGTAATTTAAAATCACATCAATAGTATTGCTACTAAATTGTTAAGATAACACCCGGGAATATATTTCTTATATATTTATTTTCATTGATCTGTCTCGGGCTCACTTATAGCTCTAACCGATATGAAAGTGACAGAAGTTATGACCATTACTAGTAACACTATTAACACTCAAAGCGTATAACCCAAACGGGTAGTAATACGCGGTGCTAAAACACTCAATATACATCCAGTCCCTGTGAGAATTGAGGGAAGGTGTCGCTTGTAGGGTGCAATAGTAGCTTCTGGCTCATTGAGGAAAATACCTCACTCCTCATTTCCCTAGTACTCCTATTTAGGCTTTACAATCAACATTTGGTGTGAGGACTATTCGTACACCCGCCACTTGTGTGGATTACAAATCTGGTAACAGCCAGTGTTCAATAAACAAATTGTTTATAAACAACAATCGGAATGGTTCTACATTTAATGTCTTCTTATATCTTCCAAGTGTTGCATTCTAGGCACCCCCGTGCTTACTCACTGGAACCTTTGATTAAAATTTAATAAAAAACAAAATTATAGCATAGAGTGGATGGATTTATTTTAGTTTAAATTATTTGTAGCGGCTCAGATCAAACCGGGACACCGAGACATCTCCCCGTTGACCCAGTACACCCCGTCTGCATTGTTTAGGTTCTCAATACCACATTACACTTTAGGTTGTAAATAAATAACATATTTCTATGTTATGTTGTATAGCTCATGTTGTGTGTTGCGTTGCAGTTACACCGAGAGTGGGTTTGTGTACAATCGCGTGTTCCACACAAACGGACTGATGCGTACTCGACTCAACTCTGACGCGTCCAAGATGGTGATCTGCACAACGGGGGCTACCTCATCATCATCCACAACCTGGACCTGAACACCATGGCCCAGGACCTTGAGGGGTTCAAGGTGAGCCCCCGTGACGGCAGGAGAGACACTTGGAGGGTTCGAGGGAAGACTGGCGCCTTAGACCATGCGACCACCGAAGCAGGTTTAGGGACCAGTTATGTGTAGCTAATACCACACCTGAATGCTTGGCTGCACTCTCTGTTATGGACTTTGAACACACTCCGAGCATGAGCAGTCCTAGATCAGCTGAAGGAGAAACGAGAAGGGTTCCTTCAGGGTCGGCTTGGAAGCTCTTTCTTTTTACTCGAATATGATTCAAGATGGTCAATAAAACAAAACCAGCTTCAGTGGTCGAACAGTCTTGAGGCGTCTCTATCACATTAGAGTGGACTGCCGACAACCAGGGTTTTACACTCTCCCTCCACACAAATGCAGGTACACTTCTTCTTTCATAACATATTAGTACATGTTAGTACATGTAACCCTCTAAACTTGATGTGTAATTTTTTACTGTTGTCTGTGCTAAGTTATAGCTAAACAGTTTGCCAACCTGAGCACATTGTAATCTCAAGGTCACCTTGTACCGTCTGATGCAACTGAGCCAGACCACCATACCACTGGTATCCGACTATGTTCCTCTTTGTTCCAGCCCAACATGTACCGTCTGATGCAACTGAGCCAGACCACCATACCAGTGGCAGCAGAGTACACCCACCTGTTCTCCAATGAGCGCCGGAGTAACCGTGTAGAGTTTGTGACGGACTTCCCTCAAGGGGACGATGCGGAGGTGGTGTCCTCGCTGCAGATCCACCCTCAGGGTTGGTGCGCCCTCAGCCGCAACATCTCCAACGACGAGAACTCGGAGGTAGCACTAGTCTGTGTATCACAGCAGTTGTAGTTAGTTTCTTTTGAGCAGTGCTTAGGAAGTAACAATCTTCGATGGAGTTGATTGAGACCGAGACCCTGGCCTTGCATATCAATGTCAGACACTGTCTGTGATAGCAGCCATGTCTCGTGTAACTGCCAGACACTGTCTGTGATAGCAGCCATGTCTCGCGTAACTGTCAGACACTGTCTGTGATAGCAGCCATGTCTCGCGTAACTGCCAGACACTGTCTGTGATAGCAGCCATGTCTCGCGTAACTGTCAGACACTGTCTGTGATAGCAGCCATGTCTCGCGTAACTGCCGACACTGTCTGTGATAGCAGCCATGTCTCGTGTAACTGTCAGACACTATCTGTGATAGCAGCCATGTCTCGTGTAACTGCCAGACACTGTCTGTGATAGCAGCCATGTCTCGTGTAACTGCCAGACACTGTCTGTGATAGCAGCCATGTCTCGTGTAACTGTCAGACACTATCTGTGATAGCAGCCATGTCTCGTGTAACTGTCAGACACTGTCTGTGATAGCAGCCATGTCTCGTGTAACTGCCAGACACTGTCTGTGATAGCAGCCATGTCTCGTGTAACTGTCAGACACTGTCTGTGATAGCAGCCATGTCTCGTGTAACTGCCAGACACTGTCTGTGATAGCAGCCATGTCTTGTATAACTGCCAGACACTGTCTGTGATAGCAGCCATGTCTTGTATAACTGCCAGACACTGTCTGTGATAGCAGCCATGTCTCGTGTAACTGTCAGACACTGTCTGTGATAGCAGCCATGTCTCGTGTAACTGCCAGACACTGTCTGTGATAGCAGCCATGTCTCGTGTAACTGCCAGACACTGTCTGTGATAGCAGCCATGTCTTGTATAACTGTCAGACACTGTCTGTGATAGCAGCCATGTCTCGCGTAACTGTCAGACACTATCTGTGATAGCAGCCATGTCTCGTGTAACTGTCAGACACTATCTGTGATAGCAGCCATGTCTTGTATAACTGCCAGACACTATCTGTGATAGCAGCCATGTAAAACATGAATCTTAACATCTCTAATTAAATTTTTTTAAATTTGTTCTAGTGGACTTGCGTTCATGATATCCAAGACTGTGACCCATCCCAAGCGCTTTGCGAGAGCGTTGACGTGGAAGAATGGACTACTGCAAGTCTACGAGGGACCCCCTCGGCTACAGAAGATGAAGAAGGGTCTGCCGCCGCCTTACGAGAGTCTCGTTTCTCTCGGCTGCAACCGCCCACCTCGTCGCTTGTGATTGGAGCCAACTCGGGTCGTGTCGTGGAGCTCCCTCGCATTGACAGCGGTATCCCCACAGATGGGGGGGCCACGGTGCGTCGCGGAACTGTGGGGCACATGAATCGCCGCTTCTCCACCGACAACATGGAGCTGCACATGTCCACCACGGATGTCTGGGAGGCGGTGGTGGGGATACGGGAGGCGCGTGTTAGGCGTGAGCGGGAGAGAGAACGTGCGCAGACGGATCAAGGTGGTCGCAGCAGACTTTTCAACGATAACAGGATTCCCGGCCTGGTCAGAGTTGTCGTTCGAAGAACTGTAGAGTCGACTTCGTCTCAGGCTGCAACCCCAACCGCGACCCTTCAACCCACCACCCCCGTGTCGGATCCTCCTGACGAGAGAGTAGGAGAGGAGACTAGCCACCGGTACATATTGATCAGCAACCAGTCGCCGACACTCGCTCGACACTCCCTCACCGCCTCTGGTCTTTTCCACTACCGTCCGAGGTCCGACGCTTCCCGCACAAACCACATCCACCAAAACATCAAGCGACTCTCGCACTATATCGAGGAGCCCAACGTCGGAAAGGGATTCATCAAAGAACTGTGCTTCTCGTCGGACGGACGACTGATATGCTCGCCGTTTGGCTACGGCGTCCGGCTGCTGGCGTTCTCCTCGGAGTGTGCTGAGCTGTCGGCATGTGTACCGGCCAAGCCCCCCATGAAGCTCCACGAACTGGCGTGTAACGTGTCTCACAGGGACATTGTGGTGAGCACCAAGTTTTCACCACTCCACTGTATGCTGGTCTCGGGCTGTCTCGGCGGAAAGATCGTGTGGCACCAGCCGGTCTTCTAAACCCGCCGAACATATTACCTCTGTTTTACTCGTTCTTGACAGAGATATTGTCACTAAAGCATTTAGTTTTATCTCCATTTTGCTGTGTCATATCGTTTTGAACACTTATTGGTAGAATTTATGGATGTGCTAAGCTTTGAAAACTTTGAATGAATTCACATAGAATATTTGTCAGCTTTGACTTTGCTTCGAATGTTTGTCAGCTTCGATTTTGATTCCAAAGTAAAATTCCGGATTAACTATTTATGAAGCTTTGCCAATAAAATCATCGAGAGTAAATACACATTAATGTCCATTTTTTGTCATTGGAAATAATAGTTCGGATTCACAGGCACAACATCGAGTCCCCAGCCATTTTCGGCCATTCCATGAATCGAACCTGAGACCCTTACCTTAGTGGGTTGACACGTTACCGACTGAGGTAAGGTGTAGGACTTTACATTATATTAAATATAATTTTACAAAATATTAAATAATTTACATATTTCATCCTAATCAGACACATATTTTTATTGGCTAGACCTTCGCTTCATAGTTATCGAAGCCATGGTTTTACATTTAAATCCAAGATGAAGGCTATAAATATTCGAAGTAAAGTCGAAGTTTTTGAAGCTTTGCACACCTCTAATAGAATAGCCCAGTCCTGACAGCTAGACGGGGAATATGAAGCTGTGTTCCTTTACAAGTGCTGGGACACGATCAAGGAACTGATGAAAATATTCTTATCGGCTTGATAGGTTAGCAATGCAATATTTATACCTCTTGTTTTTATCTTGGACTCACCAAAACATGTTCAGATACATTTTGGTCGCTAACAGTTGTTTTAGTAACGTATTTTAATTAGTTCTACTAATACATCAACAAACTTGTGTCACTGTTTGAGCAATGTAGGTGAAATGTAATGACGATGTTTTGTCATTGTACGGCGGACAAAGTGTGGCTATAAAACTATCTTGCGAAGACGACCGGGCAGGTCCTATGGGCCGAAAGGTGTGATAGAAACATAGATAGCATAGTCCCATCATTTGGTTATTTTAAATGTGTGAATTGAAGGTCTGCTACATGTTCAGGGGTTGTGTTGTTGTGTTAACGTAGGAGGAATATGACCAAGGAAAACCTCCCTGGAAACTACACCAGCTTTTGACACTTCTTTTAAATTTTTTTTTTTAGCGAAGCGTCTTGCTATTCATTTGGATTGTACACATGTTTACCAACTATGCTAATATGTTAGGGATGAGGAAGGTTGAATTTAAAGGAAGTGCACCTGTATTTGCGGGGTGGAAGGAGAGTGGAAAACCCACTTATGAAAATAAACAACTTAGTACATTTGACCAGGATTTGAATCCTAATCGCCCCATCATTGGCAGTCTAGTCTATTGTGAGAGTGATGCCTTAAACCATGTGGTCACCGAAGCTGGTGGTACTAATTTATATTTTGCTCGCGTAGCTGGTGTAGTTCCTTTGTTTTGTCCAAACAGTCTATTGTATGTTTGATGGATGTGGGGTGGGTTGACTTAAAGGAAAAAGGAGCGATTATAATTACCAAAAAATATAATTTCACCAAGGATGTCAAATTGTATTCCTTGATACTCTATGATTATTACATGTATCGAAAGAATCCATTTTAATACTTATTTTCGATATCTTGGTTCTTATTACTCAAATGTTTTGGTGTTCAAACAAAATAGCAATAGTAAGAATTAAGTAATCTTTCAAAGCAACGTTTATTAGTTGTTTTTTGTCGTTTATCGGCATAAATGTACACAACATGAGCTTTGTGTTCTAATGATCTTGCACAAATATAATATGGCCATATTGGTTTTTTTACCATCTACAATTTTTAGTTGTTTTGCAAACACATTTCAGAAAAATATTTAAACAAATAGATCAAAATTGAGGCTAACATTTAATAATTGAAACCATGCCTTCTCTAATTGTTTCACTTCTATTCAAGTATCTTCAGAGACATTTGGGCTAAATAAAATTATTGAATATTGTCAAATAAAAAGTTGGATTTCGATATTTAAAACCAATAAATAAATGGAATTTTTTAGCTAAAAAATTTTATTTAAAAATTACTCAAAGTGGTAGAGTGATTTTGATAGAAATATTACAGCTAATTTTCAAATTCATTATTTATAAATATTTGCCTCTGGTCACAATTTGACTTGTCACAATTTCCGCATCAAACACATATTTTCACTTCTTCTTCACAAGTGCTCTTTGGAGAAGGGAAATAGATTTTATGGACTAAAAACTTTGATTTGTTATAGGAAGATTAAGAAGAAAATTACTATAGTGCAGTTGGTACTCTTTTCCCCGGTAATTTTAAGGAAAGACCACTGTCGTCTGCTACGTGTATAGTTTGGTTTTCACTGTGGCTCCCTAAAATCATAATTTACCGTTATTTGCACATAACAGATCAAGTAATCAATTTCACGAAATTGATTCAATTTTGGTTTTATTTTGCGAATATAATACATTCAAAAATTCTACATTGAGCTTTAAAAATATGTTGGTATTAATTTTGATATGCTCAAGTAGAGGTTCGTTGTGAAGTATCAGCGCAGATACAAAGTAAGTGAAACCCTGTATGTTATATTTTCAGCTTCATTTATACAGTCATTTGTTTATTTTGGGACATTCGCGTATTATGTAAGCAATATTTTAAACCCCCTCCCACCCTTTGTCCAATCCCTCTCGTCTTGATTACGTTGTATTGAAATTAAAAATGTTATAAAATTATATAAAAAGTCATTTTAATTTAATTTATATATAAATATTATTAATGAATACATGAATTATTATAGTTTTTTTTTTAATTATTTAGCAACACGTCTTACTACGTGTTCAGGTTATATGCATTTATTAAATCCAAATTTGGAACCTATTTGAACTTCAAATCCGTTGCGAATCCTAGCAAAATTAAAATTTGGATACAGGCTTAACCACACCACTCATATACAGGAGGGCCCCACTTTACAAGCGTCCTGCTAATACAGCAGTCTTCAATAATACCGTGGGTGACCTGGTGGTCTAGGGGTACGGTGTCAGACTTCTATGCTGGCGGCCGGGTTCGATCCTCGGTCCCGGCACAGATTTATCTGATTTCCAAACCCTTCCTACACCTCTGACAAGACATCTTGTGAATGTGTGGAATGCCAGGTCGCCACCGTGGTTCGGATTCCACGTTAAACTGTAGGTCCTTCATTTCATCTCACAATCACCCTACCATTACACATTAGCGTAAGTGCGTATAACCCGAACGGGTAGTAAGACGCGGTGCTAATAATAATAATAATTCAATAATACCTGTTCACTATGTTCCCCACTCGTCCCGCTAATACAGCGGTCTTCAATCATACCTGTTCACTATGTTCACCACTCGTCCCGCTAATACAGCGGTCTTCAATCATACCTGTTCACTATGTTCACCACTCGTCCCGCTAATACAGCGGTCTTCAATCATACCTGTTCACTATGTTCACCACTCGTCCCGTTAATACAGCGGTCTTCAATCATACCTGTTCACTCTGTTCGCCACTCGTCCCGCTAATACAGCGGTCTTCAATCATACCTGTTCACTATGTTCGCCACTCGTCCCGCTAATACAGCAGTCTTCAATCATACCTGTTCACTATGTTCGCCACCCGTCCCGCTAATACAGCTGTCTTCAATCATACCTGTTCACTATGTTCGCCACTCGTCCCGCTAATACAGCAGTCTTCAATCATACCTGTTCACTATGTTCACCACTTGTCCCGCTAATACAGCGGTCTTCAATCATACCTGTTCACTATGTTCGCCACCCGTCCCGCTAATACAGCTGTCTTCAATCATACCTGTTCACTATGTTCGCCACTCGTCCCGCTAATACAGCGGTCTTCAATCATACCTGTTCACTATGTTCACCACTTGTCCCGCTAATACAGCGGTCTTCAATCATACCTGTTCACTATGTTCGCCACTCGTCCCGCTAATACAGCGGTCTTCAATCATACCTGTTCACTATGTTCGCCACTCGTCCCGCTAATACAGCGGTCTTCAATCATACCGGTTCACTATGTTCGCCACTCGTCCCGCTAATACAGCGGTCTTCAATCATACCTGTTCACTATGTTCGCCACTCGTCCCGCTAATACAGCGGTCTTCAATCATACCTGTTCACTATGTTCGCCACCCGTCCCGCTAATACAGCTGTCTTCAATCATACCTGTTCACTATGTTCGCCACTCGTCCCACTAATACAGCGGTCTTCAATCATACCTGTTCACTATGTTCGCCACTCGTCCCGCTAATACAGCGGTCTTCAATCATACCTGTTCACTATGTTCGCCACCCGTCCCGCTAATACAGCTGTCTTCAATCATACCGGTTCACTATGTTCACCACTCGTCCCGCTAATACAGCGGTCTTCAATCATACCTGTTCACTATGTTCGCCACTCGTCCCGCTAATACAGCAGTCTTCAATCATACCTGTTCACTATGTTCGCCACCCGTCCCGCTAATACAGCTGTCTTCAATCATACCTGTTCACTATGTTCGCCACTCGTCCCGCTAATACAGCGGTCTTCAATCATACCTGTTCACTATGTTCGCCACTCGTCCCGCTAATACAGCGGTCTTCAATCATACCTGTTCACTATGTTCGCCACTCGTCCCGCTAATACAGCGGTCTTCAATCATACCTGTTCACTATGTTCGCCACTCGTCCCGCTAATACAGCGGTCTTCAATCATACCTGTTCACTATGTTCGCCACCCGTCCCGCTAATACAGCGGTATTCAATCATACCTGTTCACTATGTTCGCCACTCGTCCCGCTAATACAGCGGTCTTCAATCATACCTGTTCACTATGTTCGCCACTCGTCCCGCTAATACAGCAGTCTTCAATCATACCTGTTCACTATGTTCGCCACCCGTCCCGCTAATACAGCTGTCTTCAATCATACCTGTTCACTATGTTCGCCACCCGTCCCGCTAATACAGCGGTCTTCAATCATACCTGTTCACTATGTTCGCCACTCGTCCCGCTAATACAGCGGTCTTCAATCATACCTGTTCACTATGTTCGCCACTCGTCCCGCTAATACAGCGGTATTCAATCATACCTGTTCACTATGTTCGCCACTCGTCCCGCTAATACAGCGGTCTTCAATCATACCTGTTCACTATGTTCGCCACTTGTCCTGCTCATACAGTGAATGGTCTTGGCGGCCATTTTATGTCGGTAATTCAGTCTGTTTACATTAATGATGGACACTATTGAATGATTTTAACCTTCGACTAATGCTCATTCGATTGTTTGCACTTTACATATTTTGTATAATCTTTTAGGCCTAGCTCTATATTGCACTTTATATAGAATAGTTAAAGAAGGCTATGTCCTTCGGGGCTCTGGGGACCTAGCTCATTGTAAAAACGGGGCCCTACTCTACTATTAACCAAGGTTTTGAAACTGTTTGATCTCGCACTAAATGCATGTCTTGTTTAGTTGCTCAAGAGCTTATAACTTGACCTGAAAGTTTAGGATAGAGGTGAGAGTTCGATCCTGTTCAGACGCTCTACGAGGGATTGTTTTGTAGATTTGGTTTCCTCTTGTTTCTTCATGTGATTGCTGGTGCATTTTCTTTGAATTCACCCTCCTCTTTGGTAATTAGATAAGTTGGGGTTAAGCCAAACACGCAGTATGATGTTTGACATTGGAGAATGATTAAAAAAAGTGTTGAAACTTTGGACAGGGCTTCACAAATCAAGGTAACTAACGCGTTACCTTTGTGGCCCACATAGTCGGCCATCGCTGCCTGGTTTTGAAAGACTGTTATTTGTTTTTATGTCTGTATATTTTGTGGACGTAATTACGGAGAAAAGAAAGTTTATTATTTAGTTATATATTTGTTTTTCATGGAGATGTTTCTGTGTATATTACATGTGAATATTTGTATAAATTTGTTTATTTGTATAGTTATTTACCAACCGCCCCTAGCAAGTATGTTCGTTGCTGGGAAACTTTATTCTGATGATTTACTCGGAAGGGGTTTTGTTATATCTTTTTAAATTGGTCTGAAAGGGGAACTTGATTTGCGCCGCACGTCAAATATCTTGACAATTTAAAAAAATGGGGTTCATGGCCTCAAGTCTTTATCTGGATCACACTTTTAGAAATACAAAAACTCTTAAAGAAAAACCTCTATTTACCTTTTCAATGCAATGTTATTTAACTCAATTTTGAAAAGACCTTTTCGTTTATTCCTTTTAATTTCCTGTCTTTGTCCTTCCCTCCTGCACACAAACTTTATTGTTTCCTCTTTTTAAGCTCGTACAAAAACCAAGATTATCAATTTTTTAATTGAATTCAAATATTTGCTTACTAACTCGAATCAAATCCAAATTTAAGATTAATCTAAATTACTATAGTTTTTAAATTGATAAACGGCATCTGCACACGGGAATCTAACCCGGAATGTTTGGCTTAGTACGCCAATACTCTAACCACTGAGCTATTCAGGAGAGTCTCTTACCCAGGGTCATTCTTTACTCGTATTCTTAGGCAGAGTCTGTGAGAGACGTGTGGAAATCGTTGGCTACATAGTTATGAGTGACCAGATAACGCAGCCACTGTAGACTCAGTAGGGTTTTGTGCCGCCAATAGTACATTGACAACTGTATGAATGCACACATCATTATGGATTAAATAACTGAGCTACTATATTTATTAATTACGGCTGTAGCCGCGAGTTCCATTACCGTGTCCAGATGTCATTTTTCAATTCAAAGAATATAATATTTAGATGCAGCTCTGACTGTACCTACTTGATAACCCTTCATATCCGTCCGTCATATTCTTTTATCGGGCCCGAAAAGAAAATATGACCAATAACTTGTATCCAAATAAAGACTAGATTTTAAATATTTTATGTCAAATAATGGATACTTGTCAACTACTTTTAAAAATCTAAACAATTCGAATGTTTGATTTGTAGATTTGGGTTCACCGGCTCACCTCTTTTAGGGATTTGTGTTGTACATTTCGAACTCCCCACTTCTGATGGGATAAAAAACTTAGGTCGATGGACCGTTGGGCTACTACTGATTTTCTTCGAGGGTCAGACATAACTTCTCAGTCCAGTGGCAGCAGTGTAAAGTCTGAACTGTGTTACTAACCCTTTAGCAATCCTCTACATGCACATTTTTTTTATTGTTTAACTTTATTTTAAAAACAAATTAATATACAATCTTTCGTTGCTGTAAACCGAACACAGAATCGTTATTTATTTATGAGACTACTGCACGCAACAGGGTTGGGCTGCCAGAACTACCTTAAACTGAAATAAATACATTCGATTCTAGATTATTATTTTCATTAAATTTTATTCTAAATTTCCAGTAGTGAATAAGTCTGAGGTACCAAAAATACAATATCATTAGTGAACATATATATGGTATTAAATTTAAAACCATCTGTATATTGATCCACACAAGTAGCGAACTGGTCGTGTCAGTAGAAAGTAGAAACTGATCATAGATAATGAAGCTGAGATGGTCTCAGGATTAAACTAGAGTCAACTCTCGACAACTCGGACCTCGATAGTTCGGACCTGCATGATGGCAGGTTTAAAAATGTTATAGAAGTAGTGTAATGCTGGCGGAGATGTTGCAACGCAGCGCTACCACCCCTCCCATCTCCCCCCCGCACATACAGTACAGCGTGTAGATAGTTTGCTCTCCTATTCCAGCACCTAACTGTGCTATTCGTGTATGTGTCTTATCTGATTTGTATTGTTTACCTAGTGTCACATTAAAGTATAATATTACTTTAGATTCGTTTCTTACGCACAACTTTATTCCCCCCCCCACCCCTCCCCCATAAGATGGACTTTCCATAACTCGGGTAGACCCCCACCTCCCTTTGGTACGAGTTATCGAGAGTTGACTGCAACTAATACTTCACTTCAGCTTTGACCGAGATGTTGCTTCACCGGTAGATATTAATATACTATGTGTAATCCCGGGTCGCTCGGAACCTCCCACCCCTGTCCACCGCCGGAACGCAACTGTACAGTCTTACCTCATGTTTTATGTTGGTTCTTGCGCCAAACAAGTGCACTGCCCGGTAATACATACGTAGGTTAGAACTTTGGTTTGTTTTTTTGCGGGAAAATGAGCAAACAATCGAGATCTATCGATCATTGATCATGAAAATGAATTGGGCACAAATTTTAAGATACCGATACTAGCCCTGTTAGTGCAATCACGCTATGGTTTTACTGATTAGGGAGAAGTGTACTTGCATTATCATGGAGGGAGAGTGGAAAACCATTTTGGAAAAACCAGCCTAAGTAGATCTGTCTTGGACTCAAACCCTGATCTTCCCATCAAGGACAGTGCTGCCTTGCACCATTTGACCACAGAAACATGTACCGGTCAGTCAAATTGGCCCTAAAGTTTCAGGACAAACTAAACCAGTGAATATAATTCACTTCCTTGGGAGAACAACACACTCTAGTATTTATTAAATCTTTTCTTTGTGTGTGTTTATTAAAATCTGATATATTTACTGGGGGAGGGTGTTAATTTAAAGTTTGGGGGTGTTTTTATTTTATTATTCTACATATTTATTATACGCTTTCTACCGGCTTCAGTGGCCGCATGGTCTAAGGTGCTGCTCTCATGTCTAGAATGCTGAAGATGGGGAGATATTTTCTAAATGGTTTTCCAATCTCCCTCGATGCAAATGTAAGTGCACTTTCTCTAAATTGAAACCTTCATCCCTAACATATTAGTATAGTTAGTACAACCTGAACGGGTGGTAAGACTCGGGTGATAAAATATACACTTTATGAAGCGACAGATTATATCGGCACAAGACATAATAACTGACCTAAATCCTGAACAGACACCCCCCCCCACCCCCCCTTGTCCCCCTGACTGTAAATACATGTGAAAGGGGAACCCCGCATTTTATCAATGATAGGACTTAAACCCAGGACCTTGAGCTCAGTCTCTCTGGTTAAGTTTGTGCTATAATTATTTTGAGGCTGAAACACCTGTAAGCAGTATTTAGAGCTCTTGAACTTGCCAGAAAATAGACATAGGCCCTTTTATCCGAGATTGCATTTTTAGATTCCTCCAAATTGTAGAAAAAATGTTAACTTTCTATCTCATTCATAGGTGGCAGTAAATTGCAAGTTATGATTCCTTTCATGACATTTGAATTAGTCGAACAGGTATTTTTCAACATCAATATTAATGCCATGTGCCCCTCTTCTGAAGTGTTCCATCATTTGAATTTTTTATTGTTTCAAATATTGACCTATACAGTTTCTCAAACATCCAAGATGTCATTACTATTTAACACTTTTGAAGCAAAAGTTTATAATTTTTATTGTTGTATTTATTACTTGATGCATGTATTATTTCAAGAAAAAGCAACCATTTATTTTTACTTTTTATTGTAAAAAAATTGTATTACATTAACAAATTTACATTACAACATAGTGGCACATTATCTTACAATGTATTTTCCTCTCTCTCTCTTTCTCTATTTACACTTTAAAACATTGTTCAGTCCAAGAGATTAAACACTCCATAGTTCAACTCAAAATGGTGGAGGAAATGAAAACATTGGTAGGTTTATGTAATAATTTATAATTCAAATTCAATATTCTATAATTGAACAAACTGTCGTTTGCATGGAGGTATGGCAAGGTTGTCCATTTTCTGAACTTCACAATGGTCCCAGCATTTGATCAGATACAATAATTAAATACAGTAAACACAATATGTACATAAAACAGGTACTAATATAATACAATACAATACAATTATATGTTCTTGTTGCTGGTTTATTATTGTTTATATTGTTGCGCTTGAGTGCTAGGAGTGGCTAACAGCATATGTAGCCTTGGTTTTCCCGAAAAGTAGCAGGCTTACCTTGCTTGTTTCCACTATGGTGCTGCTTACACAGGGTGTACTAGTCATTAAGGGGGGGGGGGGGAGAAAAGGGCGGTGTTTTTGCAGTTTTCACATAAAAGCATTTTTTTGTTAAAAATAAAGCCAATATTTCTCCAGTACAGACATATAGTTTAATTTCTTTCTTAAGGTGATATCAACATTTGTTGAATATCTGTTGAGGGTGTCCTGGAATTTCATGACAACTTCTTCTCGTCATTTAAAAAGTTTGTCGTCTAATTCCGCTATGACCATGACAGATATTCAACAACTGTTGATATCACCGTGTGGAGAGAATTAAACTATATGTTTGTGTTGAATCAAATATATTTATATTTTGGCAAAAAAAAAGAAAAACTGTTTTGATATAAAAAGTTTAAAAACCCTGTTTTTTTCTTGCGTTCATTACATTCTCACCTTAAAGTAATGAAATCAGCAGCTGGGCTAAGCTCATTATACAGGTAAGCAGGTAAGAATAGTGTTTTTTAGATATATTTTGCTCCAAATAATCTTAACTGTACAACCACTACCCTGATGATGATAATGACAACGTTCAGAAATGAGAAAGACTTCTAAAACAGAATTTATGAAATTTTGAATGAAAATCCCAGTATGAGGGGATAGTTAGTTAGTAATCTATTTTTGTTTTTGGTAATATAAATATGGTTTACATAATTCGGTAGACATGATAAGGCCATAGTGTAACCAGTCAAGATAATACTGTTACCCAGGGCCGCATCTGTGTGTGTGTGTGTGTGTGTGGGGGGGGGGGGGGGTTAAAATTTTTTGCCTCGGGCCTCGTAGTTTCTTAAAACGACCCTGCTGGTTAAACAAAGTGTACAGTTAAAGGGAAAAAGAAAGATAAGTGACAAGGTTATTAGGATTGGATTTCGGTGCTAATGAAACCTGTCGATAGAAGTGTTTATTTTCCTGGAGGATGCAAGTCGGAGGGAGGTATTTTAATTCTAGAAAAATCACTATTCATTAAAATTTATAAAATACACAACAAATGTATTTTTAAAAAAAGAAGCAAATAACCAAAGAAAGGCCACGCAATGAATGAATGAGTGTATTTATACGAACACACAAAAGCACATCCTCTTTTACTATTTACAGACACAGTTCTTTTCTTCCTTATTTTTCTAGAATGACGCCTTGAAGAAACTTCAAGATGGCCATACTGAGCAGTCCGAGAGTGAGCAGCTTAGTTAGAGAAATGTTGGACGAAACCGAGCTGGAGTGGCTTGGACTGCTCTGTTGGTCGTGACCGCTGTGGTCCTCCTCGTGCCCCGGTTCGTGGTGCGGCGATCTCCTCCTTCGAGGGGGGTGTTTCTGGTCAGCCTTTTCTGATGTTCTTTCCACCACATCAAACTCTGAGGAACTGTGTGTGTCAGTGGATTGAGGATACTCGTGTGTGCCGCCATTTCCTGGCGTTTCAGAGCTTCCGGTTCTACCACCGACGGAACCGGTTTTCTTTGGCACTTGTTTCTTGCTGTTTGCATCCTTGAATAGGACCACCTCTTCCTTAAGCTCCGTCCCGTCAGGCAACAGGATGTCCAAGGGGGTTTCTCCCTCATCCAGTTCCTGCACCAGGGGGGAAAGATGGGTGCTGCGGAGAGACGGAGGGTCAGGGAACTCCTCACCGAAGTCCTCGGGCGTGAGTCGTGACGGTTTTTGGTTCCTCAGTTGGGGGATGCTCTCCGGACGAACGACGTCGGGCACCGGGGGTGGCACCTCCTCGAATGGCCCGAATTGTGGGGTTCCTCGCACCAGGGCCAAGGAACCACCCCTGTGAGGTGCTGATGGGGCGTTAGGTGGGCTGGATAGGGAACCGTCCACGACGGGCTTTCCGTCGTACGTTACTATGACCCCCGGAGGTATCGGGGCCCTCCTAGGGGCGGAGTACTGGGGAGGGAGATAATAGGTTTCCATTCTCTCCGCAGCCATGGGCGTCTCATCTTCAAACACTCCTCTCCTGCTGTCGTGATAATAAGCGTCCAGCGTCTCATCCCTGGACTGCTGGCGTCTGAAGTCGACCCCTCTCGGAGGGGGGTGGGAGTACGAGGTCATCTTGTTGGGGTAGAGCGGCCTCCTCATGTCGGAATGGGTCCGCCCCGAGACGTCGTAAGGCCGGGAGGGTGTACCCTGGATGACCGCAGGGGGCGTCAGATCCTCGGACAACGCCCCAGGTTTCTTGACGACCGTCTGGTTGCCGATGATCTTGTCCGGCGGGGAAGGTATGAACATGGGCTCGAACAGCTCCGACTTTTGACCTTCGAACGGGTTATCTTTGCGCTCCTCTTTCGTCCCTGAGACGACCTCCTCCCTCGACGAGGACCTGTCCTCCGCGACGACTCTCTGGTGGATGATGGGCTTGAACCCGCCCTCGATGATGACGAGTCCGGGTGGAACCCCGTGTTGACGGCCACGATTAGGTCGGTGCTGTTGTTCGCGGCAGAGCTGGGTGCTGGGGAGACCTCAGGCTCCTCAGTGGTGGATGATGCCGGGGCTGGGGTGGTGGTGGTAGTGGTGGTGGTGGTGGAGGTGGAGGTGGAGGGTGGAGCTTTCTGCACCTGTACCTTCTGAGAGTTTGGCGCGATGAGCTGGTAGAACTTGTTGGACCCCAGCTGCTGCTGCTGTTGTTGTTGTTGGTGGTGGTATTTCAGGGGACAGGCGAGTGTCCAGGCATATGAGGGTACCCCATTGGGCGGTGGAACTGTGGTGTCACCATGACGGGGTGGTGGGGTCCCCCCATGATAGGGACCCTGTAGAAAGGTTTCTTGGGGTTGAACTTGACGCCCGGTGGCATGAAAGCCGGTCTCTGCACTCCGCCCTGTGGGGGTCTAGAGTAGGCCCTCTGGGGGTAGGGTCGTCTGAAGGGTGGCACGCTGTAGTGATGGGGCGGTCTCTGGAACATCATCTGGGGGTGGAGGGGCGCCACATGGCTTTGCGGGATGGTGGAGTGGGGATAAGGGACCCCGGTCATGTGCAGCGGGGCAGGGCGCTTGGAGGCGACCCTGAACAAACCCGCCGGGAGTTTGGGCTGGTCGGAAGAGTTGAGCTGGTTACCGTCAATGACGACCGTGGACTGTTGCGACTCCTGCGCCAGACCCGACGTCTTGTCGTAGTCCAACAGGGTCCTCTGTTCCTGGGACTCACCCTTAGACTCCAGTTGCAGCAAGGAGACAGGGGTGGTTGCGTGGACGATTGGTTTCCTCTTGGGGTCCACGGTGATGAGGCTCGAGGGCTGAGACGATGTCTTCATGGGTAGTTCCGAGGTCACCCTAATCGTCGTCGGACCTTCTGTGCTTGAGGGGAGCTCCGTGGTCTTTATCGTAGCAGAGTCAGGACTAACCGTGCTCTGGACCTTAGAACTGTCCTGGGGGGCTGTCTCCCCATGGGCGTATCTCGGTGGCTCCTTTTGTATCGCCGGGGGCGGGAGTAAGGCGTCGTCTTGGATAGCTGGGGGCGAGAGAAAGGCGTCGTCTTGGATAGCTGGGAGCGGGAGAAAGGTGTTGTCGTCGAGCCTTATCGTGTAGTCCTCGTACCGCTGGCTGTAACCCTCCGACGACTGTTTCAGGAACTCCACGTCCACCCTGTTCTTAGGGGAGACTACGGCGCTCTTCCCGCTGGAGTAGAGTCCGTTGGGCCTGACCCTGGTCTCCACCAGGAGGCTGGGGGAGGACTCAATCTCCTCGGCGTCCTCAAAAGAGTCGAGGCGCCCTCCGGAGGGGACGGGCTCGCTGGCGGCGTCGGCCGAGTCGCAGGCGTCCAAGACGTTGATCTTCCAGCCCAAGTAGCGATGAGAGTAGCACTGGGGAACGAGATTGTCTGAGTGACACCTTAGGGCGGTCAGTAGCGTGGCTGTCTACTGAGCTAACAGGTAGTGTTTCCTCTATTACAATGATGAATTAACGGCCAGGGGGCTGGGTGTTGTGCCTGTGCTAGGTGGTGGCAGGGAAGACCCATTTCCCGGCTCAATATCCAGACACGCCACTGACTGAACTTAGGTGTGATACACCCTGACTCCAACTTCAAGACCACACCGGGACCTATGAGGGTCCTATTGCTCACCTGGTAATACACAGTGTCCGGGGTGTTCTGATCGGGGGTCCACTCCACCAGTCCTGGTTCACCCTGGTCGCATACCAGGGTCAGGGTGCGCTGGTACGCCCCAAAGGACGCGAACTCGTCAGCCGGGGGCTGGTTGGGGTCCGGCGTCCAGTTGCACAGGCGTCCAGTCCCCGTGGGGAACACATCTCCTCGCCGCGTCTGCTTAGCCCCAGCGAATATCCGCACCTCCTGGAGACAGTTGGAGGTGCAAGCTCAGAGGGTGATACTTTAGTCAGGAGGGGACTTACCGCTCTCTCTTTAGTCAGGAGATGACTTACCGCTCTTTACTCTAGTTAGGAGGTGACTTACCGCTCTTTACTCTAGTCAGGAGGTGACTTACTGCTCTCTCCTCAGTCAGGAGGTGACTTACCGCTCTCTCTTTAGTCAGGAGATGACTTACCGATCTCTCCTCTAGTCAGGAGGTGACTTACTGCTCTCTCCTCTAGTCAGGAGGTGACTTACCGCTCTTTACTCTAGTTAGGAGGTGACTTACCGCTCTCACTTTAGTCAGGAGGTGACTTACTGCTCTCATCCTCAGTCAGGAGGTGACTTACCGCTCTTTACTCTAGTCAGGAGGTGACTTACTGCTCTCTCCTCAGTCAGGAGGTGACTTACCGCTCTCTCTTTAGTCAGGAGATGACTTACGATCTCTCTCTAGTCAGGAGGTGACTTACGCTCTTTACTCTAGTCAGGGTGACTTACTGCTCTCTCCTCAGTCAGGAGGTGACTTACCGCTCTCTCCTTTAGTCAGGAGGTGACTTACCGCTCTTTACTCTAGTCAGGAGGTGACTTACTGCTCTCTCCTCAGTCAGGAGGTGACTTACCGCTCTCTCTTTAGTCAGGAGATGACTTACCGCTCTCTCCTCTAGTCAGGAGGTGACTTACTGCTCCCTCCTCTAGTCAGGTGACTTACCGCTCTTTACTCTAGTTAGGATGTGACTTACCGCTCTCTCCTTTAGTCAGGAGGTGACTTACTGCTCTCTCCTCAGTCAGGAGGTGACTTACTGCTCTCTCCTCTAGTCAGGAGGTGACTTACTGCTCTCTCCTCTAGTCAGGAGGTGACTTACCGCTCTCTCCTCTAGTCAGGAGGTGACTTACTGCTCTCTCCTCAGTCAGGAGGTGACTTACCGCTCTCTCCTCCGGAGTCTTGTGCTCGTAGCCCCCCACGGGGTCGTCAGTGATGTAGAAGGGGTGGTACCTGGCGGGCACCTCTGGGTCCAGACCGCCCTCCACCACGAAGCTGTAAGTCTTGCCCCGTACCACGTTGATCACGGGGATCAACAGACCGTTGATATACCACGAGATACCCCAGCCGACATGACCTTGACAGACAAACAAGATCCGTCTATTAGTATACAAGGTAGGGGAGTGTGTTGTTATCTTCATAAGGTCCGTCTATTAGTATACAAGGTAGGGAGTGTGTTGTTATCTTCATAAGGTCCGTCTATTAGTATACAAGGTAGAGGTGTGTGTTGTTATATTCATAAGGTCCGTCTATTAGTATACAAGGTAGGGGAGTGTGTTGTTATCTTCATAAGGTCCGTCTATTAGTATACAAGGTAGGGGAGTGTGTTGTTATCTTCATAAGGCCCGTCTATTAGTATACAAGGTAGAGGTGTGTGTTGTTATATTCATAAGGCCCGTCTATTAGTATACAAGGTAGGGGAGTGTGTTGTTACCTGTGATGGCGGGGTACCCTTTCTTGCCCCCTGTGGGGCCCATCTGCGCGTAAAAGACACCGTCATCAGGCTCATAACACTGGATGGCCGGAATGTCCCAAGCATCTTTCTGGGGGGCCGGAGCTGGCGTCGCGACAGGCCTGGCCACTCGCCTTGCCGGGGTCATCGAGAGGGAGCTGCCCTGAGAACATTGGGGTACACCATTGTCCTCTCCTTTTATAGAGCAGTGGAAAACTGTGTTCCGGTTCACTACATTACATGTTCTGTCTCTCGGTCTAACTGACAACTACCAGCACGAACCTGGTGGCGTTGTCCGGCACCAAACTGGTCCTCCTCATCCTCCTCTTGCTCTGCGGGTTGCAGCCTGCGCGAGGGGTCTGACTCGGGCAGGGGACAGTTCCACCTGGGTGTGCGGCCAAACTCCAGCAGCAGGTCCCCTGAAACAAGCACCTTCGTTACTAGGACACAATACCCTTGCTAGTGATGTTATCACTGTCTGCTCAGTGATGTCCTACCCTTGCTAGTGATGCTGTGGTAGGAAACCTCGTTCCTGGAGTTGAGGGGCCCCACGGCCCAGATGACCGCCTGGCTGCCATTGGTCAGTACCATCCTGTCCAGCTCGTCCTGGGAGCCCAACGGCCGCTGGTAGGTCACTATGGAGTAGCCGTTCACCATGGCGGCGTTCAGCAGCCGTACGCTGTTGGTGTTGTCCTGAACGCCCAAGAGAACACGGCTGGTGATTGGTCGAAACATAGTTACTCTTTCAAAACCAATCATATATGACTGTGCTCAAGAAAGTGCTTAGTGGTCCGTTAGTGTGACACTAATATTCCACTCACACTATTGTGACACTCACACTCCCCTCACAATACCAGTCAGTTATTAATAATCCTCAGACGTGGTCAAGAGCACTAGGCTATAGCGCTGACCGTCCATATGTGAGAATCAGGTTCGAACCCCGTCTATACGACTGTTTCGGAGCTCCCCAACGCCCGAGTGGTAGCGCCCACTATTCTCACCCTGAGCCGATTGTCGGGACAGCTGCCCCGGGTCCCCGCGCACTGGGACTTGGAATCCAGGAAGTAGTCTTGAGCGTACCCCTTGAGGGTGTCCTTGTCCACCCAAGCCACCACCACGTCCCCCCCAATCATGCGGCTCCGGGAGTTGTCTCCAGACAGGCCGAACGACATGTACTCGCCATCCTCTGCAAGAAACAGTCAGGGCCCCACGGGGGTAACGGGGTCATTCTTAGCTACTACATGATACACTGATGGTCTGAGGACCGGTTGTTGTTCCTGTCCTGGCGCAATAGAGCGAGCTGCGGGGGGAAGACTTTAAAAAATGGTGGCTGTAAAAGGGGGGGAAAGAATTTAAAATAAAACTATTTTATTTTGTTAATATATTTATTAAAAAATAATTTAACGCATCCTCCCTAACAAAAAAAAGTGTTGGTGTTCTTATTTAATTTCTCGGAAACGATAGAAGCAAAAATAAAATTAGAAAGTTTTCGATAATGTTTAAGTATGTATTTAATTGAAACAATAACAAAGATTTTTTCTTTACAGGAAATATTAACGGCACTCCTTATAAAACCTTTTTGTAATTTCGGGGTGGAGAGCTATGAAACTAAAAATAAGGAAAACCCTACAATATAAACACTAAACGTGTATGAATGGTCATGGCGACAAACCAATTCACAATTAGGTTAGAATAAATTTTGAATTTTCTCTTTTTAAAAGTACATCCCAGTACGCACTGTCCCCTCAAATGGCCGCCATTCAATATGGATCTGCTATATACACTGATCTCTATATTATACTGGATAGACATTAATACACTCCATGCAAAAGACCAACGCGTGACGTTCAAGTTTGTCGTCTGCTTGACTCTGAGGGGAGATATCAATGTTATTGTGCGAACACATGTATGATGTATCCAGTGGATAAAATCCTTATTGTTTGAAAATAGTGAAATATTATATCATACTTTGGTGAAGAAACATTTTATATCACAATATATTTAAAGTTGGCTATTAGGTTGTATATTGGAAGGTAGCTAACAACTATATTACAATTGGTTGAATGACAAAGTTTGTGTAGTGGTCATACGTTCAAATGATCATTTAGGTTATGGGCTTGTAGGAAGTGTTACTATATAAGCCTACATAAACTTATTTAAAGAAATAAGTTATGAGTTTCGAGCTTGGTGTAATGGACTTTTACGCCTGCACAATTGGCTGCTTGGAAAAGGGGCGGGGAAAAAGCCTATTTCTTTACCTATATTGCTGCCATCTATGAAGACTTTTGCGAAGCTTGGTCAAGGACGTGGGAGGTCAATGGACGTTTGCTAACTTCCCCGATTTTCCTTGCCTCAACCCCTTGGTGCCTTGGCAGGCGCACGGAGAGGGTAGAAGGCGGTTTAGAATGATCACCGCCGCCTTCTTCTCTTCTGATATACATTTTCTATTGTGTTTTAGTGTAAACATTATTTTAATTTCTTTGGTCAATACAAAGTTAATTTTGTGCTTGTTCGTGTTTAGAGGATTGATAATATAACAACAATGCCATAATATGTCAGTGGGAACTCGTTTAATTGCGTGGATTGTGAGTGCGTTGGTATAATGTGCTGAAAATAATATTAGTTTGTCCACCTCACTCTGGATGTGTGGACGTGAGTGTTCAAGAAGCTAACCTGCTAAAAGAAGTAGAAGGTGTAACACTGGCCACTACCCTCCCTTCCCTGCTACCCCATTCTTTTTCCTGTCGGCCCAGAGCAACAGGGGCAGAGCGTGTAGTAGTGACGGGGCCAGTCACTACAACACTCTCACCTCTTTGCCACCGTAATCACCAACGGTCAAGTTCAGGGGTGTTTATCCGCCAGTTGTGTCCCTGAAATATCTGAGGCTGGCCTAGGGCTCCACCCAGCTGGGGGTCCCGATGAAAGGAGATTTCACCTACCGCAAATGAAGCTAGCCGAGGACAACTGAATGTGATTTAGAATTAGTTGGATAACCGGTGAGACTGGTGAGTGAAAAGCTTTCATTGGCTATTCTGTTAAAAAGTTTTATTAACAGATTTATTTCATTTAACTAAGCACCCATTGATGTATTTCAGATATTCGTACAAATTAACGAACTATGTCGAAATGCCGCATTGCCTTGTAGGTGTGTAAGAGAGAACGATATACCCGTAAGTTTCTTTCTCTTACACAATGGTGGGCAGAAGACAGCTTGGACATGTATGTCCAGTTTATGTACAGTAGAGGCCACTGGTTACACTAAAATAGTCTTTTATTCAAAATACAACACAGAACGCACTGTTCCCTCAAATGGCTGTCGTTGAATTGGGAGTCACTACATTAGTGCTAAATAGCTTCAAGAAATTAAATTTAAATATAGTAAAACCATTATTTGTGCCGTTAAGAACAGATGATATGATTACTCTGAAACTACGTTTGAGAAAGTATTTCTGGACTCACCTAGTTTTGAGACGAGTTGCATGACGACACTATCCCGGCCACTGCCCATCTCACCTCCAGAGCGAGGTCATCCCAGAGGACTTCACAGTTCAGCTTGGACTGTGAACAAACGACACACACTTAGTTATATTGTTGGGAGACATTAGTGGAGATCACGTGCAGCCACGAGTCAGTGGCGTCCCCAAGAGTTTTTAAAGAGGGGATAAAGCTCCACTCAAAAAAGGTTTAAGATTTTAATTTACAATAATTCCAAACTTTTAGTTTTAAAAACTTAGGTGGGCCTTAGCTTTGACTTTGTAGGAACACAGGTCATTCGATACTCCATTCTTTCTCTCAGTGAGCAGATTACCTTGAAAAACAAAGTTTAGTCCTATTTCCTGATGGTAGACCTACATTTACAGCACGAAGAAAATATATTTGCTACACTAAATTAAGAAAATACAAGCATTTGTTGACTGTACAACTACGGTACTATAATGTGTTTGTCATAAAAGAATCATCCTTCTTACTGAATATCCCTTTAAGCTATCATTATACGAGTATAAAACCAGAGTATTGGGAATAGCCAACATTCTTCTGTCAAAAGTGAAAGAAACATAGTATTTGGTCCTCAGGAGATAATAAATCTAGACAACATAAGAAGTCTTGTAGGTCTGAGGTGTAAACTCCAAGGAGATAATAAATCTAGATAACATAAGAAGTCTTGTAGGTCTGAGGTGTAAACCCCAAGGAGATAATAAATCTAGATAACATAAGAAGTCTTGTAGGTCTGAGGTGTAAACTCCAAGGAGATAATAAATCTAGACAACATAAGAAGTCTTGTAGGTCTGAGGTGTAAACCCCAAGGAGATAATAAATCTAGACAACATAAGAAGTCTTGTAGTTTCGAGATGTAAACGGGCATGTTTAAGATTTGGGTAGTAATTTTCAGTGCCATCTGCAAAGGCGGAAGATTTGTTTTGGCTTGAAGCAAATGGTGATTTATTAATATGATGCTAGTCTAACACGCGTAGAAATGGTTTTCTATCGCTCAAGTGTTTTTCTTTAAACCTTATTGTTGTAATGACCATCCATTTCGATCGTGCTAGTTTCACTTGTGTTGAGGAAACTTAAAGAGTTGGATCGGAAGCTCGAGTAATAGCTTCCCAACTAAAGCTCGCTTGTAAAGATAGCTCGAATTACGAAACTGCGGACACGAAGGAGGGATGTAATTACTTTGATCTAGGTCAAGGTCATCCTTTATTGACCTCTAACTCATCCTCTAGTGTTCTATATTCACCCAGACACAGATAATTCAGTCAACACGTTTAGGAATGTAGTGATCACTTCATTTACCTCGAAAGGTATCATTCAGGGTAAACGG
Source organism: Timema cristinae (assembly GCA_039000515.1). Lineage (NCBI taxonomy): Eukaryota > Metazoa > Arthropoda > Insecta > Phasmatodea > Timematidae > Timema > Timema cristinae. The sequence continues at coordinate 77,742,049 of JBCFYV010000003.1, forward strand.
AATGTACGTATGTTTAATATGTGTGTGATTCTTCTTCCTCGTCATCAGGCGATAAGAATGTGACGTAATCAACAATGTTGAAGTGATGGGATAGGGTGTTTATTTGTGAAGTTGTTGCGATCCATGGTTTTATTTGCGCCCCAATGGCTGAAGTTACCCCACAGAAATGTTGTGTGGACTCCAAACAAGGCAACACAACAGACGCTCCTCACAGGTTGCAGCTAAGCGGAGGAGGGTATGACCGGCGTAGATTAGCTTAGAAAGCGAATGTGGTGAGCGAGCGGTAAAAGGGGATCTTTCTCACAACACCTCACGATGTGTAATGGACCGTGAGATCTTATTATTTTAACTCCAGAGAAAAGATTCTTCGAGGTCGTTGGAGAGAGGCGTGACCACTGGTTGAGATCTCGGTGACCCTGAGACGGTGGTGTGGTACGAGTGTTCCGGGTGCCAATGACCCACCTCACCCTCCAAACTTACGTGTTAAGTATCTCTGGACATCAACTGTTACTGTGGATCCACACGTTCACCGGAAAAATAGAGAGCAGAGTAAAAACTTAGTCGCGTGACGGAATCTGGACTAATCACATGGTTTCAGCCTCATCGGCGCTGTCCGCACGGTGCAACCCCCAATATATTTTGTTTTCATGTTTTCCAGCGACAGCATTAACTTGGGAGACTAAATCATATTTAAAAAGCAGCCGACTCAATACATGCGTGTGCCTACAAAGCGAGATACTGGCAGACATCTGCATCTCCTGTTGGGAAATTATTGGGAATAACTCGTTAAATGGAAAGTGCGTTTGTCGTTCTGTTTTTATTTATTTCACACCACAATAGTTAGAAAACATTCAGCGTTATAATCATCTCAAATATATTTTTACCCATTAGAAAATAAAACATGTCAGATATGAGCTATTTCTAGTTTGTGCTGCAAAGCATCATTGGTCAACCTACGGGATGTGAAGTTCTGCGTCACTCAAGCAGATTCTCCTCTCAATCTTAGACGAGTGTGTGAATCAAGTTTTACTCAACAGAGAAACTTCCTCGTGTGTTGTGTAAGACGGAATCTACCATTAGCTCCACGAGGTGTTTGACCAACTACAAGTTAGATGAGCATATCTTTCTCTAACACAGAATACAATCAAATAGAACCGCTTAGTCACTTGTCATACCATCAGGAAGAACAGGTTTGTTCCTCTGAATTTACTTACCACAAGGGATTGAACGGTTCTCGACCATTTAGATTTCAGTTCATGTCGAGAATAAAACAACATCCATCCTTCTAATGTCCTTAATTTCTCAAACACTGTGTGCCAGATTCAAAAATGGAACATAACAAATTGACAAAATTCTGTTGTACTTTGTGTTTTCATTCTAAATGTTGCCACTATATTTATAAACCATGCACATTCAAGCGTTGGTGCAGGCTATACGCACATTCAAGCATTAGTGCAGGCTACACGCACATTCAAGAATGGGTGCAGGTTACACGCACATTCAAGCATTAGTGCAGGCTATACGCACATTCAAGAATTGGTGCAGGCTACACGCACATTCAAGAATTGGTGCAAGCTACACGCACATTCAAAAGTAAAATAAGATTTTGGTAGGCATAAAATTCTAGAAAATACAAACATATTAGTTTGCGGTCAACTTTGATAGCATTGTACTGTATTAGAAGTGTTATTTTATAGTTTTTAATAATATTTATCAAAATTGATAACCACAGATCACATGACTTGACGTTTAATATACGAAATACGATAAAAGTAGCTCTTCTAGTCGTCAGATAAGGCTCTTCCTATGAAAATTGAACTGTAGATCTGTCAGTTGTTAACGTTATTTTCAAAGCTATTTTCATATCAAATAATTATTATTATCTTCAATTGTGGCTTTCGACAAATCCTATTGATGTCGAGAAAATAATTAACATAATACAGATAATATATTTTGTATATATTGAGGTTAAATCTCCCTTCCTACTAAAGATCCACGATAAATTCTCTCGGTCATCGCCAGGACTATAAGAAAACGTGATCTGGTGAATTCCAATAAAATACCGCCCAGTAATGGTGCACAGCTTATGAACAGATGTTACACGTGTAACCTTTGCAGGCGTACACAGAATGAGGCCTTTTAACCTGATTACACACTGCACCAAGAAGCCTTAAAAACCTCGATCATACCTGGCCAACAGCAAGGAAGCCAAAACAAGTTTCAGCAACTAGCTATTAAGGTTGTCGACAAACTATAATGAGAAGTAGGCCTACTTTTATATAAAATATATATTTTATTATTTAGGGTACAAAAATATATAATAGTAATATAAGCTATTTATAATCATAAATTAAACTGTTTTATCTACTAATATGGGTTAAAGAGTAAAAATAAAAATAAAAGCCTCTCCAAGCACAACACATTAAAATGGTAGCTCTCAAGTAAACTCTTAGGTGACTTCAAGAACTTATCAATCTAGTTCATAGATTATGCAAATAGACCTACAATCAATATGGTTATGGTTTTAGTAGCGTAATATAAACTCTCTCTTCTTTTTTTTTGGCATGTAATATTACTTTTCATTCCACACTAAACAATAATTTATCAGCAGCGAGTTTTTACACAACAAATAATTCAAGAGTGTCTTGGCCATGAACTTAAACTGACAGAACAATGAACCACGTCCAACTATGACAAAATGGCAGTTTCACTTTCCAAAATAACAATTGTTTAAAAGACTGAAACGTTTCTGCAGACACTACAATGAAGGCGAAGACATTTTACAATCGTTTTCAAGGTTATAAATGAGTTTACATTAATACAAATAAAAGTATACAAATTAAAATAGATACAGTTTACATTTGGGAACAATGCAGAAGCAAGTAGTTTTATTCTTTTGGCAATATTATTTACTTTTATATATATTGGCAAACCTGTCATTTTTGAAGTGGAAAGATTAAAACAAGTGGAATAGATACTGTTATTGTGTTCTGATATAGAATTTACTCAAATTGGATGTCAAAATAGTTTTCTTGGACATTCTTCGACAGTCTTTTTTTTAATACGAAAATTAAATCCTTGCATCTCTTAATTTTCTACCCCAACACCTTTCATTCAAATATTTAAATCAATTTTTGCTTTCATAAAATACCTGTTAAGTTTTTACAAAACAATGCAAACCAACACATTTGTAACGTGAATAATGCTGGACTTGATACGCACATGTGTTCATTGTTGCAAATTTGAACTGGAGACATAGGCCTATTATGCGTGAATAGTATTTCATTATTGATTTAATCACTGTGTTAAATTACCGTAACAATGTTTTAATTTGTTGGATTAATGAACGAGAGGGTTGACTGTATGTAGCATCAAAGTAAAAGTCTGAACCGGAAATAAGTTCCGATACACACTTCATTAAGGAAGAACCGATTAACGACATTGTTTCCTGCCAAGTTGAAAAAAAAAGTTGTAACATCAGTTTTCTTCAGTAGTAGTGGACTACACTGAATATCACCTTTAGGAAAATTGCAGGTCTTATGGAGACAAGCTTGATCTTCTCTTTCTCAGCTAACTGTTGCCAAATCTACTCGCCTTTATATATGTCTGAAGGTTGTATGCTGGGTTAAGAAGGAGCTACTTGGCAACAGTGACGAACCAACGTTGCAAAATCTGTCTTATTTTGAAACTAAGATTGACCAAACGAAAACAAGATGCTGATAACGCTGTTCCTCAACAGTGAAGATTCATCTCTCTCATAGATGATAATAGGTGCGGAGTTACATTATTTGTTCGGAAGCAGAACAGACCAAGCACAAAATAGAAACGTCCTGCCAGTTATTAAACCTCTCTCTTCAAAATGAACCTCTTGGGTTGGGTTACTTGTACTGTACGAAAGTGTCGGATGAACCTCCGGCGCCGTTGATACTAAGATGGCTGAAGGAGCGTCCATCGTGTCTACGCGCAGCCCCCGCCGCACCACTATGGCCACCATGGTTGTGGTCTGGATGCGCGCGCAGCACCTGCGCTCCTCCCCCTCCTCCTTGCACGCGCTCTGGACGCACGCGCAGAACCTCCTGGATGGACGCCTGACCCTGGGCGGGCGAGTCACTCTCTACCACGGTGAAATAGTTCTGAGGGACAGGGTTGTTGGCCAGGAACCCTTGGAAACTGCCCTGAGGGACGTCGGCCCTGCCCAGGAACGAGTTATCGGGTGAGAGGGCGATGGACGGGACGATCTGGACGGAAGTGGTGCCCTTGAAATCCCGCGCCTTCCCCCCCCTGGTGGAGAGTGGAGCTGGTCTGAACGTGGTCACGTGTACCCTCTGCTGGGGGGAAGAGTGTGTCCTCTGATTGGAAGGAGGAAAGGCCGTGAGGGAGGACTGGTCCCCCTCTGGGAAGGAGGAGGGATCTATCTGTTCGTTGAAGTTTCCGGAAGAGTCCGCCGCCGTGACGAAAGGGACGTCCACAGCGAACCTGTGGTGGCTTTGTTGTTGTTGTAGTTGTTGCTGTTGTTGTAGTAGTAGTTGTTGTTGTTGCTGTTGATGGTTGAACAGAAGTTGTTGGTAGAGGGATTGTTCGAGGGTTGATGGTATTAGTTCTCTATTCTGGAACAGACAGAGAAAAGGAAACAAACAATAGACAAGAGGGTTGAAGAGGTGCGATAGGAAATATGATAAAATACAGAACGGAAGAGAAAACCCGGATAATCCAACGGAAGATGCAGTAAAGTGCGTTGTGAAAGAAAGCGAGAAACAGGCCAGTCTAGAGAGATGAGGAAAAGGTAATTTGGAAGTAGAAAACGTTGGCCAGCTATTGAGGCAAAGTGTTGTTCCAAGTATGTGGGAAGGAAGATTTGGAATAGTTTATAATTTCTGACTATAGCTTGGTCTAGGACGAGTGAAAGATTGGTCATAGCTTGGTATAGGACGAGTGACAGATTGATCATAGCTTGGTCTAGGACGAGTGAAAGATTGGTCATAGCTTGGTCTAGGACGAGGAAAGACTGATCATAGCTTGGTCCGTCTACAGGAGTTGTAGAAGGTTGATGATAGCTTGGTCTCAAAAAGTCTTTTACAGAGAAATGAAGGATGTAAAATTAACAAAAGGAAGACACTCCAAAATGTATGTAATTAGTCAAATATACATGTTTAATATACCTGCATCAACTATATTTTATTTCATAAACCGTAGAGAGGAATATAACATTGATTCTTCAAATTGGGACATAGAGATAGTTCATGGAAAAGTGAACAAATATTTATATTTACGATCCAAGTAAATCCTCAACAACAATAGCTTTCAAATAAAAGTATAAATTTTGACAAAACTTTGTACATTTATTCTCTTTAACAACTACTTAGAGTGATATAAATGCTTTCTGGCCATTTCTGAAAATATCAGAGAGAAGTTTTAACAAAGGGGGGAAATGCATTTCAAGATGAACGGTTTATGCTGGCGTCGCGATGTCCTCCTGGACGCCAGATTTCATCACCATATCATACAATATTTATTTTTTCAAGATGGATACCGGAGTGGGTGTGAATTTACAACATGCTTATTTAAGGTTTATCTGTGTGCAGTCTTAGTGTGTCATAGGTGATCTAGATGATATATTATTAGTAAATAAAATTATTACTTCACTCCTAAATTCAAAAAATGTTAATTACATTAAGTTCAGAATTGTCATGTTACCCACTTCGATGGCCGTATGGTCTAAGACGCTATTTTCAAAATAGACTAACTAGACTGCTGAAGATGGGGAGATCGGGGTTCGACCCCGGTTGGGTGTGATGAAAATGGTTTTTACTAAATAGTTTTCCATTTGCCCTCCATGAAAATGGGGATACACTTCCTCTAAATTCAACCTCCGTAATACTTAACACATTCGTGCAGTTTGTACATTGGCGTACAACCCAAACGGATAGTAAGACATGGCGATAAACATAATTATGTCGTGTTCTAATTGATATTACAGCCTTTAAGATTTATTAGAGATGGGACGTTGGAATCCTCGATTTCTCAAATCCTATGGTATTCGAGAGTTTCGAGATTCGAGAATCTAGCAAAAAAGTCTCGAAAAGGCCTTACTTAGATTGAACTCAAAATGTAATTTTTCTGGAATTACATGGATTCGTGAAAAATAAAAATTAACAATTTAGCTTAATTTATGTAAAAAAATAAAAGAACAAAATCATAATTGAAAAAAAAAAAGTTTACAGAAAAATAATGTATCGTTTAATGTCGTCTTTGTTCTTGAAAAGACAAATAAACAGATTAATAAAAAATGTCCAGTGGTGCCAAACCTTATAATTTTTTTTTATTTACAATGCTAATGTTCTATACAAGCTATTTTTCAATTTCTACAGTTAGTTTATGAACCCGCCGTTAGCCTACTCAGACACAATTATTATTAACAAGTCCGTTTATTTAACTTTATATGAACCTTGACTGACCACACAATTAAAATAAGTAAATAGTTAAATAATATCTATCTATTTTGTATTTAGAGAGCCCATAACTTATTGTCTCATTGTAAACCAATTAATTTCACTTGTAAGTAAAGTATTAATTAATTATACATTGTTAGAACTATTTCCTAGTAGGCTAACTAAGTGAATATGAAATGAAAACACTACCGTAAATATAACATTTCCTTTATAGTTCTGGTAATCAAACGTAGTAAATTTTGTTAACAAGTTAATATTTTATTTATTTCAATTTTTCAATTTGTTTGTGTTTTAAAAATATACTTTTCAATTTTTTGACAAATTAAACGTGCACTGTTGAAGATTCGAAGATTCTAATTTAGATTCAAAAGAAAATTTTGAATCCGGATTGGAAAAATATAGGATTCGACCCTTCTCTAAGATTTATATTTGAAGAAATATGATTGCGACAGTTTTCCTAAAATACACGGGCAAATCTTAAGACATTCGTTAAAATGGTGGAGTCAAGCTTAACATGGAATATTAGATGGAAGTAAGCATAACCGGGTCTAAATGAAAGCAGATCTACGACGAGTCGAACCAAGGACGTGCTCGGAGGAAAGGGAGCAAGTGAAGGAAGAGTTTGGTGCCAAGGATACACGCAAACAGATGTAATTACATTTTGTTCTAAATAAGCTCGTGATCTAAACTGACCGGTAAGAGGCCGGAGGAAATAGTGAGCGGCATTGACACCAATGTGGAAGATTGCCAACTCCAAGATACTATCTAATGGTTGGATAGTATCATTGTCAGATGTGGGTGTGGCCTCCACTCGTTAGATCACTCATAGTGACTTGCTGGAGGAGTGAACTGTAACAGTCCGGGCAGGAAAATCACTCAGGGTCAAATTGAGTTACTGTGGATTCACAAAACAACAGCTCACTTGACAGGCCTCTGAACCAATCACAGGAAATCACTCAGGGTCAAATTGAGTTACTGTGGATTCACAAAACAACAGCTCACTTGACAGGCCTCTGAACCAATCACAGGAAATCACTCAGGGTCAAATTGAGTTACTGTGGATTCACAAAACAACAGCTCACTTGACAGGCCTCTGAACCAATCACAGGAAATCACTCAGGGTCAAATTGAGTTACTGTGGATTCACAAAACAACAGCTCACTTGACAGGCCTCTGAACCAATCACAGGAAATCACTCAGGGTCAAATTGAGTTACTGTGGATTCACAAAACAACAGCTCACTTGACAGGCCTCTGAACCAATCACAGGAAATCACTAAGGGTCAAATTGAGTTACTGTGGATTCACAAAACAACAGCTCACTTGACAGGCCTCTGAACCAATCACAGGAAATCACTAAGGGTCAAATTGAGTTACTGTGGATTCACAAAACAACAGCTCACTTGACAGGCCTCTGAACCAATCACAGGAAATCACTCAGGGTCAAATTGAGTTACTGTGGATTCACAAAACAACAGCTCACTTGACAGGCCTCTGAACCAATCACAGGAAATCACTAAGGGTCAAATTGAGTTACTGTGGATTCACAAAACAACAGCTCACTTGACAGGCCTCTGAACCAATCACAGGAAATCACTCAGGGTCAAATTGAGTTACTGTGGATTCACAAAACAACAGCTCACTTGACAGGCCTCTGAACCAATCACAGGAAATCACTCAGGGTCAAATTGAGTTACTGTGGATTCACAAAACAACAGCTCACTTGACAGGCCTCTGAACCAATCACAGGAAATCACTCAGGGTCAAATTGAGTTACTGTGGATTCACAAAACAACAGCTCACTTGACAGGCCTCTGAACCAATCACAGGAAATCACTCAGGGTCAAATTGAGTTACTGTGGATTCACAAAACAACAGCTCACTTGACAGGCCTCTGAACCAATCACAGGAAATCACTCAGGGTCAAATTGAGTTACTGTGGATTCACAAAACAACAGCTCACTTGACAGGCCTCTGAACCAATCACAGGAAATCACTAAGGGTCAAATTGAGTTACTGTGGATTCACAAAACAACAGCTCACTTGACAGGCCTCTGAACCAATCACAGGAAATCACTAAGGGTCAAATTGAGTTACTGTGGATTCACAAAACAACAGCTCACTTGACAGGCCTCTGAACCAATCACAGGAAATCACTCAGGGTCAAATTGAGTTACTGTGGATTCACAAAACAACAGCTCACTTGACAGGCCTCTGAACCAATCACAGGAAATCACTCAGGGTCAAATTGAGTTACTGTGGATTCACAAAACAACAGCTCACTTGACAGGCCTCTGAACCAATCACAGGAAATCAGCGTTGTTCACTTTACAATAGTAGAAACAATCTCAGTTCATTCCGCGCTTCTACATACAATCTGCTTGGAAGAACCAATTAAACATTTAAAAAAACTCATCTAAATAAATGCGCATTCGCCTAAGACAACTAACTCAATTCTCGCATTCACCTACAAAGCTAGATACTAGCAGAGAGCTGCGTATACTGTTGGGAAATGATTTGAAATTACTCGTCAAAAGGAAAGTGTGTGGCTAGTTCTTGTTCTGTGTTGATTCGTTTCAGTATAAAACACAGTAATTAGAAAATATCCATCGTGACGATGATATAAAATATATTTATCCACTAGAAAATTAAACATATTAATAATCAATTGTCTCTAGTTCCGGTTGCAAAACATTATAAGTTTCTGCTAGATTGTGAATTGCTGCGTCCCTCGAGCAGCTTGTGCTCTGTAATCCCGCTGAAAGTGTGAATCAAGCTTTAGATGATATTTCCGTCGTGATTTCCCGCTAGTCCTGATCGCACGTGAAAGTTTCTCAAACAAGCACTCGACTTGACCTCTCTGCGTTAATGAGTTTGCCTTGACCTGACATGGCCTCTTGTTAGCACGGTTATGTAGTTTCTCAGGTTCAATTAGTTCACATGATATTATAATAAATAAACAAATTTAAATTATGAGACCATAACTTTAATAACCATGAAAACACTTTGCTTTGTGTGGAGTGTTGCTAGGATAACCAGGTCTTAGTTTAATTGTACCTGTGATATTATTGTTATCTACTCAGTCCCCATTTGACCAAACACACACAAGCTCTGTTCTACATACCTCACATGGGAATGTATGTTCGTTAAAACCTTAAACAAATGATCTACAAATTTAACCTGTAAAGGTATTCTCACAAACCTTCCAGGGTTCTTTCACACGCCTCAATTGACAAGGGACCGACGACCTTACTACCCCTCCAAAGGAAGCTGTGCTACGGATTTTTATCATTCAAAAAAAATCCGTTGATCCCGGCTGGGATTGAACCCTCGAACATCGGGTCTTGAAGCGAGCACTCTATCCCAAGACCTATGAGGTCGATGTAAATTAAATAAATACTCAATGTGTAGTAAGTAGGGTTGAATTTGAGAGAAAATCTACCCTCATTTAAGTAGGTAAAACCATTTAGGGGGGAAAAAAACCACCCTCAGTATACTCGACCGGTATTCGAACCCCGATCTTACCCATAAGTCGAGTCTATCGCAAGAGGTGACGAAGTTACGCGACCAGGAAGTATCGGTGTCAGTAGTTACATGGCCGGAGGGTAGACGGCAGGACAGTCCAATAGAAAGCTCAGGACGAGTGCAAGATGGGGGGGTGGGGAGTTGATTGGTATCGTGGCGGGTAAACGACCCACTTAGAGAGGAGTTACGTGACCAGGGGACTCTGTCGGGGGCGGACGATTGTTCGCGAGGCTGCACCAGGAAGAGACGTGTGGAGTGCCCAGGAGGTCAGCCCCTCTCACTTTCACTCGACACGAGAAGGGAGGGGCGTGGTCCCGGGGAATCTGGTCGACCTTTCCACACAGGAGAGACCCCCCGAGGCTGTTCCTCCAGAGGGTAATAAATTACTACCTTCATCGCCTGCGTTTCCGGTCTGATGGGGGAGCTCTATAGTTATTAGTACTAGTCATGTCCTCGGGCTGTGCCAGGGGCCCCACCGTTAGAATGTACCCACACTGGAGGGCGAAGGGGCCTAGAAAGTCGTGGCCAGACTCCAAGCTGGCGGCGCCCGAGGAGGTGGAAACTCAGCCCCAATGGGGCTCTGCCTGGCGCCGGGTCTCTATAGTACGAGTTTATTAAGAATATATTTCTGATTGACAAGGGCGCAGAATGGTGAGGGTCAGGGTTTGACCCCCTCTATGGATAAATTAGCTTTCAACGCACTCAGTGAAAGGCCCTTTTTTCCTACCCAGGGCTGGCACCAGGGTTTCATACGCCTTAATGGAGACTTAAAATTGGCTCCCCGGTTGTTTCTGTTCAAGATAAATACAGCCCCCCCCCCCCCTGCGTGGCACTAAATAAGAACAACGACATCCGGATGCCAAACCAAAGGACAAAAAATAATAAATCAGAGATAAATGAATCAAAAATAATAAGTGACCCATCCTCTGGCCCTTGAGTCAACATGTTATGCGGACATGTTATCCCATCTTCCCCCGTTCCCCTTAAGATGATCGCTCACTTTTATTAAAATATCAAAGTTATTCACCGACAAAGCGACCCCGAATGTTATTATGTTATCAAGCAATACATTTTTAAATAATATACTCTTAATATTAGATAAAATATTTAGAGCAGATTATTTTTTATTTATGAACAATTATTTGCTTAATTTGAATTCAATTAATGTTATATACTTATATCCAGTTGTAATGCCCCCTAAGACCTTACCAAACACAAGGACCCAGGTAGGGGAAAGGCCCTCCACTTTGTTGTATGCTCCATTTTTATAGGAAAATACAAAGATACTAGCGCGCATGTGCGACTGATAAGTCAACTGTTTGAACGCATCAAACATAAAGGTTTGTCATTTGGTTGCATCAAACATAAAGGTTTGTCATTTGGTTGCATCAAACATAAAGGTTTGTCATTAGGTTGCATTAAACATAAAGGTTTGTCATTAGGTTGCATTAAACATAAAGGTTTGTCATTTGGTTGCATAAAATATAAAGGTTTGTCATTTGGTTGCATCAAACATAAAGGTTTGTCATTAGGTTGCATTAAACATAAAGGTTTGTCATTTGGTTGCATCAAACATAAAGGTTTGCCATTTGGTTGCATCAAACATAAAGGTTTGTCATTTGGTTGCAACAAACATAAAGGTTTGTCATTAGGTTGCATTAAACATAAAGGTTTGTCATTTGGTTGCATCAAACATAAAGGTTTGTCATTTGGTTGCATCAAACATAAAGGTTTGTCATTTGGTTGCATCAAACATAAAGGTTTGTCATTTGATTGCATAAAATATAAAGGTTTGTCATTTGATTGCATCAAATAAAAAAGGTTGGTCTTTTTGTTACATAAAAAAGGATATATAAATATTTATATATTTACATACAATTGCATATACAATAAGATCAACGTTTTGTTGGTTATGTCTTCCTGAAATAACTAAGAACAATATTTGTCTTGTCATAATAGATACAACAATGGTTGTTATGTCAAATAGCTAAAAATTAATAAATTTGCCACATCGACAAAGATTATTGGTTATTTGACCAAACATGACTAGCCTAATTAGTAATTAGCTATGCTGTTATATCTTTAGGAATGTGCGAATTTAATTAATTGTTCAGTACAAAAAACAATAACATGCTTGCTGGTAGAATGATTATATTATCTACTAAGATGTAGAACTAACATAACAATATTCAAGGCCGTAGCCAGCCAATAATTTCAGGGGGTAAGGGGGGGGGAGGATTGGTGGGCACATCCCTCAATTGCTGAAATCTAAAAAAAAAGTCTAAATTATAAACAGTTCTAGAAGATATTTGAAGTGTTTTTTTTGCAATATAACTGCTGAAGACTAGGAAAAATTCTAAATATTAAACACCTCTAAAAACTATCTGAAGTATTTTTTATGGTAACACAGCTCCCCAATTTGTACTTGTATCTTAATTTTGATATTGTTTGAACCCTAAATAAAGCATATATATATATATATATATATATATATATATATATATATATATATATATATATTTTTAGTAAAATTGATGTGTGTAAACCCTCCCCTACCGGCTACGGCCTTGACACTATCTAATATGTATTAGACTTTTTAGAAATATTATTTGGAAACATGATGGCCCACAAACTATTAGAGGCTCAATACAGAACTACAGACTACAGTAATATCTGTACCATTCCAACAGAGTCCTCATCCAAGACGCTGCCCATGAGTTGTATAAAAGTAGGCAATAAGTGTGACAATCCACGTTATTAGCCGGAGCGGGGGCAAAACTGCCCAATTAAACAAAACTAGGCTTAGCACTGACTTGAGAGCCCGTCTCACCCCACGGATAGCACCTAACTTAGGGAGGTAACACAGCTGGAACCAGATGTCAGTTCATAACTACATTTTCTGAATTTTACTTTCAAAAAAAGAGTAGGTACTCAAAACTAGCGAAACAGTTTTAACACATAGTAAAAAATACAACCAAATTGAAAAAAAGTGAGAGTATATTTTAAAATTAAATTCTAGCAGTCTGTCCTTCCTTTGATCTATCTTTAAATCATACTATCAGTAGGTCTGTGTATTTCTAAAGATCTTTCCATAAGTATGTCTGATGGATGGATATATGTATAAAGAAACAAATCATTTTGTCTCTTTCTATTCATCCATCAGCTTATCTCTCCCTCTCTCTCTCTCTCTCTATATATATATATATATATATATATATTTTTTTTTTAAAATAAACATATATATATATATATCTGTGGTTATTTTTCATCTATCTATATATTTTTCTATCTACTGCTCTCTCTCTCTATCCCCTCACGCCTCTATCTCTCTCTACTGGCGGATCTATCCCCTCACGCCTCTATCTCTCTCTACTACTCGTGGATCTATCCCCTCACGCCTCTATCTCTCTTTACTGGTGGATCTATCCCCTCACGCCTCTATCTCTCTCTACTACTCGTGGATCTATCCCCTCACGCCTCTATCTCTCTCTACTGGTGGATATATCCCCTCACGCATCTATCTCTCTTTACTGGTGGATCTATCCCCTCACGCATCTCTCTCTCTCTACTGGTGGATCTATCCTCTCGCGCCTCTATCTCTCTCTACTGGTGGATCTATCCCCTCACGCATCTCTCTCTCTCTACTGGTGGATCTCTCCCCTCACGCATCTCTCTCTCTACTGGTGGATCTATCCCCTCACGCCTCTATCTCTCTCTACTGGCGGATCTATCCCCTCACGCCTCTATCTCTCTCTACTGGTGGATCTATCCTCTCGCGCCTCTCTCTCTCTCTACTGGTGGATCTATCCTCTCGCGCCTCTATCTCTCTCTACTGGTGGATCTATCCCCTCACGCATCTCTCTCTCTCTACTGGTGGATCTCTCCCCTCACGCATCTCTCTCTCTACTGGTGGATCTATCCCCTCACGCCTCTATCTCTCTCTACTGGCGGATCTATCCCCTCACGCCTCTATCTCTCTCTACTGGTGGATCTCTCCCCTCACGCATCTCTCTCTCTACTGGTGGATCTATCCCCTCACGCCTCTATCTCTCTCTACTGGCGGATCTATCCCCTCACGCATCTCTCTCTCTCTACTGGTGGATCTATCCTCTCGCGCCTCTATCTCTCTCTACTGGTGGATCTATCCCCTCACGCATCTCTCTCTCTCTACTGGTGGATCTCTCCCCTCACGCATCTCTCTCTCTACTGGTGGATCTATCCCCTCACGCATCTATCTCTCTTTACTGGTGGATCTATCCCCTCACGCCTCTATCTCTCTCTACTGGTGGATCTATCCCCCCTCACGCATCTATCTTTCTCTACTGGTGGATATATCCCCTCACGCATCTATCTCTCTTTACTGGTGGATCTATCCCCTCACGCATCTCTCTCTCTCTACTGGCGGATCTATCCTCTCGCGCCTCTATCTCTCTCTACTGGTGGATCTATCCCCTCACGCATCTCTCTCTCTCTACTGGTGGATCTCTCCCCTCACGCATCTCTCTCTCTACTGGTGGATCTATCCCCTCACGCCTCTATCTCTCTCTACTGGCGGATCTATCCCCTCACGCCTCTATCTCTCTCTACTGGTGGATCTATCCCCTCATGAATCTATCTCTCTCTACTGGCGGATCTATCCCCTCACGCCTCTATCTCTCTCTACTGGTGGATCTATCCCCTCATGCCTCTAGTGAAGTCACGTGGTCCTACCTGAGGGAGACGCCAAGCATGTGTAGAGATGGTGGCACGTTCAGGCTGCGGCCCGGGACTCGGATGTGTCCAAAGTCCACGGCGAACGCCTCGCACCAGACGCCGAAGTGTCCGATGTCGAAGACGGTCAGGTCTCCCGGGAGAGTGAGGACAATGGTCTTCCTGTCGTAGCGGCGCAGGGGGTCCTCCTTCCCATTCTCGTCAGCCACCCTGACACCCTGGGAGCTCGGCTTGGGCCCGCGGCCCACCCAGAACTTGGCATCTGGAACAAAACACGATCTCACTGAGCTACTAAGGACAGACTCATGTGTGTTGACCGCGCCCTTAACACTGCTGGTATTTTAAAGCACATAGTCCAAGTAATGTCCGCTGAGTATTACTGCTAAGAGACATTGCTCTGGTCATCAACCCGAGACACTCACCGGGAGCCTCTCCATCGTACGAGAAGCTGGGGATGAGCAGAGTCTGAGCGTCAACCACCACGATGTTCTCAGAGGACACAGCGTGCACGCCGTTCAGGGCGTCGATCTTTTGAGGTTTCGGATAGTCTAAGTTTTTTGGAATCTTCACGTCACCAAAGTTGACCTAGAAAAAAAGTTATTGTTCTCATTAAGGACAAATTAGTAACTTTCTCTGTGGTCAACGTTTCCACTCACTCATTAAAGTCACTCACTGAGAAAGGACATAGTTTACATCCACTCATTTAAGTCACTCACTGAGAAAGGACATAGTTTCCACCCACTCATTGAAGTCACTCACTGAGAAAGGACATAGTTTCCATACACTCATTGAAGTCACTCACTGAGAAAGGACAGTTTCCACCCACTCATTGAAGTCACTCACTGAGAAAGGACATAGTTTCCACCCACTCATTGAAGTCACTCACTGAGAAAGGACATAGTTTCCACCCACTCATTGAAGTCACTCACTGAGAAAGGACATAGTTTCCATACACTCATTGAAGTCACTCACTGAGAAAGGACAGTTTCCACCCACTCATTGAAGTCACTCACTGAGAAAGGACATAGTTTCCACCCACTCATTGAAGTCACTCACTGAGAAAGGACAGTTTCCACCCACTCATTGAAGTCACTCACTGAGAAAGGACAGTTTCCACCCACTAATTGTCTCACTCACCGAGAAGTCATCGCACCAGATGGAGAACCACTTGATGTTGTTGAGGGTGGTGGACTCTGGCAGGGATATGGTGACATGTTTCTTGCGGTACCTCGGCAAGGGCCATTACTAGGGACACATCATAACATTACTACAGTGGTGTACAGTGGAATATTGCAAGGGTGGTACCTCGGCAAGGGGCCATTACTAGGGACACATCATAACATTACTACAGTGGTGTACAGTGGAATATTGCAAGGGTGGTACCTCGGCAAGGGGCCATTACTAGGGACACATCATAACATTACTACAGTGGTGTACAGTGGAATATTGCAAGGGTGGTACCTCGGCAAGGGGCCATTACTAGGGACACAACATAACATTATTACAGTGGTGTACAGTGGAATATTGCAAGGGTGGTACCTCGGCAAGGGGCCATTACTAGGGACACATCATAACATTACTACAGTGGTGTACCCTGAAATGTTGCCAGGGTGATGATTTGCTGCTTGAGGTAACTTTACAAGCGTTAATCCCTATGTATGACTGCAATTGATAAAACTTCAGAGGACTTGAAATAAAAAAAACTCTTATCCGATTAAAAATCTTGTGTCGAAACACTAAATTGATAGCAACTAAGACTAGGTTGATTGGTTTAAGGCAGCGTCAATCTTAATTAATGGACTGGACCGTCGATGAAGGGGAGTCGTCTGGGGTTTAAATCCTGGTCGGTTGTATTGAGAAGGGTTTTACACTATCTCCACGCAAATGTGGGTACACTCCCTTTACATTCAATCTTCCTCATCCTTAACACATTAACGTAGGTAGTTATTACATATGAGTATAGCCCGAACGGGTAGTAATATGCGGTGATATATATCTTCATATTTTCGTGGCTACCCCTCATAGGGTACCATCGTAGTCCAGAGGGGGGAAGAGGGGGGCATGGTACCCTCTTTGAAAATAACTGCTCCAAACAAAACAAAAATATGAACTTTTGTACTTACGATCCTTTCTCGTCGTTGAGCCTTAGTCCTCCTTGGCTGGGAGCCTTGGAGTTTCCGACATAGAAGTACGCCGCTGTGGGAAGAGACAGTTCCGTGATTGGTTAGATAGTGACATGTTGCTCTATGAGAGGAGGGTAGGGGGCAGTAAGTATTGTATCTGGTCCAGTTCCTAGGGAAAGTTAGGAATCACGAGATGCCCGTCACTCGGCTACAGAGTGCGGTGTTAATTACTATCGAGGCAAGACGAGGTGTTAGTAACCACACCACGTTCGATGGTATCCAGAGAAAAGTATCGATATTTTTTTCACGTCCTTAAAAATGACACATGAAAACTCGCCTTAGTTTCAAGAGATGATGATTCTAGACATTACGTTATCAAAGAAACTACTTCGAGATAAAAAAAAAAAAAAATTGTAACACTTTCAGAATTTTCTTATATGTATTTAAGTATTTTATGTTTCAATGTTGTATCTTTAAAACTCTCCGAATAAAACGTAAATACATTAACACGGTTAATCCTATCTTGACTTGCAGTGACGTCAGAGGGGGAGACGTCTAATGTGATAGGACGGTACAGTCGGTTACAAGGACAAAGGGGGCTACTACTGACCTGGTCCCTCGCCGTCGTATGAGAAGTCTCTGATGTGGAGGGTCCTGGCATCCACTGCGAACACCTCTCCCGAGACTCCGTGGTGGAGCGTCTTCAGCTTGCCCAAGGACTTTCCATGGTACGCACCCTCGCCTGCATCTGAAAGGACAAACACCTTCGTCAGAGGACGATACGAGGACCACATCATCTCCTCCATAGCTATTCACTGTGCTGGCATCTATCGGAGGACGATACGAGGACCACATCATCTCCTCCATAGCTATTCACTGTGCTGACATCTATCGGAGGACGATACGAGGACCACATCATCTCCTCCATAGCTATTCACTGTGCTGGCATCTATCGGAGGACGATACGAGGACCACGTTATCTCCTCCATGGCTATTCACTGTGTTTGTTTGTTTGTAAGCGTTTATTTATCATTGTAACACATATATACGTAAAAACATTAATAAAACATGTGAAACATAGAGGACAGACAGTTAACACCTGCCCCGAAGGGCTCTCGAAAACGGACACGACATGGACGTAAAATACAACACTCAGAAAGAAAGAAAATGGCGCCCTGGTGGGCTGAAGGCTGCTATCAATTGGTTGGGGGTGGGAAAATGGTATAAAAACCCACCCCATAGCACATATTGGGTCGCCAGGACCGTTAAAAAATACACAAAGTACAAAGGAGTGAGAGGGAGCAGAAGCAGAAACAGAGGAGCGAGAAACAAGAAACAAGGGAATATATTCACTGTGCTGGCATCTATTGGAGGACGATACGAGGACCACATCACCTCCTCCACAGCTATTCACTGTGCTGGCATCTATAGGAGGACGATACGAGGACCACGTTATCTCCTCCACAGCTATTCACTGTGCTGGCATCTATTGGAGGACGATACGAGGACCACGTTATCTCCTCCATAGCTATTCACTGTGCTGACATCTATCGGAGGACGATACGAGGACCACGTTATCTCCTCCATAGCTATTCACTGTGCTGACATCTATCGGAGGACGATACGAGGACCACGTTATCTCCTCCATAGCTATTCACTGTGCTGACATCTATCGGAGGACGATATGAGGACCACGTTATCTCCTCCATAGCTATTCACTGTGCTGACATCTATCGGAGGACGATACGAGGACCACATTATCTCCTCCACAGCTATTCACTGTGCTGACATCTATCGGAGGACGATACGAGGACCACATTATCTCCTCCACAGCTATTCACTGTGCTGACATCTATAGGAGGACGATACGAGGACCACATTATCGCCTCCACAGCTATTCACTGTGCTGACATCTATAGGAGGACGATACGAGGACCACGTTATCTCCTCCATAGCTATTCACTGTGCTGACATCTATCGGAGGACGATACGAGGACCACGTTATCTCCTCCATAGCTATTCACTGTGCTGACATCTATCGGAGGACGATACGAGGACCACATTATCGCCTCCACAGCTATTCACTGTGCTGACATCTATAGGAGGACGATACGAGGACCACATCACCTCCTCCACAGCTATTCACTGTGCTGACATCTATCGGAGGACGATACGAGGACCACATCATCTCCTCCATAGCTATTCACTGTGCTGGCATCTATCGGAGGACGATACGAGGACCACATCATCTCCTCCATAGCTATTCACTGTGCTGACATCTATCGGAGGACGATACGAGGACCACATCATCTCCTCCATAGCTATTCACTGTGCTGGCATCTATCGGAGGACGATACGAGGACCACATCATCTCCTCCACAGCTATTCACTGTGCTGGCATCTATCGGAGGACGATACGAGGACCACGTTATCTCCTCCATGGCTATTCACTGTGCTGGCATCTATCGGAGGACGATACGAGGACCACGTTATCTCCTCCATGGCTATTCACTGTGCTGACATCTATCGGAGGACGATACGAGGACCACATCATCTCCTCCATAGCTATTCACTGTGCTGACATCTATCGGAGGACGATACGAGGACCACATCATCTCCTCCATAGCTATTCACTGTGCTGGCATCTATCGGAGGACGATACGAGGACCACATCATCTCCTCCATAGCTATTCACTGTGCTGGCATCTATCGGAGGACGATACGAGGACCACGTTATCTCCTCCATAGCTATTCACTGTGCTGACATCTATCGGAGGACGATACGAGGACCACGTTATCTCCTCCATGGCTATTCACTGTACTGGCATCTATCGGAGGACGATACGAGGACCACGTTATCTCCTCCATAGCTATTCACTGTGCTGACATCTATCGGAGGACGATACGAGGACCACATTATCGCCTCCACAGCTATTCACTGTGCTGACATCTATAGGAGGACGATACGAGGACCACGTTATCTCCTCCATAGCTATTCACTGTGCTGACATCTATCGGAGGACGATACGAGGACCACGTTATCTCCTCCATAGCTATTCACTGTGCTGACATCTATCGGAGGACGATACGAGGACCACGTTATCTCCTCCATAGCTATTCACTGTGCTGACATCTATCGGAGGACGATACGAGGACCACATTATCTCCTCCACAGCTATTCACTGTGCTGAAATCTATAGGAGGACGATACGAGGACCACATTATCGCCTCCACAGCTATTCACTGTGCTGACATCTATAGGAGGACGATACGAGGACCACGTTATCTCCTCCATAGCTATTCACTGTGCTGACATCTATCGGAGGACGATACGAGGACCACGTTATCTCCTCTATAGCTATTCACTGTGCTGACATCTATAGGAGGACGATACGAGGACCACATTATCTCCTCCACAGCTATTCACTGTGCTGACATCTATCGGAGGACGATACGAGGACCACGTTATCTCCTCCTTATCTCCTCCATAGCTATTCACTGTGCTGACATCTATCGGAGGACGATATGAAGACCACAGCATCTCCTCCACAGCTATTCACTGTGTGGACATCTATCGGAGGACGATACGAGGACCACGTTATCTCCTCCATAGCTATTCACTGTGCTGACATCTATCGGAGGACGATACGAGGACCACGTTATCTCCTCCATAGCTATTCACTGTGCTGACATCTATCGGAGGACGATACGAGGACCACATTATCTCCTCCACAGCTATTCACTGTGCTGACATCTATCGGAGGACAGTTTGGAAAGTATACTTTGTTTCACAATCAGCATTGATAACATTGTCAGTTTTATCAACATATTTATGTTCATGTTGTCCGAGGTTTAATATCATCTTAAGCTTGATTCACAACTACAGCGAAAATACAGAGCAGAATCTATTTGAGTGAGAGAGCAATCCACAAGCAAGCAGAATGGTTTGTTGTCCCATGATGCTGTGCAACACAGAATTAGAACATCGGTGGTTATCAATATTCTTAAATTTTCTAATGGATAAACAGATCTTGTAGATTGTTGTCATGGTGGATGTTTTATAATAATTATGTTGTGTGGAGAAATACCTCAACACAGAACTATAACGACATACACACAGTTTCCTTTTAATGAGTGATTACAAATAGTTTCCAAACCGTAGAGGCAGCTGTCTGCCTGTATCTCGCTCTATAAGCGCACACACACTTTATGAGTCGGCTGGTTTTGAGATTTGATTGGTTATTTCACGCATATTTAATAAAGAAGCACGGATAGAGCTGAGATTGTTTCTACTCGCAGTTTGCGCTGATTTCTTGCGATTGGTCCAGAGCTCGTCATGTGACCACAGTTCAGCTCTGCTCTTGTTCTTCCGACTGACGCGTGATTGCTTGTCCAACTTTTTACCCTTTCACAGTGATGCATTAACAACCAGGGGACTGGATGTTGTGTCTGATATATATATTTAGGTCAGTTAAAAAGTCAGCTACTGATATTATCAGTTGGTTCAGAAAGT
Source organism: Timema cristinae (assembly GCA_039000515.1). Taxonomy (NCBI): domain Eukaryota; kingdom Metazoa; phylum Arthropoda; class Insecta; order Phasmatodea; family Timematidae; genus Timema; species Timema cristinae. The sequence continues at coordinate 77,763,368 of JBCFYV010000003.1, forward strand.
GAATGTTAAATACCCCGAATAAAAATAAAAGCACAGTTCAACCAATTATTTTTATAGCATCGGTAACTATTGTTGTAATAACGGCCATACTTTCACCGATTAACGTGAACTATTCATAGGCCTTGAGCTCCTGATCACATGACTTGACGTATGACTATATTAAAGTAGTTATATAAACTTTTTCTATCTATCAGATAGATCTGTTATTCCTAACCCGTTCTTATCAACATGGAGTCTAAAAATAAGCGTGTGGCATTCTAAAACAAACAATGTCTCTTTCAACATCGGGTACGAAGCGTTTCTTCACCAAGGAACAATAAATAACAAGCCCTGATTTTGGTTGGAAGAGCAGTTTTAGTAACTTTAGTAACAACCTGATATTGTTCTTCTTACCAAAATCAGGATTTTATAGTTGTAGACATTTTAAGACACTGAAATAATTTTACAGTAACTCCTAAACTCCAGAAAGAAAGTGGGTTTATAACGTTACCAGGTGGAACTGTACAATAGTAGGAGAACAAACCGGGGAGGAGGAAAATACAACCGACAATACAATGTGTATTGTGACCCCTCTATTAAATTACATCATTCTATTTCCAAAGATCCATTCCACTCGCCTATAATAGTTAGATTTCCTTTCCAGAGCATTTAGCTCTCAATGATCAACAAAACATTGTTATCTTTCCAGAGCATTTAGCTCTCAATGATCAACAAAAACATTGTTATCTTTCCAGAGCATTTAGCTCTCAATGATCAACAAAACATTGTTATCTTTCCAGAGCATTTACCTCTCAATGATCAACAAAACATTGTTATCTTTCCAGAGCATTTAGCTCTCAATGATCAACAAAACATTGTTATCTTTCCAGAGCATTTAGCTCTCAATGATCAACAAAACATTGTTATCTTTCCAGAAGCATTTAGCTCTCAATGATCAACAAAACATTGTTATCTTTCCAGAGCATTTACCTCTCAATGATCAACAAAAACATTGTTATCTTTCCAGAGCATTTAGCTCTCAATGATCAACAAAACATTGTTATCTTTCCAGAGCATTTAGCTCTCAATGATCAACAAAAACATTGTTATCTTTCCAGAGCATTTAGCTCTCAATGATTAACAAAAACATTGTTATCTTTCCAGAGCATTTAGCTCTCAATGATCAACAAAAACATTGTTATCTTTCCAGAGCATTTAGCTCTCAATGATTAACAAAAACATTGTTATCTTTCCAGAGCATTTAGCTCTCAATGATCAACAAAACATTGTTATCTTTCCAGAACATTTAGCTCTCAATGATCAACAAAAACATTGTTATCTTTCCAGAGCATTTAGCTCATAATGTCAACAAAAACATTGTTATCTTTCCAGAGCATTTAGCCTCAATGATCAACAAAAACATTGTTATCTTTCCAGAGCATTTAGCTCTCAATGATCAACAAAACATTGTTATCTTTCCAGAGCATTTAGCTCTCAATGATTAACAAAAACATTGTTATCTTTCCAGAGCATTTAGCTCTCAATGATCAACAAAACATTGTTATCTTTCCAGAGCATTTAGCTCTCAATGATCAACAAAACATTGTTATCTTTCCAGAACATTTAGCTCTCAATGATCAACAAAACATTGTTATCTTTCCAGAGAAGAGAATGTCAACTTTTAAACCAGGTTTAGGGTCACAGAAAATAGTTTTGTGTTCATTCCAGTAAACATCAAATTTGTGTACAGCCTGTTGGAGGTTTTATTAATATTTCACCTAAAGCGCAACATATGATTAACCCCCTTAAGTGGCCGCATGTTCTAAGGCGTCACTTTCGCAATAGATTCGACTTCCAATGACGGGAAGATCTAGGTTCGAGTGTTCTTAGGTGGGATTTTCCTTAAATTGTTTTCTACTCTACCTCCACGCAAATGCAGGTACATTTTATTAAAAATTCAACCTTACTCATCACTAACACATTATCGTATACCCGATGGCGAAAGCTCAGTTACCTAGGCAACCCTCAGCTTTGATTGGTTGTTACAGTTTCCCGTTGAAGGGGTCCGGGTAATTCACCTCCCGAGGGCTCAAGGACGTAGGACCCAAGGAGACCACCGGTTTGTCTGTACCCCAACAGGTGACCTCATGACACTCGTCAACCATCAATGTCAAGGTCACCCGCACTCTTCCTAAGAACGACTTTTAGTTTCTTCACCGTCCGCCCACGTCGCTACCTCTGTCCAAACCTACTTCAAGTTAACAGACGTAAGGACATCCTGGGTCCTTTTAGCAGGACATGAAGGACCTGAATTAGGAGCAGCCTCAAGTCTCGTCCACGTGCTTTATATTCGTAAGTTCGTAGAAGATGGATGAACTTAGCTTTATTACGTGTGGATACGGAGGGCCAATCATTGATAAACAAATGAGCATCTATTTTTTGAATCTAAATTAAATAGTCGCCATTTTCTAAACGTGTCGCGTCATCTACTTTGAACATTCATAGAAAACTTCAACATATTAAGGATATTGTTATTCTCGGGGAAAAAAAAACAAATACAAAAAGTATCGTTACGAAAAATGTTGATGTTGTTTAAACAATTTTCTGAAATTATTTTATTTCGACAAAGTTCGGTCGATCCAAGTCTTGTAGTTTCCTTTTGGTTGACAAGATAACACCACGTGATCAAGGATACGGGCTGTGTGGAATGCATACAGACTTAAGGACACTAAGGAGACAGATTCTCGACACGGATTATTGGTCCAACCGAGAGACAAACTAAGCGAGTCTAGTAGGAAGTCACATCTCACGTAAAGAGAACGTTGGAGCCCAACTTTATCTACGACCAGATACAGAAAAGATTGTTTTTTTTTGACAGTTACAAAAGTTACTAAAACTATTTTTACATATTCATAGAGTAAATTCAGCACCCGAGATTACTTGGATGACAACTCAAAAAGTTACTAGAAATAGTCCCTAATGTATCCCTCCGCCAACAGCTGATATCTGTCACTTTGGATAACTGCAGTGCAAACGTATGGTGATATAGAATGTGATGGTTATCCACAGTAATTTAGGCCAATGCTATTTATATTTATTTGAGTTCGGCCACAAAGCTTATTTATCGTTTTATTCCACTTAAAAAATTATTATTCCCAGCACTTCCACAAAAGGTCTAACGAACATCGCTTCAAAATAGCAACCGACTAATTTAAACCATGTGATTGAACATGACAGAAACAAGTTCTTTAATATAGTGCACTCACGTAGTGGATAAAAATATTTTATTCAGTTAAATATTTCGAAATACAATAAAATAATCATAAAATAATTTATTATATATACTGTATGTATAAAAAAGGACAAGTATTTTCTCTTTTCCAAGTAAATACGATGCCTGTATTAAAAGGTATTGATATGAGCTATATTACACATTATAGATAACATTCCAAAACGATGAATAAGTACTTTTAACAATGTTTAAAATATTGTTACAGAAATAATAAAAAGAAATGATTATAAGTAATAAAATAATGTGAGAAAACTTGAGTTTACGTTATTTTAAATGTAAAATATAACACGTAATTAAAAAAACTTATCGTTTATAGTAAAACTGTGAACTTTTACAAGTGTTGGCAACCCAGAACCTAAACTTAAGATTTTCAACTGTCATCCAGGTAAAAACCAATCATGAACAGACTCTACGTCACTTAATATGATTTGCACCTGTCAATTTTGATAAGCATTATCAGTAGGGTCTACCTCTAAAGTAATAATAAATAAATAAATAATAATAATAATAAATAATAATATAATATAGTAAAATATTGTCAACATCGACAGATAAAATGTGTTTGTATTTTCTATTAGTGCTCCAAGTTGTCCATTCATAAAAATAAATAAATTTTATTTATGGCTCGTCCACTTAGAGTCGTAGCCACTTGTCGGAAGGAGCTGAGCATTGTCCATCTCTTGCGTTCAGCCAATCAAAAACAAATATGGCTGCACTACTAAAATCAGTTAAAGTTAATATTAATTTAATCTAGGATAGTAGCCTACTTAATGGAGATCTATATATATATACTGCATTTTTTTAATTAAAAACAATGTGTTTAAACATATATAGATTATGAATTCATAGTCCATTCTGGTGTATCTATGTTCTTTGCCTAGTTTTTTTTATTGACTTTGGATCGTTAAACACTTAAGTGTAAACTGGATTTCTACGATACACTTATTGAGTCTGTCAGTATTTATCCTCCCTTTTACTAAAGAAAACAATCGTTATATTGAAAACAGTTGTACCTATATAGTTGTATTCACTGTAACATGTGGTATATTTATTATTTTTCGACTTCTTATGTTTTCTTAGTTCCTATTGGTTGAAATTACGTGCTACGACATCTCGTTGTGTTGTAAGGAACTACGACACTACGACCAACAGACTGGGCGACTCTATGAGGACAAGCCTTCATCTGTTCGGGGTTTCCCATGTATGATCATGATTATAATGGTGTAGGGAGGAGGTAATATACACGCATTTGCGTGGAAGGAGAGCTGGAAACTATTTAGAAAAAAACCACCCTCAATAGACCCAAGCTGGGTTTGAACCCCAATCTTGCCGTCACCAGTAGTCTAGTTTATCACCTCAGACCACGCGACCACCGAAGCAGGTTATTACCGTCACCAAGACTATGAAAATATTCTCCCGTCCAACCTCCGCTATTCATTTCCTATTCCCATGTTTATTTTTCTCGCTCCTTTGTTTCTGCTTCTGCTCCCTCTCTCTCCTTTGTACTATATGTATTTGCTTACTATGGGGTGGGTTTTTATACCATTTTCCCACCCCCAATTGATAGACGCAGCCTTCAGCCCCCAGGGCGCCATTGTCTTTCATTCTTGAGTTTTGTATTTTACGTCCATGTCGTGTCCGTTTTCGAGAGCCCTTTGGGGCAGGTGTTAACTGTCTGTCCTTTATGTTTCACATGTTTTATTAATGTTTTTACGTATATAATGTGTTACAATGATAAATAAACGCTTAAAACAACAAACAACACTGTACGTGTTATTGTGTTACACCAACTAATATTTGTTTCTCACGCACTTTCCGAGGCACCCATGCCACTGGGACATAATGCGTGCCACGTGACCTCTGTTACCTCTAATTCCATGTCCCTGACATTTACCTGATAGTTCTAAATAACATCTCGGAGCTGTGTAACCAGATTTAATGGTCGGCACGAAATATCTTCAAGGAGAGTATTTACGATGTAGAGTCCTTGAATAGCCATTAGAGAGAAAGTATTAACAGATAGATCGTTAACTTAATTACTCTTATTACATTTTCCAAGCTGATGTGCGTGGTACCCTCATTTTACGACGAAAGTTTACAATCTTACCTTGACTGGCTCCGCTATGGCCCTATCTTCTAAGCTGACCCATAGCGGAAACAAACAAGGTTAGCTCATTATCTCCAGCTAGATGAAGTGCATACAGAGCAAGGTTTGCAGGAAATGCTACTGGCCTTAAGGTGGCCGACTACCCAAGTAATAAGCTGTTTAGCAGATGTCCAGAAATCACGTGTTATTAAAGGACAAGCTTGTTATCTTTATTAATAAAATGTCTGCATTGAGCATTGCTATATATCTACCGTCTGACATTTAAACATTAGTAGCCTCTGTGCACGAACATCTGTAGCTAGAACTGGAATTTTTAAATTGGGATTATATTTACTTTCTGCCCTTTTGTGAAATGTTTACCCCTTTTCGACCTTTTCACACTTTTACCGTATATATTTCTCTCGGGCAAAGCCGTTCACTTCACTGCTAGTTTAAAATATGTCTGACGCCAACACGAAGGGGAAAGATGTCAACATGTCTACAGTCTGCAGGGTTGTAAATATTTACATTCTGAGATATACACTTTTCAAGGGCGTTCTACGAGAAAGGTCTTTATTTACGAGATCAAAGTAAATGGTTATAAACATGGATCTAGCCTTCCTCGAACAATCAAAGATATAATTTAGGATTATTTGAGCGGTTTTGAAGCTCCAGATCTGTCAAATTCTAAAGTGTAGACGATATTAGCCCCTAAAGAAGACAAGTGTTGTTTTCTTGTTAAACGCACCTTCACGGCGGGTTGCCGATGTTCAAGGTGATATTTCACATTCTAGACGTCAGGCGTGTACTCTAGGATTGTTATCACTGTATGTTTAGTTTGTTTGTAAGTCATGTACTGATAAGCAAACCTGAGTTTAGAATGACTACATCAAATTTAATGACAATAACAGAGTAATTTAATTACTCTTGTCCGAAACTGTTCCGACTTGTAAGCATCACTCCCAACAATAATTGCACGAGAAAAGTTTGAGAACAGGTTTTAAACATATTTTAGTTTGAAAACAATTGAATTAAAGCTCTGATGAGCTCCAGTGTGGAACCATCAATGTATAGAGAACCCACACGAGGTTGATTCGTACTGTGTGTAGCCATCAAGGTATAGAGAACCCACACGAGGTTGACTCGTACTGTGTGTAGCCATCAAGGTATAGAGAACCCACACGAGGTTGACTCGTACTGTGTGGAACCATCAAGGTATAGAGAACCCACACGAGGTTGACTCGTACTGTGTGTAGCCATCAAGGTATAGAGAACCCACAGGAGGTTGACTCGTACTGTGTGTAGCCATCAAGGAATAAAGAACCTACACGAGGTTGACTCATAAACTTAATTTCGCCCCCTCCCCACATTATTTCACTATGCATTATTGAATTCTAAATATGTCCGGCTTTATAACGCAATCAACAAATTAGGCATTTATTTACGTTGACCTAAAATCTTCCCAAGGGAGTCTTAACCTAATCTTGTCATGACAGTGAACAGATGTTTCGATAAGCTACCCCTTTACAAATAACTATACCACCAGTGCAAAGTTGATTGTAGTTTTGTGCAAGGTAAACTTTTGAAGCTCGCTTAAGGTTTTGTTTGAATGAAATACAATTCAATTACTGAATTAACATTTTAGTTTTAAAAGACTGCAAAAAAAATCTTGATATATCTATGATATATTCAGTGGTCACATGGTTTAAGGCGTCACTCGCACAATATGCTGAATTGCTGGAAGATAAGTGTTTGAGTGCTGGTCAGACTAATTTACGGTGCTGTTTCCTAAATAGTTTCCCACCCTCCCTCCACGCAAATAAAGTTTTTTTTTTAGGTATTTAACATGCCCTTTCTGATATGACTGATCAGGGTTTAGTAAACTAACTTAACTTGGAAAAGACACAACGTCCAGCCCTCGGCTCGTTAATTTATCGCTGTGGAAAGGAAGAAACCCCAATTTTACTAATGACATATTTTTCGGCCATCCTGGGAATCCAAACCGGGAACCTTCACTCAGTGAGCAGACATTCTACCGACTTCTCAGAGGCGTCCTACGCAAATGTGTGCACATTTCCTCTAAATTCAGCCTTATCCATCCTTAACCCGGCAGTGTACGTATGCTGATAGCCCTGACGAGTCTAAGCACGGGGTGTTTACACAGAGAAACAAAACACTCGCTGAACCAAACCAATATGGCCGCCAAGCGCACCTCGCGTCAGGACTTGTATCGGCTCCAACAGTTGGCGGACCTTCTGGGCGCGCGTTTGTTTTCACCGGGAGCAACAAACACTTGCAACTGGAGACAGGGTAATAGTATCATCAGGTGTTCCGTCTTTCGACAGGTCCGTTGACAAATTGAATACTTACTCCAACATGTCTTCTCAGCAGTTTCGTTTCTTATATCCTGAAACTTCATCCTTGTCCTTGTTTGAAGTCCTCCGTCAGTTTTATTCGTGGTCCTCTTGTTCCCCTTCAACCCTTAAGATTTGCCTTCTATGACGTCACTCAATAAGACATTTACTATCACGATGTGGTCCATCCAGTTAACCTTTCTTCATAGAATCGCCTCCAGAATGTTTTTTCTCTGACTCTTCTTAGAACATATTCAGTAATCACCCAACCTGTCCACTTTATCCTCTATATTCTCCTCCACCACCACACCTCACCAGAATAATTGTGGAGACTGAATCTACGTCTGATTGGCTCAACGCCAGCGAGATCGACTGGTGGGAAGATTTAAATTAGGCTACGAGTTTTTTTGCTGTTTTTTTCGGCTTGTTTTAAGCGAATTCCGGTGAACCTACTTAAAATTCACCGTCCTCTTCCTCCGCCCTTAAAGATTGTAGGTTGTGTGTGTCACGAGTTGGTGGTCACGCGGAATAAGCGTCAGGCTTATATAGTCTGGTTTTTGCCGGCGGGGCTGAGAGTGTTCCCCCTCCCTCTCTCCTTCCACGCAAATAGGAGTGCATTTCCTCGCAGTGTCTCCAGTGCGCGTGACGCAGATATGGGAGAGGAAAGTGTTTCCTGCTCTAATTAGCGAGCAAGAGGAACCGGTCTAGATGGCGGATGGAAAGGGCGCCAGTCAGCGTGACACGACAGTGGCGTGATGGGTTTTATTACAAGGGGGACCAAACAAAGCTCACGACGAAAAGGGAGAAGACTACTGGCTTCAGTCTATCGCTGGGGACGATTGCGAATATAGTCTCTATAAACTGGAGGTATTATTGGCTTATAGTCTATAAATTTAATGTTTATCTATTTTATTTTTGGCTATAATATACAGTCGAGATAGGGATAAACCATGGGGGATCGGCCTTCATCGGGATAATCTCTACCTACTAATTCTACATTAATCTAACAACAACAACAACAACACCTAGAATGTAACCAGGTTCCCCTCAATCGCGCAGATCAGCCTCCTAGGTCATATTACATCTCCTGCAGTCTCTCTCTCTCTCTCTCTCCACGAACAATCCCCTCAGCGGTTGTCTTGTATAACCATTCCAACCTGTTTCCACTTTCTTCTCTGCTTTCCTTCGCACTTCCACCCGCTCAAACGGGTAAACTTTCTCGAGCGCAGGTTGGTAAACCTGACGACGGGGGCTGTCCAACCTGGGCTCATCTCAACTATGGGTGTGGCGCAGTGATCTCTATAATACACCTGACTGAAGGAACATCTGTGGCGGAAATTTTCGAGCTGTAGTTTGCACACCAATGCGCGAGAAAGAAAGACACTTTCGGGTATAGTTATCTCTCTTATACACACATAAGTTGAGGAGACATTTGATCACAATTTAATATTTTATTATAATTTATAATATATATATAAAAGGGTATATTATATTTAATGTGATAAATGGGTTATTAAAATGACTTTTCATCATAAACATGTACAACACCTACGACATTATGGACAAAATAAAATATTCATAGTAATTTTTAAACAATAACTATTGCAATAACACCGTGTACCTCCAGAAGTAAACAGAGCTCCCTAGTGTGGTATCAGAAATCAAAATAATAACCGAGAAATTGTATCCAAATATCATGTTTTTTAGTGTTTATTTATGTACACTCCATTTAACCTGAAAGGTAGGTCTCCTTGACTGATTACACTATGATCTATCTATAACTACACCATAGTGACAGCAGTACATCTACTTGGTGATTACACTATACTATCTATAAGCTACACTATAGTGGAGCCAAGTAAGGCAAGCTTACTACCTTATAGGATAAACGAAATACACAAAAATATTTATGATATTCTTTTTTCTAGGTCCTTTTAATTTATCTACTTATATAGTAATATTAAATACAGCTTTTTAATTGTAATATACTTTTTATATTACGTATATTATTATAGTATAAAAGAGAGGATAAAGTGGACAGATCGGGCGACTAACAAAGAAGTTATAAGAAACGTTAGTTAAAAAAGGAACCGTTAATGTTTCTTTAAACGTGACGTCATAGAAGGCAAGAATGGAATGGCGAAAGGAACCAGTAAGGCCATGAATGCAGCGAAGGGATGACCTCAAACAAGGAAAGAATATTAAGTTTCAGGATAGAAAGACAGAACACCTGAGGATGATATATCAATAATAATAATAATAATGTAATCACAAAATTACAATATTGTGCCTGGCTACGTGTCCGCAGTCCAATTTTCATAGGAAGAAACTTATTAAAAATATACAAACACATTTTTTAGGTCAACATTGCTAACATTTTACTAAATTACTGGTGTTATTTGATAAATATGGACACTAGCTATCAAAAGTGAAGGTAGATCACATGACTTGACGTATGAATAGCTTAAGGTAGAGTGAGTGTTTCTCTCAGATAAGGGAGGTTATTCCTATGAAAAATTGTATTGTAGGTTACTTCGTTAGGTTTTAATTGCGATTGACGTCACACCTCCAAAATGTCACACTGCGAGTTCCTCTAGAATCGAGTTATCTTATATAAACTCTTCAAGTAGCGCTTCCAGTGACCGTTAGATCAACTAAACATTTCCCTGCTACAGTGGCTCAACGCCTGTTTTGATTGTATGACCAGAGAGATTAGAAACGAACATACAAAGAGAAAGGAAGCTAAAAAAAAAAATTCTGCTAATGACAAGATGTCTGTCAGGAAGGTTTGGAAAGTATTCCTGAAAGTTGCCTAACGAGTAAAAAGTACACTATGATAGATAGTTTATTCTGACCCCAAGTTATACTTGATGGCAGTATAAAAAACCACGTGAGCTGGTTCCACGGCTAGCGTGTCTGACTCTGACCTACTCGATATTTGCTGGCCCATTGTTTTGTACCGGCGTGCGAGTAACCCATATGACTATAAACACATGTTCATATATAATCAGTTTGTGGTTCTAGTAATTATTGGGTCATTTCGTTTGTTTTACAGATAATATTTATACTTTATAGTCACCCCTCGGGTTGAGAAAGTATTGTGATCGTAAAACATCTAATTCTTGATTTTGATGCATGCCGACGTTTCATGAACTCGAAGAAGTTGTTTTGCAATACCGTCCGTCTGACTAGAGTCTAAGCCCCATTTTACTGATCAGAATAAAACTTGGCGTCTAGGGTCTTCATAAGGTCGCCCCAAAGGGTTTTTGGATCCAACCCTAAAATTAGGGGTGGTTTACTTACGGTCGGAAAGAGAGAAAATAAAATGATAGATTCTCTCAAAATAAGTCGGCTTTAACGATTTTGACTAAACTTTGTATCCAGGCATTGTTCAATTTAAAAAACAAAATGGGGCATCCCATTTTACCGCGGAACTGACTTTGAGGATACTTTACATCAGCGAAAATTTTCAAATTCGATCAAATCTCCGCAACTATCTAAGATACGAGATAACTTATTATTGCAAAGTTGTAGGACTGTTAAAAATAAAATAAATATATTTGATAGAATATTTTATGAAATCAATAATTATTGATAAGCTATATGTAAATATATTTTTAAAATATAGTTTTGGAAATAGAGGAGTCGAAACTGCGCAGAACAAATAATATGTTTCTGTAACAGTGTATATTATTTCGTTTCACATATCTTACGAGCTATAAGTATAAAGTATATAAAGTATCAAGAAGTGCTGTGCGGTTCGCGGGACCATTTATTGTACTCGGTGTCCCTCCTTCCTCCTAACTTTAGCTGTGATGTCCTCCTGACTCTAGTTGTGATGTCCCTCCTTCCTCCTGACACTAGCTGTAATGTCCCTCCTTCCTCCTAACTTTAGTTGTGATGTCCCTCCTTCCTCCTGACTCTAGTTGTGATGTCCCTCCTTCCTCCTGACTCTAGTTGTGATGTCCTCCTGACTCTAGTTGTGATGTCCCTCCTTCCTCCTGACACTAGCTGTAATGTCCCTCCTTCCTCCTAACTTTAGTTGTGATGTCCCTCCTTCCTCCTGACTCTAGTTGTGATGTCCCTCCTTCCTCCTGACTCTAGTTGTGATGTCCCTCCTGACTCTAGTTGTGATGTCCCTCCTTCCTCCTGACACTAGCTGTAATGTCCCTCCTTCCTCCTAACTTTAGCTGTGATGTCCCTCCTGACTCTAGTTGTAATATCCCTCCTTCCTCCTGACTCTAGCTGTGATGTCCCTCCTTCCTCATGACACTAGCTGTGATGTCCTCCTGACTCTAGTTGTGATGTCCCTCCTGACTCTAGCTGTGATGTCCCTCCTTCCTCCTGACACTAGCTATAATGTCCCTCCTGACTCTAGTTGTGATGTCCCTCCTGACTCTAGCTGTTATGTCCCTCCTGACTCTAGCTGTGATGTCCCTCCTTCCTCCTGACACTAGCTGTGATGTCCCTCCTTCCTCCTGACACTAGCTATAATGTCCCTCCTGACTCTAGTTGTAATGTCCCTCCTGACTCTAGTTGTGATGTCCCTCCTTCCTCCTGACTCTAGTTGTGATGTCCCTCCTCCTCCTGACACTAGCTGTAATGTCCCTCCTTCCTCCTGACTCTAGCTGTGATGTCCCTCCTGACTCTAGTTGTGATGTCCCTCCTTCCTCCTGACTCTAGCTGTGATGTCCCTCCTTCCTCCTGACACTAGCTGTGATGTCCCTCCTTCCTCCTGACACTAGCTGTGATGTCCCTCCTGACTCTAGTTGTGATGTCCCTCCTGACTCTAGATGTGATGTCCCTCCTTCCTCCTGACTCTAGCTGTAATGTCCCTCCTTCCTCCTGACTCTAGCTGTGATGTCATATTTTCCTCGTCTTGTTTGGCTCCAACCGGAGAGCTCAGTTAATTTATGACACGGCCGGAAACAGTCATTTGTTTTCGCTGCGTGAGTTCTGGTAATGAGTCTCGATACTCAGAGGGAGTCCCTCTAATTGTTTTAATTACCTAGCCCCCCATTATACCTTCCTATCGCCAACAAACCCGGAGGACATTGTCAAGGTCAAAGAAGGAGATCCTTTCAACGCCCTCCACGGCTGTGCAGACAAGTCCTTGAGGAATACAAACAAAATTAAACGCATGAAAAGTCAGCGAACGTTTATAAATAGAGACAACTAAAGTCTAGAATCTAAATTTGACCCGATTTAGGGCTGCTTGTCCTTCGATCCCTCGACCTTGTCGGTACTTTGAGCGGGACAAATAATGTTGGATGAGACGACCTCGCATTATGATCCCTACACCTTGGGGGAGAGCCGGTAGTTTGTAACCTCCAAAGTAGTGATATCAACAAGTGGTGTAGCAACCTCCCCTCATGATCCCTACACCTTGGGGGAGAGCCGGTAGTTTGTAACCTCCAGAGTAGTGATATCAACAAGTGATGTAGCAACCTCCCCTCATGATCTCTACACCTTGGGGGAAAGCCGGTAGTTTGTAACCTCCAAAGTAGTGATATCAACAAGTGATGTAGCAACCTCCCCTCATGATCTCGACACCTTGGGGGAGAGCCGGTAGTTTGTAACCTCCAAAGTAGTGATATCAACAAGTGATGTAGCAACCTCCCCTCATGATCTCTACACCTTGGGGGAGAGCCGGTAATTTGTAACCTCCAAAGTAGTGATATCAACAAGTGATGTAGCAACCTCCCCTCATGATCTCTACACCTTGGGGGAGAGCCGGTAATTTGTAACCTCCAAAGTAGTGATATCAACAAGTGATGTAGCAACCTCCCCTCATGATCTCGACACCTTGGAGGAGAGCCGGTAGTGGTTTTTTTTTGTTGTTTTTTTGCCCCTGCGAGGTCTTAGTTGGGGAAGATGCTCGGGAATGCCTCCAGTGCCTTTTGGGCTCAGATTTTATTTTATTCGTCTCTGTGACGTCACAAGAAGTGAGGCAGTCAGGCCATGGAGCAGAGATAAAGGTATGGGCCCCTTATTGACCCTCTCAGTTGGGTAACCTAACAGGCACAATACTGGGGCCAATCGGGTTTTATAGGCGCAGCGTTTAGCTGGACGCATGAAGCGCCGATGTGGCAGAAATTTGAAGCTCCAAAGTGTTATAGCTAAACATACAGAAACATGTTGGATAGATACAGAATAGTAATTAAGTATGGGAAAAAAATATTAATCCTGGTTATTATTCTCGTCAATCATTTAAAAAGTGATTAGGTTTGATTAAAACGGTCCACTTAACTGATTTGATTGACATTTGAGGTGTAAACACAAGCTAAACTTGTGAAATTGTAAGGCAAGCGTGTGGAGGTTACAATTTGAAACTAGGTCCATGATAAGACATGATTTACAAAATAGCAACATCAAAACTTGGGATGAACTGCTCATTATTTGGTACAGCGCTGATATTTCTGAGCTTTGGGGATATTTCCTGTAGAAACATAAAGAGTCAATGTGTACTGAATGTAGTTTAATTTACAAACACAAACACTATATTGTTTGTTTCTCGACTTGATTCTAGGCTTTACTAATCTTTGAGAGAGAGTCGGGATCCTTTAAAATATAAATAATGTAACTACACTGAGGATAGCTGGAGGGAGCCTCTTGTCCAGTTAAATCTGTATATTGTTCAAGACAAACATTTTCCAAACCATTGCAGTCACATGCACCTAATTGTAAATATACTTGTAGAGTCCTACCTTTTAAATACTTCCTTTTACGCCTCTGAATTCAGTACAGATAAATATTAAACCTAAGCCGAGATGAGTGATGGTTGTATATAGCCAGTGAGTGATGAATGAAGGTTGTATATAGCCAGTGAGAGATGAATGAAGGTTGTATATAGCCAGTAAGTGATGAATGAAGGTTGTATATAGGAAGTGAGTGATGAATGAAGGTTGTTTATAGCCAGTAAGTGATGAATGAAGGTTGTATATAGCCAGTAAGTGATGAATGAAGGTTGTATATAGCCAGTGAGTGATGAATGAAGGTTGTTTATAGCCAGTAAGTGATGAATGAAGGTTGTATATTGCCAGTAAGTGATGAATGAAGGTTGCATATAGCCAGTGAGAGATGAATAAAGGTTGTTTATAGCCTGTGAGTGATGAATGAAGGTTGTATATAGCCAGTAAGTGCTGCTTCCCAATGTTATTGCTCCAAGACTCCAGTGAGTTGCTCGCCTCACCAAGCGTTCAAGTCACTTCTCATCCAACACCTCAGAGGACACGCTGTCCACATACAATCAATACTGGGGATAGTGGTGACAGGATGAATGGTACTGTTCTAGAGGGTGGTGATAGTGGTGACAAGATGAATGGTACTGTTCTAGAGGGTGGGGATAGTGGTGACAGGATGAATGGTACTGTTCTAGAGGGTGGTGATAGTGGTGACAGGATGAATGGTATTGTTCTAGAGGGTGGTGATAGTGGTGACAGGATGAATGGTACTGTTCTAGAGGGTGGTGATAGTGGTGACAGGATGAATGGTACTGTTCTAGAGGGTGGTGATAGTGGTGACAGGATGAATGGTATTGTTCTAGAGGGTGGTGATAGTGGTGACAGGATGAATGGTACTGTTCTAGAGGGTGGTGATAGTGGTGACAGGATGAATGGTACTGTTCTAGAGGGTGGTGATAGTGGTGACAGGATGAATGGTACTGTTCTAGAGGGTGAAGTGTGAGATGATGGTACTGTCTAGAGGTGGTGATAGTGGTGACAGGATGATGTACTGTTCTAGAGGGTGGTGATAGTGGTGACAGGATGAATGGTACTGTTCTAGAGGGTGGTGATAGTGGTGACAGGATGAATGGTACTGTTCTAGAGGGTGGTGATAGTGGTGACAGGATGAATGGTACTGTTCTAGAGGGTGGTGATAGTGGTGACAGGATGAATGGTACTGTTCTAGAGGGTGGTGATAGTGGTGACAGGATGAATGGTACTGTTCTAGAGGGTGGTGATAGTGGTGACAGGATGAATGGTACTGTTCTAGAGGGTGGTGATAGTGGTGACAGGATGAATGGTACTGTTCTAGAGGGTGGTGATAGTGGTGACAGGATGAATGGTACTGTTCTAGAGGGTGGTGATAGTGGTGACAGGATGAATGGTACTGTTCTAGAGGGTGGTGATAGTGGTGACAGGATGAATGGTACTGTTCTAGAGGGTGGTGATAGTGGTGACAGGATGAATGGTACTGTTCTAGAGGGTGGTGATAGTGGTGACAGGATGAATGGTACTGTTCTAGAGGTGGTGATAGTGGTGACAGGATGAATGTACTGTTCTAGAGGGTGGTGATAGTGGTGACAGGATGAATGATACTGTTCTAGAGGGTGGTGATAGTGGTGACAGGATGAATGGTACTGTTCTAGAGGGTGGTGATAGTGGTACAGGATGAATGTACTGTTCTAGAGGGTGGTGATATGGATGACAGGGTGAATGTACTGTTCTAGAGGGTGGTGATAGTGGTGACAGGATGAATGGTACTGTTCTAGAGGGTGGTGATAGTGGTGACAGGATGAATGGTACTGTTCTAGAGGGTGGTGATAGTGGTGACAGGATGAATGGTACTGTTCTAGAGGGTGGTGATAGTGGTGACAGGATGAATGGTACTGTTCTAGAGGGTGGTGATAGTGGTGACAGGATGAATGGTACTGTTCTAGAGGGTGGTGATAGTGGTGACAGGATGAATGGTACTGTTCTAGAGGGTGGTGATAGTGGTGACAGGATGAATGGTACTGTTCTAGAGGGTGGTGATAGTGGTGACAGGATGAATGGTACTGTTCTAGAGGGTGGTGATAGGGTGACAGGATGAATGGTACTGTTCTAGAGGGTGGTGATATGGGGTACAGGTGAATGATACTGTTCTAGAGGGTGGTGATATGGTACAGGTGAATGTACTGTTCTAGAGGGTGGTGATAGTGGTGACAGGATGAATGGTACTGTTCTAGAGGGTGGTGATAGTGGTGACAGGATGAATGGTACTGTTCTAGAGGGTGGTGATAGTGGTGACAGGATGAATGGTACTGTTCTAGAGGGTGGTGATAGTGGTGACAGGATGAATGGTACTGTCTAGAGGGTGATATGGTGACAGGATGAGGTCTGTTCTGAAGGGCTGTGTGGGAATATTAACACACCACGTGATCAGAGCTAAGGCTGGTTCACTAAGAAAGCTAAGCTAAACTCAAGCAATCTTATATGCAGTCTGGACTCCGTGTTGAACATAAACAAAGAAGTGTTGAAATTTTGTTCTCGGATTGTTCCACGTGTATCGTGTATTGGAATGCGATTTACAATATTGTCTTTAATCAGGGCTAACAGTTCGTAAAATTCATTTCTATTTTATTTAAGATAGATTTTAAATTGGTCCTTGTCTACTTCCAAGTCTCACTTAACTAGATGGGGAAATTTGCCCAATGTTTCCCCTTGTAGGTCTGGAACCATCCTCCACATCCTCCATTTCCTTCCTCTTCCAAAAGTGCTGTTAATAACAGATGCTCCTCTTCCCCTGTATTATCATCTGAACATTTTGGAGAATGCCGGAACTAAACTTCACTGGAGCAGATCAGAAAGAAACAACATTGAATTCAGGAGGGAATAGATGAACCACAGCTTAGCGTGTGAATCGGCCTTAAGAGACCAACCCCCACCCTTAGTAGCGTAAATATCTCACACCCTTAACTTTCACTGTGGCCAGAGGCACAATAATTTGTGGGGAGGGTGTTCCTTCAGGCAGAACATCAGTTTATTAGCTGTACAAACACACACTCGCTAGTATTGCCAAATGTCTGGGAAACATCTCAGTTCACTTGGAATGTCTTCGCCAAACAAAAGAAGGTCCGAATTTCGAGACAATTGACGAAATGACTGAAAAGTGTGCCAGACTATGAGGTCTACAGTTCCTCCACCCCTGTGTTGACAGCCAGACTATGAGGTCTATAGTTCCTCCACCCCTGTGTTGACAGCCAGACTATGAGGTCTACAGTTCCTCCACCCCTGTGTTGACAGCCAGACTATGAGGTCTATAGTTCCTCCACCCTGTGTTGACAGCCAGACTATGAGGTCTACAGTTCCTCCACCCCTGTGTTGACAGCCAGACTATGAGGTCTACAGTTCCTCCACCCCTGTGTTGACAGCCAGACTATGAGGTCTACAGTTCCCCCACCCCTGTGTTGACAGCCAGACTATGAGGTCTACAGTTCCTCCACCCCTGTGTTGACAGCCAGACTATGAGGTCAACAGTTCCTCCACCCCTGTGTTGACAGCCAGACTATGAGGTCAACAGTTCCTCCACCACTGTGTTGACAGCCTGTTGACAGCCAGACCTTGGTGTCAACAGTTCATTCCCCTTCAAACGAGGACAACTTTTACTTGCAAAATGTTTCGTAGCAATTACACTTCTCCCCCGGCCTCAGAAATATTCCCTCCCTCGCAACTCACAGTAGACAGCCTCGACCCTTGGCTAGATCTCAACAAGCATTCGAGGCTTTGTCTCTGGTAGAAAGCGTTGAGGCAGTTGAGATCGTATCTGCAGCCCTAAACACAGTTACCTGAAGATGTGCAAAGGTCACTTTTTAAATGAGAAGTTGAAGTCAAAGATTGAAGATAAGGTTTTTGTTGTTGTCATTTAACACTGATTTTAATTTTTAAACCATCTATCAGCTGAATCTTGTTCAGGAGGAATGTCTGTACAGTAAGCAAAGCCCACTGGATTATTATTCTACGCTGACATGTTTGAATTCATCTCTGCTTACGCCAGAACTGTCATTCAATCACCAGTCCGTGTTAAAATACCGTTTAGTGGCTGTTATAAAAATGTTTATAATTATGTTGAAATATGTGATATTACGTTAGATAGTTCAAATATTATATTCATAACATATATAGGGTTATGGTGGTCGAGGTCGAAGGAGAACATCCCGCCGAACTGACGCTCAACGCCGTCAAGGGCTATCGTAACCAATTCTAGGTCGAGGCTTGTTGGCCTGCCCCCAGCTGTGCAGGCAAACCTCCTGACAACGAACCTGAGGAGGGAAAACATTCCTAACAGTTTGTATCGGCTGTCGTTAGTGAGCAAAACAAGGGAGTGTTGACACTGTGACGAGTGAGACATTTCCCCCATTTGACTCACGGTCCAGCGCGAGATCATCTCTTGATCCTGTTCACACGCTCACCGGAAAACAAGAGCAGACACGTTGTCACGTGACGAGCTCTCTACCAATCACAAGATCTCAGCCTCATCGGCGCTGTCCGCTCGGCGTGACTTGAAATAACTTCATCTTTCCTTCTTCTGCACGACAACATCAGCCTACTAGATCTACTTTCATGGATTCATAAGTCAAGTCATGTTACCGGCAGCTGTTACGTCTGATATATCATATAAATACATATAAAATAATAATAATAATAATAATAATAATAATAATAATAATAACAATGATAGATGGTAAATGTTATTAATGTTGATAGGAAAAGCACATGTTTGTATTTTATAGCGAGTTGTCTAAATGTCCATCAGTGAGAAGATCAGTGCAGGAGAGGAGTGTGACGTGTTTTCGTACTTTCAGAACACCCTGTAGCTCTCCACGTTAAGCTACCAAGCGAGGTTTATATGTCTCGACTGCTTTCATATCCACCCGACTGTGAAATATAAGGTTATAATTAAGGAAGTGGGGTCAAAGGAAATGACGGATACAAAAAAATAATTGAACGCAGTAAGGCAGCCGACAACCTAGATCCTCCACAACAATGCAACTTGAATGGAAACGGATGATAGGCTCTGTTTTTATAACAACAACAAAACGAATTTTTTCTGGCCAAAATTAATAAAATACATTTGTGGATCGTTGGAGCGATGGACAAGAGCACCCGTGTGGGTTTTATAAATGAGGGGCGGATTGTAGCCCCATCTGCCGTCTGTGTTCCCCTCCCCCCCCCCCCGGCTCCCCTCCTCAAGAAATAATTTCAGGAATTTAACCTTGTGGGAGCGAATTTTAGAGCATCTGAACATAATTCTGAGCTAATCATATCAGTTAAATTTAGTTGTAGCTGAACCCATTTAAACGAAACATATTTTTCACAAGTTTATTGAACAGAACAAAATGAACAGAAAGCTGTTGAAGAGGGAATTAGAGGAAACATACATTCTATTATTTTTATCTGTTAACTCGGGTATTGATGATTCTAAGTTTATAGTATCCAATTGCTGCTGAATCCCAAATACACCATTTTGATTTTTTAATATTGCAGAATGAGAATGGGAGCTTAAGTCACCCTTATTACCCATTTATAGGAGCCCATGGCGATGGCTTCTGATTATCACACTAAAATGTATTCGAAACTTTATAATAAGGTCTCATTGCATTTTATAATTAAAGGTTTACTCTTCCATATAAGTTAGTTTGAGCTTTTAATGATTACGATATCAATATCGTATATCAAAGCAAATAAACGTATATTTTCCCCTCTACACCCCGCTGAGTACTTTAAAACGACCCCTCTCCTCGCTATTATTATATTTGTTGCACACTACCACAGGTAAGAATTGAGTTATTTTGAACCAAAGAGAAATATACAATCATATACGAGCCATGGTTTTCCATGGAGATATAAACAAAGAATGACTGCACAGAAGAGCCGCTACGCGCGCACATGGTAGAAAGGTTGGAAGTTCGATAGGAAAATAGGGTCTTTGTTGGAATATACTATTTTTGCCGATATCCTGGATTCTTAACCTTTATAATGAGTGTTTTCTTTTTTCAAAATCAGCTCAGATGTTTTCTAGTAGTTTCAATTACAAGAAACGGGACTTATTAAATTATACACAGAAAGAAATACGGTGCATTTGGTTTAATATTCTACGCGTAGTAATATCAACCATTGTTGGGTATTTGTTCAAGAGCGTAGACAATTGAACTGTAACTTTTCTCTTAGCTTATAAAGTTTTTGTTCAGTTATCAGGATGACCTTGTCATATTTTCAAGAATTGTTTATTACCGTGTGTTGAAAATTAAACTAAACTTATCCAATGAAGGAACACTGCAAAACCCCGGTAGTCCGAACACAATTTTCTGAAAAATCAGGGGGGAGGGAAACTCAAACTAAATAAAATAAAATATATTTTATATATTAAGAAATTCGCAGTAAAAGAACGAGAGCTATAGGAAATTAGTGATAATAAATGAAAAGATTAGAATTTACATTTTATAGTCAACACAATGCGTGTTTTATGTAGATTAAAATAATTATAGTACTGAAAAAAATAGACTGTAAATGTAGAGCTATACAGTAGTATTCTTAAATTTTACTTTTTATACTTTAATCAAATGAACACAGGTCTTACAAAACTTATTCAGATGTAGGCCTAATTTAATATTTGTGGAAATCGCGTTTAAGTAAACTACCCTTGACTTTAGGGTGAGATATCTAGCTACAAAAACCCCTAGGGGGGATCTTATCAAAACCCTAAAACCATGTCTTAGCCCGACCGATAAAATGGTTTGAGCTCTAGTCCCAGTTTCAGTCAGTCAGACAGACAGACAGACAGACGGAATACCGAATTGGATTTTTTTACGATCACAATACTTTCTCTACCCGAGTAGTTACGAGAGGGTAAAATAACTATAGGGTGTACTATCTGCCATTTAAATAATAATAATAATAATAATAAATAAACAGTAAAATGTTATCAAAGTGGACTCCAAAAAATGTGTTTGTATCTTCTAAAAGGCCTTCCCTATGAACATTGGAGTGCAGCTACTATATAGGATTCTAGTAGGAAGAAAAAAAACTATACCAATCAAGCGGCCGCCACATGTTGGTGAAGATAGAGGGTGTCATGTGGTCAGCACAACAAACACCCCTCCGGCCATTAACATCAATTTTCTAGACTGGAGTCGCTACTTTATTCAAGTAACTCCTCATTTGTCCTCATGAAGCCGAGTTTGACCCTGTTATAGACCACAAAGCAATCTGGAAGGACCAGGGACCGAACCCTGGACCTCTGAATCTGTAGCCAGGTCACAGAGGCAGAGCGACAGTTTTACAAAATACAGATTTGTACCAAGAGTGACAGCTGCAGATCATATCACTTGACGTATGAACAAGTGAAGATTGTGTTGGTAGTGTGAAGGGTCGGTTCTAATGTTATCTCAGCTCTAAGTGGACAAGTAAACAACATTTTCTGGAGGACACGCCAAGAGAACTTCAAACACGGTCTGCACTCCCCTTGGTGTGTTGGACGTGTCAATAGAACTTCAAACACGGCCTGCACTCCCCTGGGTGTGTTGGACGTGCCAAGAGAACTTCAAACACGGTCTGCACTCCCCTGGGTGTGTTGGACGTGTCAAGAGAACTTCAAACACGGTCTGCACTCCCCTAGGTGTGTTGGACGTGTCAAGAGAACTTCAAACACGGTCTGCACTCCCCTGGGTGTGTTGGACGTGTCAATAGAACTTCAAACACGGTCTGCACTCCCCTGGGTGTGTTGGACGTGTCAATAGAACTTCAAACACGGTCTGCACTCCCCTGGGTGTGTTGGACGTGCCGAGAGAACTTCAAACACGGTCTGCACTCCCCTGGGTGTGTTGGACGTGTCAATAGAACTTCAAACACGGTCTGCACTCCCCTGGGTGTGTTGGACGTGCCGAGAGAACTTCAAACACGGTCTGCACTCCCCTGGGTGTGTTGGACGTGTCGAGAGAACTTCAAACACGGTCTGCACTCCCCTGGGTGTGTTGGACGTGCCGAGAGAACTTCAAACACGGTCTGCACTCCCCTGGGTGTGTTGGACGTGTCAATAGAACTTCAAACACGGTCTGCACTCCCCTGGGTGTGTTGGACGTGTCAATAGAACTTCAAACACGGTCTGCACTCCCCTGGGTGTGTTGGACGTGCCAAGAGAACTTCAAACACGGTCTGCACTCCCCTGGGTGTGTTGGACGTGCAAAGAACTTCAAACACGGTCTGCACTCCCCTGGGTGTGTTGGACGTGTCCGATAGAACTTCAAAACACGGTCTGCACTCCCCTGGGTGTGTTGGACGTGCCGAGAGAACTTCAAACACGGTCTGCACTCCCCTGGGTGTGTTGGACGTGCCGAGAGAACTTCAAACACGGTCTGCACTCCCCTGGGTGTGTTGGACGTGCCGAGAGAACTTCAAACACGGTCTGCACTCCCCTGGGTGTGTTGGACGTGCCGAGAGAACTTCAAACACGGTCTGCACTCCCCTGGGTGTGTTGGACGTGCCAATAGAACTTCAAACAACGGTCTAGCACATCCCCTGGGTGTGTTGGACGTGCCAAAGAACTTCAAACACGGTCTGCACTCCCCTGGGTGTGTTGGACGTGTCAATAGAACTTCAAACACGGTCTGCACTCCCCTGGGTGTGTTGGACGTGCCAAGAACTTCAAACACGGTCTGCACTCCCCTGGGTGTGTTGGACGTGTCAAAGAACTTCAAACACGGTCTGCACTCCCCTGGGTGTGTTGGACGTGCCAAAGAACTTCAAACACGGTCTGCACTCCCCTGGGTGTGTTGGACGTGCAAGAGAACTTCAAACACGGTCTGCACTCCCCTGGTGTGTTGGACGTGCAAAGAACTTCAAACACGGTCTGCACTCCCCTGGGTGTGTTGGACGTGCCAAGAGAACTTCAAACACGGTCTGCACATCCCCTGGGTGTGTTGGACGTGTCAATAGAACTTCAAACACGGTCTGCACTCCCCTGGGTGTTGGACGTGCCAGAGAACTTCAAACACGGTCTGCACTCCCCTGGGTGTGTTGGACGTGCCAAGAGAACTTCAAACACGGTCTGCACTCCCCTGGGTGTGTTGGACGTGCCAGAGAGAACTTCAAACACGGTCTGCACTCCCCTGGGTGTGTTGGACGTGTCAATAGAACTTCAAACACGGTCTGCACTCCCCTGGGTGTGTTGGACGTGCCAAGAGAACTTCAAACACGGTCTGCACTCCCCTGGGTGTGTTGGACGTGTCAATAGAACTTCAAACACGGTCTGCTCACTCTCCCCTGGGTGTTGGACGTGCCAATAGAAACTTCAAACACGGTCTGCACTCCCCTGGGTGTGTTGGACGTGTCAATAGAACTTCAAACACGGTCTGCACTCCCCTGGGTGTGTTGGACGTGTCAATAGAACTTCAAACACGGTCTGCACTCCCCTGGGTGTGTTGGACGTGCCAAAGAACTTCAAACACGGTCTGCACTCCCCTGGGTGTGTTGGACGTGCCAATAGAACTTCAAACACGGTCTGCACTCCCCTGGTGTGTTGGACGTGTCAATAGAACTTCAAACACGGTCTGCACTCCCCTGGGTGTGTTGGACGTGCCAAGAGAACTTCAAACACGGTCTGCACTCCCCTGGGTGTGTTGGACGTGCCAATAGAACTTCAAACACGGTCTGCACTCCCCTGGGTGTGTTGGACGTGTCAATAGAACTTCAAACACGGTCTGCACTCCCCTGGGTGTGTTGGACGTGCAAGAAACTTCAAACACGGTCTGCACTCCCCTGGGTGTGTGGACGTGTCCATAGAGAAACTTCAAACACGGTCTGCACTCCCCTGGGTGTGTTGGACGTGCCAAGAGAACTTCAAACACGGTCTGCACTCCCCTGGTGTGTTGGACGTGCCAAGAGAACTTCAAACACGGTCTGCACTCCCCTGGGTGTGTTGGACGTGCCAAGAGAACTTCAAACACGGTCTGCACTCCCCTGGTGTGTTGGACGTGCCAAAGAACTTCAAACACGGTCTGCACTCCCTGGGTGTGTTGGACGTGCCAAAGAACTTCAAACACGGTCTGCACTCCCTGGGTGTGTTGGACGTGCAAAGAACTTCAAACACGGTCTGCACTCCCCTGGGTGTGTTGGACGTGCCAAGAGAACTTCAAACACGGTCTGCACTCCCCTGGGTGTGTTGGACGTGCAATAGAACTTCAAACACGGTCTGCACTCCCCTGGTGTGTTGGACGTGCCAATAGAACTTCAAACACGGTCTGCACTCCCCTGGGTGTGTTGGACGTGCCAAGAGAAGAACTTCAACACGGTCTGCACTCCCCTGGGTGTGTTGGACGTGCCAAGAGAACTTCAAACACGGTCTGCACTCCCCTGGGTGTGTTGGACGTGCCAAGAGAACTTCAAACACGGTCCTGCACTCCCCTGGGTGTGTTGGACGTGCCAAAGAACTTCAAACACGGTCTGCACTCCCCTGGTGTTGTTGGACGTGCCAAAGAAACTTCAAACACGGTCCTGCACTCCCCTGGGTGTGTTGGACGTGCCAAAGAACTTCAAACACGGTCCTGCACTCCCCTGGTGTGTGTTTGGACGTGCCAAGAGAACTTCAAACACGGTCTGCACTCCCCTGGGTGTGTTGGACGTGCCAAGAGAACTTCAAACACGGTCTGCACTCCCCTGGGTGTGTTGGACGTGCCAATAGAACTTCAAACACGGTCTGCACTCCCCTGGGTGTGTTGGACGTGTCAATAGAACTTCAAACACGGTCTGCACTCCCCTGGTGTGTGTTGGACGTGCCAAGAGACTTCAAACACGGTCTGCACTCCCCTGGGTGTGTTGGACGTGCCAATAGAACTTCAAACACGGTCTGCACTCCCCTGGGTGTGTTGGACGTGCCAATAGAACTTCAAACACGGTCCTGCACTCCCCTGGGTGTGTTGGACGTGTCAATAGAACTTCAAACACGGCCTGCACTCCCCTGGGTGTGTTGGACGTGTCCAATAGAACTTCAAACACGGCCTGCACTCCCCTGGTGTGTTGGACGTGCCAAGAAACTTCAAACACGGCTGCACTCCCTGGGTGTGTTGGACGTGTCAATAGAACTTCAAACACGGTCTGCACTCCCCTGGGTGTGTTGGACGTGTCAATAGAACTTCAAACACGGTCTGCACTCCCCTGGGTGTGTTGGACGTGCCAATAGAACTTCAAACACGGTCTGCACTCCCCTGGGTGTGTTGGACGTGTCAATAGAATTTCAAACACGGTCTGCACTCCCCTGGGTGTGTTGGACGTGCCAAGAGAACTTCAAACACGGTCTGCACTCCCCTGGGTGTGTTGGACGTGCCAAGAGGCCTTCAAACACGGTCTGCACTCCCCTGGGTGTGTTGGACGTGCCAAGAGAACTTCAAACACGGCCCGCACTCCCCCGGGGTGTGTTTCAAAAACACTATCAGCAACATACGGTCCCATTTTCACAGGAAGGACCTTATCTAACAGATAGAGAAGTCACTAGATCTAATTTCACAGGAAGGACCTTATCTAACAGATAGAGAAGTCACTAGATCTAATTTCACAGGAAGAACCTTATCTGACAGATAGAGAAGTCACTAGATCTAATTTCACAGGAAGAACCTTATCTAACAGATAGAGAAGTTACTAGATCTAATTTCACAGGAAGGACCTTATCTGACAGATAGAGAAGTTACTAGATCTAATTTCACAGGAAGGACCTTATCTGACAGATAGAGAAGTCACTAGATCTAATTTCACAGGAAGGACCTTATCTAACAGATAGAGAAGTTACTAGATCTAATTTCACAGGAAGGACCTTATCTGACAGATAGAGAAGTTACTAGATCTAATTTCACGTGTTCATTTGTCAAGTCACGTGGTCTGTAGCAGTCACTTCCGGTATATATTATAAATACTTGTAACATGCTGTCAGTGCTGGTCGCAAATAAATATGTTTATATTCTCAAAAAGGTTATTCCTACGTAAATTGGACTTCCATCAGTGCCCCGATGTTTACCGAGATAAATTTTGGGATTTTCCGTCCACGCCGCATTGAAAACAAGACCCCTGACGCCTCGAAAAACAAACAAAAACAAAACAATATTCCTGACAAAGAAAAAGAAATCCCGGCGTCCACAATTTGTAATTGAGTGTTCCTTTTTACCTTCTCGTATGGGGAGAAAATGTTGCAATTGTGAACATTTCAAAACTCGAGATTTTACAATTTCTGTCTGTCCACGAGACAGGATCTAAAATGGTTTGATAGTTTTATTCAAACTCGATATTTATATGTAATATGACTACACGTCAGGAAGTTTTTTTATTTTGACCCTAGTCCTTGAATAAAAGGTACCGTAGTCAGTAAGATGAGTTATTTTTGAAAATTTCAAATTTTTTGAAAATGCCTTCAATGATTTTACTTAAAATGGATATCTAAGTAAAGTTTAACATGATAAACCAAACATTTTTGGTGTAAAATTCGTTTAAGGGCAGTTTGTTGATAAGTATTTTTTGAACATTTGAATTTTTTTTGAAAATAGCCTATGAAATTGAGTTCAATTATCTATCTGGGAATTAAATTTCATGATAAATAAGAATATAATTTTATATTTGTATAAATAATTTGAAGGTAGAGTTTGTAAATATATGAGTTTTGAAAACTTGAAATCTTAAAAAAGACTGTTTGAACAATTTTGGTTAAAATTTACATGAAAGGTGTTTATTGTGTTTAAATCAGATGGCGTGTTTGTTTTTCTGAGGAAAACCTACATTTATAAATGTTGTTTCAAACTGTAATACACCGCATGAGAAAGTTTCTACGATCGATTATTCAATTAATTGACGAAACGAAAATCAAAAAGCCTCACATTATTTGCAATTGTGTGTTTTTTTAAACGTGTAGGTCCAATTATTTATATCAAAATAACACTCTTGAGTTTTTTTAAAATAAAAGGTGGTATAAAGAATTATATTTTTTTTCTAAGGATACTAAAGGGGTGATTCGCACTTTGGACGAGCATTTAAGCACATTGGCAGGCTCGTTTAGAAATGTGATTTAGAGATGTTTAGATATTTATTAAGTAAGTTGGCTTGATATTTTTTAATATTGTTTAAAAAAAAGCATACAACGCTTTACATGAAAATGTGTAATTGTTATACTAAATCAAAAGGTTCCTCTATGAATTTATTGGAGCACAACATAAATATTTTAACATAATATGGGATTATTTTAAAGGGTCTTATGTAAATTATCACACAGTTTAAAAAAATTGTTTAAACTTTTTAACCGGTCGGAACTTCCGCCTACATTTTGGTGAAAGCAATATTAATAAATATCAAACCACTTAATAAATAATCCTGGATTTGTAAACACCTGCAGCTCTGTTCATTGG
The DNA here is from genome assembly GCA_039000515.1 of Timema cristinae. Taxonomy (NCBI): domain Eukaryota; kingdom Metazoa; phylum Arthropoda; class Insecta; order Phasmatodea; family Timematidae; genus Timema; species Timema cristinae. The sequence goes on from JBCFYV010000003.1 coordinate 77,791,219, forward strand.
TCAGTCGCAGGAACCTTAGCACTGAAACCTCTGAAGCTATGTTTCAGTGTAAGCTGAAGAAGAGTCTCTAAGTATTTATACTAATTTATTAGCAGTACATTCAATCCCGAGACCATTTCAGCCACATTATCAACGATTATGTCGCTATCCAGTCCACTTAAACATCAGCTCTACTTTCTACTGACGTGATAATGATAATTCTATATCGTTAGACAGTAGCCGGGAATATCTTTGTTTATATTTACGTTTGTAAACTAATTCTCCATCAAATACTTGAGTATATTTCAAAGCTTAGTAACTGTCAGTGTTCTATAAACAAGTGTTTACAAACACCCACTATAAACAACAAACTAGAATGTTTGTTGACATTTAATACCGTCTCGTATCTTCACAAATGTTGTATTCAAACTCACTCACTGGAAATCTTCATCAAAATGTAATGAACCAAACAATCATTTAAAATTGGATGAATGGATGTATTTTAGTTTAAACTATTCGCGGCGGGAGCTATCTGTACCAGTCCCAACCCACCATTTGTACACAATATCCCCGGCGGTGAATGAAGGTAGGTAGGTCCCAGGTGCAAGGTACTCACTGAGAAGTAGCAGCAGGAGAAGGCTGAAAGCAGTCGTAGTTCCTGGTCCCATGGTTAACAGACCGCACTGGTGTTTGTCTTGTACACGACTGAGCGGGAGCAGGTCTAGTGAGAGACTCTTGTAGCTGTTGGAGTCAACTTCTCCCTCTACTGCACCCACAGCTCCACGACCTACAAACATACTCTCTCTCTCATCCCTGGTCCAGCTGCTGGTATGTTCACACTGGAGGGACACAGCTCCTGTTGTGTTTATACTGGAGGGACCGACTTATATATCCTGGTGTATTGGCACTAAAGGTATATTGCACTGAAAGGAACAGAGTCCTTAGAACGAAGTCCTTAGAATATAAAAAAAAACCTCTGCTCCAAGCTAGCTAATGTTCTTGTTAAGTCACCAAATGTGAATATAGCCTTATTTGTTTTTCTGAAAGCTAATTACACTCCTCTGCTCTTGTCTTCTATAGTTTACTTCATACAATCTTCTTCCTCTTCATTGGCTCATTCTTTGCAATCCCCACAAGAATTTCCACCCAGCATATCCTCTTTTGTTGATCTATGTAAGTCCTCATCTCCGGGTCTATGTAAGTCCTCGTCTCCGGGTCTATGTAAGTCCTCATCTCCGGGTCTATGTAAGTCCTCATCTGCGGGTCTATGTAAGTCCTCATCTCCGGGTCTATGTAAGTCCTCATCTCCGGGTCTATGTAAGTCCTCATCTGCGGGTCTATGTAAGTCCTCATCTCCGGGTCTATGTAAGTCCTCATCTGCGGGTCTATGTAAGTCCTCATCTCCGGGTCTATTTAAGTCCTCATCTGCGGGTCTATGTAAGTCCTCATCTCCGGGTCTATGTAAGTCCTCATCTCCGGGTCTATGTAAGTCCTCATCTCCGGGTCTATGTAAGTCCCCATCTCCGGGTCTATGTAAGTCCTCATCTCCGGTCTATGTAAGTCCTCATCTCCGGGTCTATGTAAGTCCTCATCTCCGGGTCTATGTAAGTCCTCATCTCCGGGTCTATGTAAGTCCTCATCTCCGGTCTATGTAAGTCCTCATCTCCGGGTCTATGAAGTCCTCATTCCCGGGTCTATGTAAGTCCTCATCTCCGGGTCTATGTAAGTCCCCATCTCCGGGTCTATGTAAGTTCTCATCTCCGAGTCTATGAAGTCCTCATTCCCGGGTCTATGTAAGTCCCCATCTCCGGGTCTATGTAAGTCCTCATCTCCGGGTCTATGTAAGTCCCCATCTCCGGGTCTATGTAAGTCCTCATCTCCGGGTCTATGAAGTCCTCATTCCCGGGTCTATGTAAGTCCCCATCTCCGGGTCTATGTAAGTCCTCATCTCCGGGTCTATGAAGTCCTCATTCCCGGGTCTATGTAAGTCCTCATCTCCGGGTCTATGTAAGTCCTCATCTCCGGGTCTATGTAAGTCCTCATCTCCGGGTCTATGTAAGTCCTCATCTCCGGGTCTATGTAAGTCCTCATCTCCGGGTCTATGTAAGTCCCCATCTCCGGATCTATGTAAGTCCTCATCTCCGGGTCTATGTAAGTCCTCATCTCCGGGTCTATGTAAGTCCTCATCTCCGGGTCTATGTAAGTCCCCATCTCCGGGTCTATGTAAGTCCTCATCTACGGTCTATGAAGTCCTCATTCCCGGGTCTATGTAAGTCCTCATCTCCGGGTCTATGTAAGTCCTCATCTCCGGGTCTATGTAAGTCCTCATTTCCGGGTCTATGTAAGTCCTCATCTCCGGGTCTATGTAAGTCCTCATCTCCGGGTCTATGTAAGTCCCCATCTCCGGGTCTATGTAAGTCCTCATCTCCGGGTCTATGAAGTCCTCATTCCCGGGTCTATGTAAGTCCCCATCTCCGGGTCTATGTAAGTTCTCATCTCCGGGTCTATGTAAGTCCCCATCTCCGGGTCTATGTAAGTCCTCATCTCCGGGTCTATGAAGTCCTCATTCCCGGGTCTATGTAAGTCCCCATCTCCGGGTCTATGTAAGTCCTCATCTCCGGGTCTATGAAGTCCTCATTCCCGGGTCTATGTAAGTCCTCATCTCCGGGTCTATGTAAGTCCTCATCTCCGGGTCTATGTAAGTCCTCATCTCCGGGTCTATGTAAGTCCTCATCTCCGGGTCTATGTAAGTCCTCATCTCCGGGTCTATGTAAGTCCCCATCTCCGGGTCTATGTAAGTCCTCATCTCCGGGTCTATGTAAGTCCTCATCTCCGGGTCTATGTAAGTCCTCATCTCCGGGTCTATGTAAGTCCCCATCTCCGGGTCTATGTAAGTCCTCATCTCCGGGTCTATGAAGTCCTCATTCCCGGGTCTATGTAAGTCCTCATCTCCGGGTCTATGTAAGTCCTCATCTCCGGGTCTATGTAAGTCCTCATCTCCGGGTCTATGTAAGTCCCCATCTCCGGGTCTATGTAAGTCCTCATCTCCGGGTCTATGTAAGTCCCCATCTCCGGGTCTATGTAAGTCCTCATCTCCGGGTCTATGTAAGTCCTCATCTCCGGGTCTATGTAAGTCCCCATCTCCGGGTCTATGTAAGTCCTCATCTCCGGGTCTATGTAAGTCCCCATCTCCGGGTCTATGTAAGTCCTCATCTCCGGGTCTATGTAAGTCCCCATCTCCGGGTCTATGTAAGTCCTCATCTCCGGGTCTATGTAAGTCCTCATCTCCGGGTCTATGTAAGTCCTCATCTCCGGGTCTATGTAAGTCCCCATCTCCGGGTCTATGTAAGTCCTCATCTCCGGGTCTATGTAAGTCCCCATCTCCGGGTCTATGTAAGTCCTCATCTCCGGGTCTATGTAAGTCCTCATCTCCGGGTCTATGTAAGTCCCCATCTCCGGGTCTATGTAAGTCCTCATCTCCGGGTCTATGTAAGTCCTCATCTCCGGGTCTATGTAAGTCCCCATCTCCGGGTCTATGTAAGTCCTCATCTCCGGGTCTATGTAAGTCCTCATCTCCGGGTCTATGTAAAGTCCCCATCTCCGGGTCTATGTAAGTCCTCATCTCCGGGTCTATGTAAGTCCTCATCTCCGGGTCTATGTAAGTCCCCATCTCCGGGTCTATGTAAGTCCTCATCTCCGGTCTATGTATCCTCATCTCCGGTCTATGTAAGTCCCCATCTCCGGTCTATGTAAGTCCTCATCTCCGGGTCTATGTAAGTCCTCATCTCCGGGTCTATGTAAGTCCCATCTCCGGGTCTATGTAAGTCCTCATCTCCGGGTCTATGTAAGTCCTCATCTCCGGGTCTATGTAAGTCCTCATCTCCGGGTCTATGTAAGTCCTCATCTCCGGGTCTATGTAAGTCCTCATCTCCGGGTCTATGTAAGTCCTCATCTCCGGGTCTATGTAAGTCCTCATCTCCGGGTCTATGTAAGTCCTCATCTCCGGGTCTATGTAAGTCCTCATCTCCGGGTCTATGTAAGTCCTCATCTCCGGGTCTATGTAAGTCCTCGTCATTCTCGGGTCTATGTAAGTCCTCATCTCCGGGTCTATGTAAGTCCTCATCTCCGGGTCTATGTAAGTCCTCATCTCCGGGTCTATGTAAGTCCTCATCTCCGGTCTATGTAAGTCCTCATCTCCGGGTCTATGTAAGTCCTCATCTCGGCTATGTAGTCCTCATCTCCGGGTCTATGTAAGTCCTCATCGTCTCGGTCTTAGTGTAAGTCCTCATCTCCGGGTCTATGTAAGTCCTCATCTCCGGGTCTATGTAAGTCCTCATCTCCGGGTCTATGTAAGTCCTCTATTATCATTCATTTATGTCCCTCTTGTGAATTTCTTCAATGCAATTTATCAAATAGCAGTTTCGTAAGTTGCAAATAGTAATGGTATTAACTTTTCTAGATTGAAGGAGGATTCAACAACTCCCTTATTGATCATGACATTTCCCACTCCTCCCATTTTCACGTTAATAACTCATCTATTTTACTATCGTCCACAGCCAGGATTATAACCAGATACTATGACGGGGTGGAGTAAAACTTACATCCCTCCTGAATCCCTCAAGGTATCTTACACAATGGTGAATCCTCTTTGATACTTGGGTGAACTATTTCATCAACCAACGTCCAAAAGAGGATCGAGCGAGCACTCCTTTAGCCAACATGTGACGATCTGATCCTGTAATGGAGTACCAGATCGATCAATCCTCTCTAGCTTCAAACATGGTGACGATCTGATCTCTTGTCAATAGGCGCTAGTACCAGTCGATCAACTCCTCTTTAGCTTCAAACATGGTGACGATCTGATCTCTTGTCAATAGGCGCTAGTACCAGTCGATCAACTCCTCTTTAGCTTCAAACATGGTGACGATCTGATCTCTTGTCAATAGGCGCTAGTACCAGTCGATCAACTCCTCTTTAGCTTCAAACATGGTGACGATCTGATCTCTTGTCAATAGGCGCTAGTACCAGTCGATCAACTCCTCTTTAACTTCAAACATGGTGACGATCTGATCTCTTGTCAATAGGCGCTAGTACCAGTCGATCAACTCCTCTTTAGCTTCAAACATGGTGACGATCTGATCTCTTGTCAATAGGCGCTAGTACCAGTCGATCAACTCCTCTTTAGCTTCAAACATGGTGACGATCTGATCTCTTGTCAATAGGCGCTAGTACCAGTCGATCAACTCCTCTTTAGCTTCAAACATGGTGACGATCTGATCTCTTGTTAATAGGCGCTAGTACCAGTCGATCAACTCCTCTTTAGCTTCAAACATGGTGACGATCTGATCTCTTGTCAATAGGCGCTAGTACCAGTCGATCAACTCCTCTCTAGCTTCAAACATGGTGACGATCTGATCTCTTGTCAATAGGCGCTAGTACCAGTCGATCAACTCCTCTCTAGCTTCAAACATGGTGACGATCTGATCTCTTGTTAATAGGCGCTAGTACCAGTCGATCAACTCCTCTTTAGCTTCAAACATGGTGACGATCTGATCTCTTGTCAATAGGCGCTAGTACCAGTCGATCAACTCCTCTTTAACTTCAAACATGGTGACGATCTGATCTCTTGTTAATAGGCGCTAGTACCAGTCGATCAACTCCTCTTTAGCTTCAAACATGGTGACGATCTGATCTCTTGTCAATAGGCGCTAGTACCAGTCGATCAACTCCTCTTTAGCTTCAAACATGGTGACGATCTGATCGCTTGTCAATAGGCGCTAGTACCAGTCGATCAACTCCTCTTTAGCTTCAAACATGGTGACGATCTGATCTCTTGTCAATAGGCGCTAGTACCAGTCGATCAACTCCTCTTTAGCTTCAAACATGGTGACGATCTGATCTCTTGTCAATAGGCGCTAGTACCATTCGATCAACTCCTCTTTAGCTTCAAACATGGTGACGATCTGATGACTTATCTTTCCTCAATATGTGCAAACATAGAGTCGTATCTGAACACGACTTTCGAGCTAACTCAATGAAGAGAAGTAGTAGCTCTTAGCACTAACTACGATAATCTTATCAGATCTTTAGTATTTCTTGGTGACCTGGTGGTCTAGGGGGTAAGGTGTCAGACTTTTGTGCTGGCGGCCGGGGTTCAATCCTCGGTCCCGGCACAGATTTATCTGATTTCCAAACCCTTCCTTCACCTCTGACAATACATCTTGTGAATGTGGGGAATGCCAGGCCTCCACCGTGGTTCGGATTCCACGTTAAACTGTAGGTCCTTCATTTCATCTCACAATCACCCTACCATTACACATTAGCGTAAGTGCGTATAACCCGAACGGGTAGTAAGACGCGGTGGCTAATAATAATAATAATTTAATATTTCTTATGTTGATTTTCAGGCACTTAACTTAAGTGCTGTCGGCACTTGGGTTAACCCTTCTAACGGACTCAGGAAATCTCTCACCACCTCTTCACTTTATAGCAAATATCAACCCTCCAATTCCACAAGAGGACATTCGTAACTGCTCCGTGGTGTTACATCTTAGGAATTTGTGTGGCCTATGTTCCCATAAAGCACCTCGACTGATGTTATAATGTAGTTTATTCATCTATATCAACCATGAGGTAGGTGGTACCCTTAGAAGAAAAAAACAATAATAATTGCACTAACGGAGGAATAAATGTGATCCGGCAGCAAAGTTTAGTTAGTTCAGTCCAATTTTCATAAAAAAAATAACCTTATCTGACAGCTATAAAAGTTACTAGATCTAGTTTTATGAATTCATACGTCAATTCATGTGATCTGCAGCTGTCCCTTATGATAGATACTCGTATTATCAATATGTGTTCGTATTTTCTCCCAGTTTCTTCCAACAACGTTTAACCAAAGGCACAATATTTCTCTGGCTGATATGTACAATCTCCAGGGGAGGTCAGTTCAACACCAGCTTGAATAGCGTGCTCAGGAGGTCCAAGGAGCCAGTGACCCTGGTTAGAGCCTCTGTTATCATCCTGGTGTGTGTGTGTGTAGCCGAGCGCCGGGTGGACGGAGTGTCCCACGTTGCGTCACAGACCGCCTTTCACTTGTCTTCCCCCACTACCCTCGCTCCCTGCAACTCTCAGCGCAGCCTGGTTTGGAAACTCACCAAGCGCTCGCTGCTGCAGATATGGAATTAAGTGGCAAAGGAATCAACACCTTCTTGATGATTTTTTTTTTAAATGTTAGGAAACTAACGGAGGAGCGCTTCCATTAGGTTAACCGCCCGCCCTCAATAACGCGCACTTGCACCACACACCGCGGTAGATTAACATCCAGGCGATGGCGGGGGAAATAGATCTCAAAAACTAATATACTCAAAGATGTAATTCAAGCTGCGCTCGGTTAGGAAGCATCTAGAAAACAACGACTTTAAAATATTCTGTCATCCTTAACAACATTTTATTCAAGCCAATCGAATATATTTAAATTAAAATGTATCGAATCGTAATCGAATATTTAAAAATGAAAATGTATCGAAACTAATCTGAGTCGAATATTTTAAAATGAATCTGTATCGACTCGGAGTTGAATGTTTTAAAATAATAATTGATAGAATTTGAATACAATATTTTATAATTACCGGTAAATATTATCAAATCCAAATATAATACCAAGCTCTCTGGTGGATGGTTTTGAATTGATCCCAAAATAAAATGGTAGTTAGACCATGTTTAAATAACTATTAAATTATAAATATTACAAAACTCTCAAGATTCTAAGGTCAAGTCAAAAAAGCACATATGCTAGCTAACTCTTTAAAAAGTTTAAATTATTTAAAATTTGACTTAGCCTATATATTCGAATTATATTTAAATTCCATCGAATCAGAATTTGGAATCTATTTGTATTTGAAATTTCGAATCCATTTCTAATATTAATATTGGGATTTTAGATTCGGATTCGAATCTTAACAATATTCAGACCCGAGATTAAAATTTTGAAGCTTCGTATGGCCTTAATTTTTACTAGGCTTAAATAGGTCGAATTATTTTATAGGTATTGAAATTATTCAAAGTGGCAGTTATAGATCACAAGACTTGTATAACTATACTAAAATTATTTTAGTATATCATTATTTAACTGCCAAAAATGTTTATTCCTGTCTAAATCAGATTGATTGATTAACCCAAAGGTATCGACTTAAAGCTTGGAAAATAAACGTGAATAAGCCACACAAATAAAACAACTGACATAGAGATAGCAAACATTTGAACGCCGGCTCGAACGTTCGAAACGAAGTGTTTGGTCGCCGAGTTTACCTTCAAGGCTCCCATTTAAAAAAATGCAACAAAATCTACTTTCGTTGGTAGAAAATTTATTTTTTGTTTCCTTGTGCCAAAGTCATCTAGGCGTCTAAAAATATAACTAGGGAACCTAGCTTCATCACCCGCGGAGCCCAAAATAATCTAAAATATGTGTATGTGTTCGTCTTGGTGTTAGCTTGTGATTACATAAACTTGTGTTAAGAAAATGTGCGTTAAATAATATACACCAATTAATTACATAACAATTTCCACTGCTCGCAGGTTTAACAAACATCACTATGTGTACACACACAATTAGTATGCTATTAGATATACAACTTTTAAAAGCCGCTCCTTAGTTTAACGCAATATCATTGTGTTTGTTGGATACAACATTTTCTTTAGAATCAACAAAATAAACACAACCAAATGTTTTAATTTGGCTATGATCTTTACAATATGCTTCAGTCAGTGCATTGTTTGCTCATATTAGTCACAAGATATTTTAATCTGTGCATTGTTTGGTATTGTTCATCACAAGATGTTTAAATCAGTGCACTTTTTGGTTACATTTGTCACAATATATTTCAATAGGTGCATTGTTTGGTTATGTTTGTTACAATATGTTTTTATCGGCGCTTTGTTTGAGGAGGTGTCAATCTTAACAATTACTATATCCGACATATGGGATATTTGTGAATGCCTAGGGAGTAGCGGAACTAGAGCTTCAAGGAGCATGCACTCGTGTGTGTGTGTGTGTGTGTGTGTGTGTGTGTGTGTGTGTGTGTGTGTGGTGTGCGAGAGAGGAAATGAAAGTGAGAAACTGTTCCAGTACCAACAGTGTCGCCAACCAATGACGGACAAATCCTTGAAAGTTGACAACTCGTTTAGGGATAAGAAAGTAGCCAAACACTAAAGGGCAAGTCTGTAATCCTTAATAACCGCCTTGAAAAACGACGCAAACATTTCCATCAAAATTCAGAACCAAAATTTATTTACTCAACGTAATACAAATAAGACTTGAAGATGGTGAAAAATCACCGAAACATGTCGTCGTCATAGAAGAAAAGTATATGAGATAAGGAGAAGGGAATAAAAAAGAAAATATAACCTTACTACCAATTAATAGTGCTACATTGTTAATTGTCTGAAGATCTACATCAAGGCACTGAGGTAATTGTTTTTACAACAATGCAATATTTCATTAGATTATCTCTCGAGATGCCTTACCTACATACGCTAGGTGTTATCCGGGGGTGAGACGACCAACAATGTCTAAGAGGTAAGTTTAAGTTTTGTAAATGTGTTAGGCGTGTTCAACTTTTGGCGATGTTTTCCGCCGCACCAGTGAAATCACTGTCCATCTAGCGCCATCGAGCACGCCATACATAAACCAGAGTGAGAAAGCCCGTTGCTAGGCAGCGTTGCTATGGACGCAACATTCCACCTACCAACAACGGGAGGCAGGGGACCAACTTAATAGAGCAGAACAATAGATAAGGGTTGATCGAGATAAATAACAGCCGGCACTAGTTTCATCACCGGACGAGCAGTTCTCCGCCTTTACCGTGTAAGTCGCACTTTCGCCGAAAAACAAGCTTCGGGCGGAAACGCAATCACGTGACGATCTCAAGATTTCAGTCTCTTCGGCGTTGTCCGCTCGGCACGACATTTCCTGCGCGACACCACCAATAAGATTTCCAAATCAGCCAACTCAGTGCGTATGCGCCTAAAAAGTGAGATACAAGCAGAGAGCAACGTATACTGTTGTGAGATGATTTGAAATAACTCGTTAAATAAACGGTGCGTGTAGTTCTCGTTTTGTGTTCATTGTTTTACTTCACAAAACAATAATTATAAAATATAAACTATCTGTTTGGGTGAACATACAGCGTGTGACTGGCTGCGCCACTTGACCATATTCTGCTCTCAGTCTTCAGAGATCGCGTGAACCAAGCCTTAGTCACACGATCGTTATTGGACCAGTTCATGACCAGGTTAGAGCACATGAAGACCTTGGCTTGGCCGGCCTTGAACACATTCTAAGACCTCGTCGATTGACCTCTGTCGTCCGTGTTTCGTTGTGTTTCTATTGAAGGTGTACTTTCTAACTAGCCACGCTCGTCTTACAAGCTGACTGGATCTATAACAGCGACACTAGCACCAGGAATAATGAGTGAGATATTTTAAGAAGCGGTTTGAATGTGGTCCGTGGTCCTCTAGAGCTGTGGTCTGTCACCGGTGAGCTGTACCTGTGAGTTGCTCTCATCACTCAGTAGAACACTAATTGGTCTGCTATCAACGAATATACTCTCCAATTTTTCTATAAAGGACCTTTTAAAAAATACAAACAATTATTTTTATTGCTGCTAAAATTGACGATGTTTTAACATATTGTTATTATTATTTGATAGTTATTGTTAACATAATATAAAAAATACAGCTGCAAATTGAGCTTGAATCTGGTAGCTTTTCCAGCCGTCTGATAAAGTCCTTTCTGCGAAAATTTGACCTTACCTTAGTTTACAACAGCTAGCAGAAGTACCCGGCGTTGCCATGGCAACACTTTTCTTTGCTTCAAATGGAGAGGAAAAAAAACCAACTAATTTTATTTATTCCGGCTAAGTTTTTAATTAATTTAAAAGGATATGATCCAAATTTTAAAATTCTGGCTTCTAGGTGAAAATGTTCGTTCACAAGGGCTACTAATTTTTAAATGCCAGCCCTATGTGTGAGGTAGATATTGCACAACGCTCATGTCAGACAAACAAACAAAATAACGGATATAGAAAATGATACAAACACATTATTTACTTTATTGCGACATTTCTATAAATTGACAATATACAGCACCAAAGATTCAAGCATCATACATTCCTATCTGTCGTTTATCTGCCAGCATCTGAGACATCTCTGAATCCAGCTCGTCTTCATAACTCAGACTGAGAGTAACTTAACAAACGCGCGTTGATGTAAAGGCACAACCCGTAAGGGAATATTAAGTTATCTTTGAAAGACCGATCTCAAGGCGGGAAGCCGAGTTTATTCCTCCAATACCGTTTAAATAAAGAAATACCACCATGTATTTAACCATAGTACATTTCTTTATACACAAGCCCTTAGAAGAGTATACAACTGAGTAGTGTATCTTGGTTTAGTAACTATCTAAATTCAGCCCCCCCCCCCCAGAGGAAAGAGGGGGGGGGGAGCAAAATCCTAAAGGTCCGGGCACCAGGGGGGCCGAGCTCGGCTTAGATACTTTTGTCTTCTCCCTTTGGACGACAACATAAACGTTTTAGTGAAATGTAAGAAAAGTGCAATACAATACGAAATTCAAATTAAGTACACTAATTACCACTATTTAAACTTGAGTGGATGAGCCATAAACAAGATTAAAGGTTACCCCGTTAAGGCTATTGAAATGTTGGTGACGTGACGGAAGAAGTCAAGTATATTAAAGTGATACACAAGACAGACGTTTCTAAATCTACTCTGCAATCGCTAAGACTACTCAACAAAATAAAATAAAAACTCAATGTTGCAAATTTATTTCCGAATGTTTGCGTTTCTTTGCGCACGTTCTACTCACTAGCAGTTTCTGTTGCTTCATCTTTTAGTGTGCTTGGCAGAATAAAGAACTGCTTGAGCTCAACAATGGGTCGGCAAAGACTAACTGATCTGGGAACACTGTCCATTGAATCAAGACCTGCACGTGCATTGCATTTTAACTCCATCATTCAAATGTCCGCTGATAGAAAAGTTCTTCCCTGGTCATTTTGCAATTTAAAATATGTGTTGCAAATGTATGTATGTTGGTTGTATTTGTGAAATATTATTGTGCATAATTGGATGGTAACATAGTTGGATGGTAACTAAGTTGGATGGTAACTAAGTTGTCTTGGAAGAAACTTCTGAAATAATTTTCTTAGATTCGTTGTTAAAAATGATGTATGTGCTAGTTTTGCTATTTACATAACAATATAATCTCTGAAAGCGCACAGTCTTTGAGGTTACTTTTTTTTTTGTATAGGATTGTGAAGGTCTGAAAAGTTGCGCATTAAATTAATGAAAAGGGGGCCCGACAAAATTATTTACCTCCGGGCTCTTAGTGACTTTCGATGGCATTGTCTAAATTATCAGTGAATATGAGATTTAAAAAACAAGACTGACTATTAAAAGCTCGATGACGCTACTACTCGCAGAACAAATCACATGCTCATGCGCCCCTATAGAACATGGTCATTGATAGGTCAACATCTACATATGTTTCCCTATTATTACATAACATAAATAATTCAACAAATACAATCTCTATGGAATGAGGAAATGGATGTGTCCATTGGTCTATACTTTGTACAGTCCAACCCCATTGTTCATGCATTCAATACAATGTCTATGGAATGAGGGAAATGGATGTGTTACTCTGGCTGGATCCTTGATAGTCACTCAGCCTCAAACCGCAACGGTAGTGTGAAGATGTCTGAGCGATGATCCTAGGTCAGAGATTGCTAAACGAGTCAGTTAACCCAAGATGAAACCCGTGTTTGGGGCGTACTAAATGGCGGTGTGGCAACAATGTGAGTGTTAGCGACAGTTGCAGAGGTGCGCTGTCGTGACAACCAATTATTACTCCACTTAACAAAATAAACGTGACGCCTGCGATATAATAATTTAACTTTCTTTCGGCACGATATAAAACGACGTTTCATTTCTAAACAAGATTTTAGTTGCAATGTATGATTACAAAACAAGTCAAACTAAACACTCAAATAATGTCTCAAAATACGAGAACAAAAGTAACACATTACAGTGTTGAAGAAGAGAACTTTTTTTTTATTGAATGTGTTAATACAAACCATCACATTATGCGAGTTGAATTAATGCGAAGTTATACTCTTTTAGAACGCTCATTTCATACTTAGATTCTACTTTATTTTTAATAGGACAGTGATTCTACCATGGAAGTAAAGTCAAGAGCATAAATAATCCAATAGTCGATGAAGCAAGAACCAAGATTTGTTTATTACAAGGTAGGGACAAGGGGTATCCATAAATTAGATAGATGTTTAGTAGCCAATAGTCAAAACAAATTCAGACTTTTACTTTGCGTATAGCCCGAATGGGTAGTAAGACGCGGTGCTAATAATAATAGTAATAATAATAGTAATAATAATAGTAATATTAATAATAATAATTTCCTTCTCTTTAATGTTACAGGAGCACCAGTACGTGACAGTTGATAAAATATTTGACACGGAAACAAATTACTATAAATATGATTATTAAAAGCGAACTAATTAAGGCAAAATATTGATGTTACTTTTATTTTTTATTTAACATAGCAAGGAACAATTTATTTTTATGATAACAAAAACAGTGATTCATACAGATATATCAAAAACTTCGACTTTAAAAAAAATGTCACGGCGATAATTTTTCAAACGGGGAAGGGGTGGGTATGGGAGGTGCAACATTAAAACTTGTATCAAATTTAATGTGATCTTGCTGTGAGTTTGACAGTTTCAATAAAACTCTAACACATTATTGTTATCAGATAACCGGCCTTCTGGTATTGTGGTCAAAGTCCCGGGTTCGATTTCAGGCTGCTACCCGGATATTTTTCTCAAAAGGGAAATAATTCCCATGGTCACCAGGGTTTGGCTAATTGGGCTTAAGCTAGGTTTGAGATAGTCACCAATCCGTTTCAGTGGCCTCATAGCCTAACGCGCTACTCTCGCGGTAGAGTAGACTGTCGATGACGGGGAGATCAAGGTTCGAATCTCGGTCGGGTTTACTAAGGTTGGTTTTCCAAAATGGTTTTCCACCCTCCAGTCACAAAAAATTCGGGTACACTTCATATAAATATAACCTTCCTAATCCATAAAACCACTAACGTAATTAGTATATAAGCGTATAACCCGAAAGGGTAGTAAGACTCGGTGCAAACAAATTTTCGTTCCCCCCCTTCCCCCCCCCCCCCCGTTATATATTCACTTTAACCATTCCCTCATCTGATCTGATCGGGACACGGAAAGGATGTACGATTAGTACATTCGGGCGTCCCCTGGACAACGGTACATTATTACGGGCGAACCTTTCCTCAAGCTGAGTTACAGATTGCTGTAGTCCAGACACGCCATCATCATATAATGACCCATGATTTCCTGTTTTAAAACAAGGAACACCAATACAGTTTGACACAACCTTTTATAAGCTACTAGTAACGCTTCTAAACCTTTCAAATGTTTCTAATTAGGTTGAGTCTGTAGATGTGTTCAAAGCGAGAGAAGTGACGGGTAGTAAGCCTACATACAGTCCACTTACCATCTACATGCATGTTCCACCTTTATATTGAACACTTTACCGTGAGTTCGTCACCGTGAACGGTCTATTAGACTAAACAAGGCATTTAGTAGCACTATGCTTCAATATCCTTACAATTAATAGACTTTTGGAAAGAAAAAATCATTACAAAAATTAATTGAAAGTCACTAATGTAAACCCTTGAAGATATATCTATTTTATTTGCTTCGTAAACCTATATAGTTAATAAAGAGCGTTATCAAAAGCTTCTAATAAAATACTTCCCTAACTATTTTTGATTTTCCATGACTTATAGAAAGAACAATTAATATTAATATAAAGGTTGTGTTCTTTGTTTCGTGTTTGTGGCAAAAAGGGGTACTATAGTGCATAAGATAATAAATTAAAAAATATCATATTCACACGTGTATCGTCTTATTTCTGGCCACTATAAATAGTTATAGAATTTGTTATAGCTTAGAAAACAAAAATTAGTTTCAAAATAAAAAGTTTTTATTTTGTAAACATAAGCGCATGAATACATATTGTATTGACGCCATCAACCGAACCGCCTTCATCTCGTACGTTTTGTTATCTTTATTTATGAATTGAAGGCAACCTTTCAGAAGCTCTCGTCTTAAATAATTTTTAAGAGAACTACAGACGCCACTTCCACAAAAAAAATAGTATGTTATTAAAGTTTTGACTGACAGAATTGACAGCTGCTTGGCTTGCAGCTCATATGGTTTGGCGTATGGATACATGGAAGTAGATGTAGTAGCTTTTCTTGGCTGTCGGATAAGGCTATTCCTAAATCAGAGGGTTCAATCTATGATATACGGCTCTTGCCCTATAACTCCCTGGCGCCTCCTGCGTACAAATTTGGAAGCTGTTGAATCCCACGAATGGGAAGAGCTCGCCTCATCCAAACAACGCTCGTTTGTGTGTTCAGAGCGGGAGTAGTTCCACGACCTCCTAATAGGTCGCGAGACGGGTGTTACGTAAATCAAGTCATCAGCGTATGTTTGTGGGTCTTGCCCGCGTAACAATCTTTTGATTTACACTTTCTCCATACTTCCCACTACAACATCTTTACTCGTCACAGAAGACCCGCTACTGGAATCATTCACGAGTCAAGGTCAAATAATGTCTACAAAGAGATTGATTGTCGCATCAAACTCGGGTCCAGCTATAAGCCATGGTACAAATACATGGTATGAGAAAGCCGTGTACTTTACGAGGTTTCATCCGGATCTCACTTAACTGACGTCAACAAGGACTCGTTTTACGCGTGTATTCGAAACTTTGCGACTACCAGAAATGACTAAACAAAGCTACTATCCAAAAATATGAACAAAAAACCTGTAATGAATACGCACAACTAGATAAAATATGCAATTTACAAAATTAATAGAAACTAAAAA
Organism: Timema cristinae; assembly: GCA_039000515.1. NCBI lineage: Eukaryota > Metazoa > Arthropoda > Insecta > Phasmatodea > Timematidae > Timema > Timema cristinae. Next base: position 77,807,217 of record JBCFYV010000003.1, read on the forward strand.
AAAAGTATAATATTCTATAAAAAAAAGTCTTTAACAAATAAACTCTTGCATTCTGATGAAATATAAACATGTTTTTTTCAAATATCTGCTTCAGAAGTAATGGCTATGAGTTATCCCCTCCCAACGCAATCCTCTCCACCTCCTTAAATGATGTAAGGCTTTATTTGACGATTTTTGACCCTACTCCTACGTAAGAGTTCGTAAGATTATCTATCCCTACCATACTTCGCCTCTAATTTACAAAAAGTTCTACAATTTGGTAAATTATATTATTTTAATCGTTTACTCATTTTTAGACATAAGTATTTGTAAGAAAGCAACTGATATGAAATTTTAGAATGCATTAATTGCAGTAAAATTATGTGTAACACATCATAAGTAAATGTAATATGAATTAAATTTTGTAATTATTAAATTAATTTTCTGACTTTTTTTTATAGATTTTGTTTCATCCTAAACATTGATAAAAAAAACCTTACCTAAGATGGATTCTGAACCCTTAGCCTCTTAGCTCTTTTTTTGGTTAATTGGTTGATACCAAGTTCTTTAGTTTGGTCAAAGGAAAAATTGTTACCAAACACTCGTGACCAGAAGCGATGCCAGGAAAGCGAAAACGCTCTGGTTGTGAACATCGATACCAGGTCAACCGTGAAAACACGTTTATTGTAATCCTTTCATTCATAGTTACCCCGGGTTGACGGTGATTAATTCATCATGAGAGTAAGGACAGTTTCTGGGTGCTCTCAAACACACTCTTGACCGTGTTTTGTTTCACTTTACCTCCAAGTCCAAACTTCTTATTTATACGTATTTATTTTTTTACCAGCTTCGTCCCAAATCTTCTGTTAAATGACTGCTTTCTCCCTTCAACGCCTTGCCAATGTGGAGCCACAAGAGAAAACTCCAAATTAACGAACCAATTCATAAGTTGGATCCAGCGTGCTACATGTGAAGCCATGTGTGGGATTGCGCAATGTTTTCGATAACGGGCTTCAAGGTCGAAAGAAATATTGAAGATTTTGAAATGCTCATACCGAATAGGAAGAGAGAGTGACTATAAAAATTGGCATCCACTCCACTTACAAAGTCCTACAAGCAGGTCCTATTTGACTACTATCTACATTTCATGCTTTAGCGGAAATAGTTTCTCAATGTGTAGCAAGGTCAGCAAACTATTTATTACTTCGTCAAGTGAAAAAAAAAGTGTTTTTTTAATAAATGGTTCGTATAATGTTAACTTTGTAGAACATTGTAAATTACTATTTGCTCCATAACTGTACAAAACCAGCGTAATATGAAAATTGGACTCCAAAACACTGCACGTTTGATAATGGATAGCGATATTATAGTTATTTCAATGGAACCTCAGTGGTTTATCTACTGTCCGTTACTGTTAGAAAGACTACTAATTTAATAATGAATGTTATAATCATTTCAATGGAACCCCAGTGATTTATTTACTGTCCGTTATTTTTACAAAGGCTATTAATTTAATAATGAATGTTATAATCATTTCAATGGAACCCCAGTGATTTATTTACTGTCCGTTATTTTTACAAAGGCTATTAATTTAATAATGAATGTTATAATCATTTCAATGGAACCCCAGTGATTTATTTACTGTCCGTTATTTTTACAAAGGCTATTAATTTAATAATGAATGTTATAATTATTTAAATGTAACCCAGTGATTTATTTACTGTCCGTTATTTTTTACAAAGACTACTAATTTAGTAATGAATGTTATAATTACTTAAATGTAACCCCAGTGATTTATTTACTGTCCGTTATTTTTACAAAGGCTATTAATTTAATAATGAATGTTATAATCATTTCAATGGAACCCCAGTGATTTATTTACTGTCCGTTACTTTTACAAAGGCTATTAATTTAATAATGAATGTTATAATTATTTCAATGGAACCCCAGTGATTTATTTACTGTCCGTTATTTTTACAAAGACTACTAATTTAATAATGAATGTTATAATTATTTCAATGGAACCTCAGTGGTTTATCTACTGTCCGTTACTGTTAGAAAGACTACTAATTTAATAATGAATGTTATAATCATTTCAATGGAACCCCAGTGATTTATTTACTGTCCGTTATTTTACAAAGGCTATTAATTTAATAATGAATGTTATAATCATTTCAATGGAACCCCAGTGATTTATTTACTGTCCGTTATTTTTACAAAGGCTATTAATTTAATAATGAATGTTATAATCATTTCAATGGAACCCCAGTGATTTATTTACTGTCCGTTATTTTTACAAAGGCTATTAATTTAATAATGAATGTTATAATTATTTAAATGTAACCCCAGTGATTTATTTACTGTCCGTTATTTTTACAAAGACTACTAATTTAATAATGAATGTTATAATTACTTAAATGTAACCCCAGTGATTTATTTACTGTCCGTTATTTTTACAAAGGCTATTAATTTAATAATGAATGTTATAATCATTTCAATGGAACCCCAGTGATTTATTTACTGTCCGTTACTTTTACAAAGGCTATTAATTTAATAATGAATGTTATAATCATTTCAATGGAACCCCAGTAATTTATTTACTGTCCGTTATTTTTACAAAGGCTATTAATTTAATAATGAATGTTATAATTATTTAAATGGAACCCCAGTGATTTATTTACTGTCCGTTATTTTTACAAAGGCTATTAATTTAATAATGAATGTTATAATCATTTCAATGGAACCCCAGTGATTTATTTACTGTCCGTTATTTTTACAAAGGCTATTAATTTAATAATGAATGTTATAATTATTTAAATGGAACCCCAGTGATTTATTTACTGTCCGTTATTTTTACAAAGGCTATTAATTTAATAATGAATGTTATAATTATTTCAATGGAACCCCAGTGATTTATTTACTGTCCGTTATTTTTACAAAGGCTATTAATTTAATAATGAATGTTATAATTATTTAAATGGAACCCCAGTGATTTATTTACTGTCCGTTATTTTTACAAAGGCTATTAATTTAATAATGAATGTTATAATCATTTCAATGGAACCCCAGTGATTTATTTACTGTCCGTTATTTTTACAAAGGCTATTAATTTAATAATGAATGTTATAATTATTTAAATGGAACCCCAGTGATTTATTTACTGTCCGTTATTTTTACAAAGGCTATTAATTTAATAATGAATGTTATAATTATTTAAATGTAACCCCAGTGATTTATTTACTGTCCGTTATTTTTACAAAGGCTATTAATTTAATAATGAATGTTATAATTATTTAAATGGAACCCCAGTGATTTATTTACTGTCCGTTACTGTTACAAAGGCTATTAATTTAATAATGAATGTTATAATTATTTAAATGTAACCCCAGTGATTTATTTACTGTCCGTTACTGTTACAAAAGCTATTAATTTAATAATGAATGTTATAATTATTTAAATGTAACCCCAGTGATTTATTTACTGTCCGTTATTTTACAAAGGCTATTAATTTAATAATGAATGTTATAATCATTTCAATGCAACTCAAGTTATTACAAACCCTGAGCATTCCTATGATTTCTTATTGTTGTTGAATTTTGGGAAGGAGTAATAAATGTTTGTGAATTAACTGATTATATCAGCATACTACTCACAAGCTAACTTTTTTCTTAAGCAGATGCAGAACTTTGTCCCCTGGACTTTCATTGATCTCGATGAAAGTGGAAGCTCCAATTACACTAGTGATACATTTTTCTGTCACGCCGGGAATCAAACCCAGGACCATTAACTCAATAGACAGACACATTACTTACTGATATAAGGTATACATCATATTTATTATTTCATTTAGTGATTCTTATAAGTATTTAATAGGAATATGCAAAGTCTTCTTGATCTAAGCATACCAAGGAAAATTTAACATAAAATATTTTTGTTTAATGATTCCAAGGTTCATCTATAAGTATAGGGTTAGAATACTTAGGATTTATATAGGAAGATAGATAGCTATTTTATCTTTATTGGTTTTGTTAATCTTGAAAAGCATTTATAATCAACAAAATACACAGGAAAAGTAACAATAGTCATATTATTAATAGCTAGATCTATATTTTAACTATCACGAGTAGTGTATCTCTTTTATATATATATATATATATATATATATATATCATAAAATAGTATTTGAACTCCAGAATATTATTATTACCTTGCACACGATTGTAAAATTTCTTTGTGGTGGTTGAGAGACAAAGTTTGAAAGATTCATCTGCAGGTAAACACTATTTCTTTAATATCAGATGGTTTATTAAATATTTGGCTAAAATATACAACCAATAGCTAATTTTTTTTTGTATCACTGCCAAATTAATAAAAATTCTCTAACTGAAGATGAAATTAAATAATTTTCTTTCATTAAAACAATGTAAATTAGGTGTCGATTACACCAAGCTCTCACATTACCATCACTGTTTAAACTACTGCGAGAGTGTAAACATGACTTAAGACTCAAAAATATCAACACAAAGCAGCGAGTCAATACATGCTTTCAATTTATTTTAAATAATAATATATAGATCTACAGAACTACCCTTGACCATTTCCTGTTGTAAATTTCCTTACTTCAATAGGCCACCATTACCTTTTTGTCCAGTGCCAGCAGTTTAAAGTGTGAACTATGTTCTCATTTTAATTTTAATAGCCATATTGTGTTTGTTCCTTTTAAATGTTTCTACCCATCTTTCCTAAACTTACTTCCAAATTTAACAAAATTAAATATTGCTAACTTCTTTCTTATAACTTCACTGCCAGCCTCCATGTATGAACAAATGACCTTTGTGGGATCATGAACGTGAGCTCAATGATCGGATCTTTGTCGCTGATTATCATTGTCCTGTGCTTCTGCTTCGTGTTTGCTAATAGCCCTTGTACAGTACAGATTGTGTGAACCTTTTATCCCTCATCATAGCTCTGCCCCGCGTTTTGCCTCGCCTTATCTCCTGGTCTCTGTACATCGCAGGTTGGGTGAGTCTTTCATCACTCACCATAGCTCTGTCTCGTATCATCTCCTGGTCTCTGTATAGCCAGGTTGGGTGAGTCTTTCATCACTCACCATAGCTCTGCTCGCGTCATCTCCTGGTCTCTGTACATCGCAGGTTGGGTGAGTCTTTCATCACTCACCATAGCTCTGCCTCGTATCATTTCCTGATCTTTGTATAGCACAGGTTGGTGAGTCTTTCATCACTCACCATAGCTCTGCCTTGCATCATCTCCTGGTTTCTGTACATCGCAGGTTGGGTGAGTCTTTCATCACTCACCATAGCTCTGCTTGCGTCATCTCCTGGTCTCTGTATAGTGCAGGTTGGGTGAGTCTTTCATCACTCACCATAGCTCTGCCTTGCATCATCTCCTGGTTTCTGTACATCGCAGGTTGGGTGAGTCTTTCATCACTCACCATAGCTCTGCCTGTCATCTTCCTGGTCTCTGTATAGCGCATGTTGGGTGAGTCTTTTATCACTCACCATAGCTCTGCCTCGCGTCATCTCCTGGTCTCTGTATAGTGCAGGTTGGGTGAGTCTTTCATCACTCACCATAGCTCTGCCTCGCATCATCTCCTGGTTTCTGTACATCGCAGGTTGGGTGAGTCTTTTCATCACTCACCATAGCTCTGCCTTGCATCATCTCCTGGTCTCTGTATAGCGCATGTTGGGTGAGTCTTTATCACTCACCATAGCTCTGCCTCGCGTCATCTCCTGGTCTCTGTATAGTGCAGGTTGGGTGAGTCTTTCATCACTCACCATAGCTCTGCCTCGCATCATCTCCTGGTTTCTGTACATCGCAGGTTGGGTGAGTCTTTCATCACTCACCATAGCTCTGCCTTGCATCATCTCCTGGTCTCTGTATAGCGCATGTTGGGTGAGTCTTTCATCACTCACCATAGCTCTGCCTCGCATCATCTCCTGGTTTCTGTACATCGCAGGTTGGGTGAGTCTTTCATCACTCACCATAGCTCTGCCTTGCATCATCTCCTGGTCTCTGTATAGCGCAGGTTGGGTGAGTCTTTCATCACTCACCATAGCTCTGCCTCGCGTCATCGCCTGGTCTCTGTATAGCGCAGGTTGGGTGAGTCTTTCATCACTCACCATAGCTCTGCCTCGCGTCATCGCCTGGTCTCTGTATAGCGCAGGTTGGGTGAGTCTTTCATCACTCACCATAGCTCTGCCCCAAGTCTTCTCCTGAAACTTGCGTTCTTCCTTCTCGAGGCCCTCCAGTTTAAATCGTAGCGAGTCCAACTCTTGGAGTCTTGGCCAAACACTAGAAGAGGCAAATTCTAAACTCTTGTGTCCTGACAAGCTACGCAGACTGTCGGACCTTGAGGGCAATAATTCTCTTCTCGCAGTAGCAGATTTCCCGCTCTGATAGATCGCTCTTTGATCTTTAGATACCTGTTCTTGCTGCACCAAAGGTTCTTCCCCTCTGTTTCTATCAGTGGGCCATGCTCTTGGCGAGCTCACATCGCCTAGGCACTTATCGATAACACGCTTGTTCCTCGCTAGTGTGTCCGAGAGACCAGCACTGTGTAAAAATGTAATTTCTCTTCTCGAGTATGTGCCGGTTGTAGATTCAAGCTGTGGAATATTGCCTCTCCTATTGTATTCATAATCTGGCTGCCACAGCTCCTGCATAGTACCCCCATAATTAAATGAGCCCTCGATGTACACCTGTCGGTCTTGACGCCTACGCTTAAAGCCCTCTTGTGGCACCAGCTGTTCCTCACAATAGCTTCTCTTCAGCCCCCCAGTAGACCAATCGTTCGAGTAATCAAATCTGTCAGTAGCTGCCGAGTCGCGCCATTCAAAATCAATCTTGTAGCCTATGCGGTAATCCTCGACTTTTTGACTTGCACGCTTTACAATGGAGGACGAACTGTCGGCTTTTGTACTTATCATCTGCCTGCCAATGTTTTGATTAGTAAACAAGTCCCTATTACTTTTAAATAAAGCCAAACGAGCTTTTGATCTCGCACTTCTTTTCTTGGAAGATGTCTTATTTTTTTCATGGGCCACAATGTTATTAGAACCTTTCTGAATAAGTTTGAGGTTCGACGAGGCAGGATCTTTAGTTTTTATAGACCCCCCAATGTTATTAGAACCTTTCTGAATAAGTTTGAGGTTCAACGAGGCAGGATCTTTAGTTTTTATAGACCCCCCAATGTTATTAGAACCTTTCTGAATAAGTTTGAGGTTCAGCAGGGCAGAGTCACGGAACTCCTTATTGGCCACTAGCCGGCCTTGCAGAGACATTTACGGACACACAACACCGCAAACTGCGTGAAGATCCAGCAAGGGAGCAGGTCGACCGGGACCACCTTGACGGGGACAAGTGGGTTGGACGGCACCGAGTCATTCTCGCACGTCTTGAGAAGATGCTCCAGTTCCACGAAGTTCCCGTGGGTGTGTCGGAAGGCGTACACCACCTTCTCCAACATGGAGTTCCTCAACTCCTTGGCTCGTTCTGTGATAAACAACCACCGAGGGGAATATTAGATGTAGAATGGGGCGGGAGATCGTTTCACACATTTCTGTTGGGGCTGAACCATCAATAAGTAGAGACTCTGATTTTTGGTAGATAAATTGATTGTATTTCGGTATCAACACTTCCTATATATTCAACCGTCATAATCACTAACACACTAGTGTAATTAGTGCATAGACGTACAACGTGAATGGGCAGTAAGACACTGTGCTAAATAAAGAACAAATATCTATGTCACTAAAGATTACAAAAACTCGACTCAAAGCGAAAAGTTGCTGACTTACACACCCAAACAACTCACCTTTGATCAGGGCATTTCCAAATGTGGAGGCGTTCAGAATAACACCGTACACAGCGCGGAACGCCCTCAGATCGGGACCTAGCCCCTCCAAGGAATTTTGGAATGCCTCGCAAGTCCTGTTGCTTGTCTCAACCAGAACGCAGTTCTTGATATTGTTGAGTTGCAAGTCCTCAAGAATGCGAGACATCGGCGAGAAATCGATCATAAACACTCGACCACAGAACTGGAACGAGACAGACATAACTTCCGTTAGGGGGGCGTCGAGTTAATGCTTTAAATTTGAAGAAAAAGTTAACACACTCTCACCCCTTTTTTTAAAATCCATCTCATTCTCAGAGCTGTTATCATAAAGTTTTGATTCTTCAAGTAGAGAAAGCAAGGGTGAGATGGTATGGTCATGTGATGAGGATGGAAGAGGAGAGGATGCCAAAGAAAATGAAGGAAATGAAGTATGAAGGAAAAATATTGCAAGGAAGGCCAAGAAAGTGTGCAAGTGAGAGTAAAAGAATGGAAGCAATTAAAGGAGGAAGAACGGATGTGGAAGCATTTTACTAAACCGATCCGACCACAAGCTGTAAACAGTTTATCTTTTATTTATCACCGCGTGTTACTACATGTTCAGGTTATACACATGTATTATAGTTACTCTAATGGGGTAGGGTGGAGGAAGGAAGCATTTGAGAGGTTAACTACCCGCATTTGCGTGGAAGGAGAGTGGACAAACCACCCCTCAGTAGACCAGTCTAACATGAGAGTGACACCTTAGACCATTCGGCCACTGAAGCATGTAGTCTATTTCAAACAGGAGGCCGTTAGACACATCACCTTGGCCAGATGCATGCCTAAGATCCCGCTCGAATGACCAAAGACGACAACGGCCACGTCTTGAGGCCTGTCTAGCAGATTTAGGAGCTCCACCACGGTGTTACACATGAGGATGACACCCGGGGGATGGCCCCACATCTCTGTGTCGGGGTACACTCTTGATTTGAGGTCTCCATACTGCTCCACCAGGTGGTTGCTGCCGTACAACACGTGGTGGCTTTGGGATTCAGTGCTATCACAACATATATGATATAATCAATCCCGAGGGAAAGTTTTAACAGTTAAGAACACAATCCAAGGACATAATCTAACAAACTTTGGAAGAAAATCAACAATTAATGTATGTCATTCTATTTAGTTGCCGTACATATCGCGAGAACTGTTCAACGTACGAATAAAATGTGTATGAACCTCTGGTTTGAGATGACGGAGACTAGCCGACAGAAACCTTTATTAGGTTGCGTTACTTCCCTTGTTACGTAGGCGTCTAGCCCGTGGAGACTCATAAGTGACGCAAGTAGAATCTAAATTACCAACCAGTAGCTTACACATCATAACTAATGTATTTCAATGGTGGTTCGCTGACTATTTGCCAACTGGTTTATGATGCGTCTGTGAAAAGTCACTGAAAACACATTGTGTTAGTCTCCGCGCTACCTCGGTTACAAACTCAAGTAACACGAATGAACAATTATTGAACATTTAACGTCATATATATATTTTTTTTTTTTGTAAGAAGGTACAGTAAAGGTGGATATAAACATATAAAAGGGACGAACACAAGATGACTTTTACAATGAAAAGAACACTTTACAATGCTGCCACTGGACAAAGAGGTGATGGCTGCCTCTTGAAGAAACTATTTTGTTACCACCCGATCCCCCGACCCAGGTTTCATTCTATCGGAACTCATCAGAGAGGAGTGTGAAACGTGTAACGTAACTCCATCAAGAGGAAACGAACAAATTACAAAAGTGAGAAAAAGGAAATTGGTAAAAAATGAAAGGACACATAGATAGGAAGATGTAAAAGGAACGAATAATATAAAGGATAAACAAAAGAAATAGACAACAGTAGCTATTGGTTGTTTTTTTTAAAGCGACAGCCATTGCCTCTTTGTTCAGTGTTTCATTGTAAAAACTTTTATATGTTTCTATTCACCTTTTATATGTTTCTATTCATCTTTTATATGTTTCTATTCACCTTTTATATGTTTCTATTCATCTTTCTTGTACCCTCTTCTATACGTCTGTGTATAAAAGATGTAACTCAAAAAGCAGTATAGAAGCTTTACTTAAAGAGATATTTACTTTATAATCTATTAGATTACCAGTACATGAGATGGTATGGAGACATAATGAGAATGTTGGAGTGCAAGGGTGAGATGGTATGGAGACGTAATGAGAATGTTGGAGTGCAAGGGTGAGATGGTATGAAGACGTAATGAGGATGTTGGAGTGCAAGGGTGAGATGGTATGAAGACGTAATGAGGATGTTGGAGTGCAAGGGTGAGATGGTATGGAGACGTAATGAGGATGTTGGAGTGCAAGGGTGAGATGGTATGAAGACGTAATGAGGATGTTGGAGTGCAAGGGTGAGATGGTATGAAGACGTAATGAGGATGTTGGAGTGCAAGGGTGAGATGGTATGAAGACGTAATGAGGATGTTGGAGTGCAAGGGTGAGATAGTATGGAGACGTAATGAGGATGTTGGAGTGCAAGGGTGAGATGGTATGAAGACGTAATGAGGATGTTGGAGTGCAAGGGTGAGATGGTATGGAGACGTAATGAGGATGTTGGAGTGCAAGGTGAGATGGTATGAAGACGTAATGAGAATGTTGGAGTGCAAGGGTGAGATGGTTTGAAGACGTAATGAGGATGTTGGAGTGCAAGGGTGAGATGGTATGGAGACATAATGAGAATGTTGGAGTGCAAGGGTGAGATGGTATGGAGACATAATGAGAATGTTGGAGTGCAAGGGTGAGATGGTATGAAGACGTAATGAGAATGTTGGAGTGCAAGGGTGAGATGGTATGAAGACGTAATGAGGATGTTGGAGTGCAAGGGTGAGATGGTATGGAGACGTAATGAGAATGTTGGAGTGCAAGGGTGAGATGGTATGAAGACGTAATGAGGATGTTTGAGTGCAAGGGTGAGATGGTATGGAGACGTAATGAGAATGTTGGAGTGCAAGGGTGAGATGGTATGGAGACATAATGAGAATGTTGGAGTGCAAGGGTGAGATGGTATGGAGACGTAATGAGGATGTTGGAGTGCAAGGGTGAGATGGTATGGAGACGTAATGAGAATGTTGGAGTGCAAGGGTGAGATGGTTTGAAGACGTAATGAGGATGTTGGAGTGCAAGGGTGAGATGGTATGGAGACGTAATGAGGATGTTGGAGTGCAAGGGTGAGATGGTATGGAGACGTAATGAGGATGGAAGAGGAGAGGATGCCAAACAAAATGATGGATATAAAGTATGTAGGAAAAATATTGCAATGGAAGCCAATAAAGTGTGCAAGTGAGAGTAAAAGAATGGAAGTAATCAAAGGAGGAAGTATGGTGGAAGGACAGAGGAAGATGGAGGTATTTTACTAAACAGACCCAGCCACAGGCTGGAAACAGATGATGATGATGATGATGATGATGATATTAGGATTTACTGCAGCAAGTGTTGTGTTTATAGAAGTGTGATTAATTTCATCCTATTTATTTGTTGTGCTGACAGATATACTACCTCCCAACATCGGTCAACTGCAAACTGGTGACATTGCAGTCCTTGCCCTCCCCTCTCTGGAAATATTCAGTCAGGGCAGTCTTGAGTCCCTCGGTCACTGGGGCAGACACCCCCAACCACAACATAGCCTCTCCCGTGTGATTCACGTTCACCGACAAATTCCTTAAGAAGCTGTCACGTCTCTCAAGGTCCAGCAGAGGGGCGCTTAGCCCCAACACGAAGCGCAGCACAGTCTGGGATGCAGCATAAGGTTCAAGTTTGGTTTAGAGTGGAGCGCTTGATTAAAGTGAGGCCTGAATAACCTATAGCGTGTTAGAGCTTCTATTCAATTCTACAAACAGTTGAGGTCTTACAGTCAAATTTTCATGGATGACAGATAGGAAAGTTACTAGATCTACTTTTGTGTATTCATTCGTCAGGTCTTACAATATTCAGTAATAGTATGCGAAAATTCGAAGTCGAAGGGCAAATCTCCTTTGGCTTCAACTTCAAACATCTACAATAACCTTTGAATATTCGGAAAATTTTGAAGGAAGGATAAATCTTCAATAAATTATCAAACAATAGTAATTTAACTACCATAACGTAAACATATATCAAAAGTGGGCTAGTAAATGTTCATATATTATATTCACTATCGCCAACATAATTTTGTAAAAAATAAAAATACTTATAAAGAAATATCACCATGGTCACTGGTATGAAGCAAATAAAGGGCTTTAGTTGTGCTATCATCCGAGCTCACGTCTAATGTATAGACTATGCTATCTCTTTGGAATTATCTGTTACAAATTTGCAAGTGCATTTTGACACAGAAGTTTTTCATAACTTCTTTGCCTTTTCTTTACTATTCAAAATGGCTGATACGAAAAGTGGAAAACGAAAACAGAATTTAATTTATATTTGTTATCAGAGGAATGCAGATAAAAAGACATGCAAGTGTAAATTTTGCAAAATAATTGATCTAAATATTAAAAGTAGTGTTAAATGAAAACAACCAAAATCCTAGGTAGCTTTGACTTTATAGAGTGGCCTTGGCACACCCCTAATTACCAGCTGAACCTTTTGATGGATATTTTAAATATCTACAAAATAGTATTAACAATTTTATCAATATTGGCCGCAAAAATATGTTTGTATTTAAAAACTGTTTTTCCTATGAAGATTGGACTGTATTATCCCGAGCTTCAGAATAAAACTTGGGAGAATGTTTCTTAGCATCGCGTCTTACTACCCATTCGGCTTATATACTCACATATTAATTATACTTGTAGGTTAGAGATGAGGAAGGTTGAATTTAGAGGTAGTGTACCTGCATTGGCATGGAGAGAGTGGAAAACCATTTTGTAAAAACCACCATCAGTACACCCAAATGGAATAAAACCATGATATCCCCTTCATCGACATGAGAGTAGCGCGCTAGACCACGCGGCAACCGAAGCGTGTCTGAAGTAATTGAGTTTCGTGTTGCGGAAATAGTTTGTTTTATCCGGTTATAGTGAAATATTACAGACTCATTTTGCAATAAAACATTTTCTAAATGATTTTAGTGTATAAAGTTATATAAATAAGTACAATACAATATTTTTTTACAAGCATAAAACAACTAACAAAAAATCTTCTAACTTCGATTTAGCTTTGGAAATATTTTATATATTTGATTAGAGTTTTCCTCGAAATGAATCAGTGGATTAAACACGTCTAGTATCTGCAGTATGGCCAGTTTTATACTAGCCAATATTATCTCTGAGTGAGTTATTTAACAGACAATCATGTCATCATTATATGTATTGTAACAGACACGTTTTTGCGGCAAAGTACGTTCAGACCCGTACAGACCAGTGCACACATTCACCAAAGGTGTCGGACAAATCAACTCTTAAATAACTAGCACATATTTTATTATGAATATTTGTTAAAAGCTAACCAACCTCCTCTATATGTGTAAGCTGATTCAGAACAATCATGGGCTCTTTCAATTTTGATTGCTTCTGAGGTTCAGCTGAAACAAATACAATCAGTCGGGAAAGTTCTGACATTGATAAAAATAATATATTGAGAACCCTGATACTAGGCAAGGCGATTCTTAAAACTCTGATTCTCTTTTTCACACATTTGTCTACAACATTTAGCCATGTTTTACCTGTCATACCCCTTCCTTTTGGTCCACCCACTCTACCTTCATATATTCACTTTGCCACTCGATCCACACTCATCCTCTCAAAATGTCCAAATCAACGTAAGACACTTCTTTCACATTTACCTGTTGTATTCCCTTTCAAACCGGACTCTTCCGCCCCCGTTCATTATCGAGTCTGTCCATACTACTATATTATAAATATCTCTGTGTGAATATGATATGAAGACAAACCACACAACCACCTCATGTTAGGATAACACTTCTAGGAAATAAATTTTGGTAATAGTTGAGAAATAACATCATTCACTTTTGTTTGGCGATGGCTCAAATCCACCATTTTATGAAACTGAATCTTGGAAAATGAGTTTTAATATAATAGGAAATAAAGAGTATAACAGAAAGATAGAAAATATAAATAGTAGTTAATTGTTAACATTCACACATTCGGTTAAGTGTTACATTACTGGTCTGGGGCCAGGTTGTTAAGTTACTCCTATAATTATGTTGGGGATGAACCACCGATAAGGAGTATTGAGAGCTCTAAAACAAATTACAATTCAAAATTTGAAAAATATTAGGGTATTTTGTTGGTCTCAAATCCTTGAATCTCACGAAGGATCCAAGTGTTTAAAGATCCCACCCCTATTTTTGGTTTACAAGCCAATTATTTACTATTTCCATCGATGTTGGAAAGTTATCTTCAAGACACATGTAAACGCACCTAAAGGGGTAACTAATAGAGTGTTTGGCGACAAGACGGTTGAGTGGTTCTCAGTGGAGTGCTAGCCACTCTGTGTATGATGCTGATAACGGGATGTTATGAAAGCACTCACAAATGTGGCAGAAGGTGCTGCGACAGCTGCCCAGGGGAGCTGTCCTAAGCTCCTCGATCTGTAAAGAGTAGCCCCCAGTGGGGTCAGCGATCACCTCCGGGCAGTTGTGCTCTATCATGTAGTTCAAGGACGTCATCTGTATCCGTGCCACCTGGCGCTTCCACTCCACCTGTCAGGACACAAGTCACACCTCATTTGGGGAGAGGGCAAGACCCTAGTAATCCTGGTCAGCCGATATAACCTCGACGTGTAGCTTTATTTAACACATTAATAAGATAAGTTTTAATAGCACCGCATCTTACTACCTGTTCAGCTTATTTGTGCATGTACTAATTACACTAATGAGTTAGGGATGAAGGAGGTTGAATTGTAGAGAAAGTGTACTCGAATTTGTGTGGAGGAGAATCGAAAAACCAATCTCAGTAAACCAGAATGGTATTAGAACTCGAGCTCTCCTGTCATCGGCAGTCTAGTCTATTGTGAATGTGACGCCTTAGATCTGGAGTCGCCAAACTCATTAGGTAGGAGAGATACACTGTCAAAATGTCAAATTGGTTCGTGAGATGCCCAGATTAAAAATTTGCCATATCACGTATTGGCTGTTATTGTGTTCTGTACACAAACTTTGACATTACACCTTCGTTCCATTGTGCGCGTGCATGTGGGTGGGGATTTGTGTCTGGGATTCATAATCGTTAGGGAAGTAATGTAAAAATATTAGTACATTTCATATTAAAATCAATTTTTAATGCTATAAAATAAAAAGATTACTCCTTTTTAAAAACAAAACAAAATGACAATCAAACATTTAAAAAAATTGTCATGTGTAACTTATTAAAAGAGAGGTGGATTCACTTTCACCATTGCTCCTAACATTAAAAATAATGGACAGGAAAATAACAAGTGTAGGAAATATTATTAACTGCCTTCAGAAGGAAGTTAACGAAGAAGTCATAGGACAGTTTGATAGCCAGACCGAGTACCCCTCAAGTGCGGCGCTATGACACCTACGTGGACCACAATGGAATGAGCCCGCTCCATAGCTTCACATACAAAACTGGCCCATTCCATTCTGGTCCACGTAGGTGGTCTGTATAGTTAGCGCCGCACTTGAGGGGTACTCGGTCTGGCTATCAAACACAATACAATCTTTTGTGAACAGGGTCATAAAGGGAAATTAAAACTAATAAGGTAGCAAAAAGTACAGTGACATAAATTATCTAATGGAACTTGCAGCCTGGCGATATAAATCTAATTGTTTTTCCTCAACTGCGGCCGAAAATGAGGACTTCCATAAGCCGGTTAGAGCAGAACAGCACCTTCACTTCTTCGACAGTAAGCTACTTTGGAAAGCACAATTTTTTTTTTTTATGCGTGAGCTCTGAAAATGCCTTCACGAGCTACGGGTAGTTTATGATCGACCATTTGGTGACCCCCGCCTTATGGCATTCGACCAGCAAAGCGGGTGAGATAAGGTTTAAAATTGGGATCACACTTCTAGTGAATTGAGAAAGCTCCGATACCCGCAGTGTGAAGACAGAGGCGTGTAACCTTGACGGAACTATCTCAGAGAGAGCTCAACACTATCCCACACAGGTACTCCAAGTGAACCATGGCTATCCAGAATGTAACCTTGACGGGACTATCTCAGAGAAGCTCAACACTTATCCCACAACAGGTACCCCAAGTGAACCAGGCTATCCAGAATGTAACCTTGACGGGACTATCTCAGAGAAGTCAACATATCCCACAGCAGGTACTCCAAGTGAACCATGGCTATCCAGAATGTAACCTTGACGGGACTCTCACATTCAGCATCCAGTACCCAGTGACCAGTATCCAAGTCACTATATCCCAACAGGTCCATGAAGTGTTAACCTCGCTACTGAATTATTGATACCTTAATGGATATCAGAATATTTAGGACCTAGTTCGTCCGTGTGAATTATTGATCTTATAGAAAAAAAGAAGAGATTTCACACTAAAATACTTTATTAAAAATATAGTACTAAAAGCATAAACAAATGTAATAGAATGTACTTACAACACAACATAAAACTAATTACATACCATACATAAAACTCTGGAAAGTTAGGAAAACTAATTAAAATATTATTTTTGCACGAATTTAGCGAAAACTGCTGCTGCGACTAAAATCCAGGTTTATGACCAATGTCCGGATAGTCGAGATTCTACTGTACCTGGTTCGTATAAAACAGTTTACCTGTTGGTGGTACTCCTGGTCGGTGATAGGGGCCCCGTCGAGGTAATACTTGCCCTCGGAGATAACCCTGTGGAGCTGGTTCACTCCAAGAGGGTTTTCACGGTGTTCCAGCAACGTGAACTGCATTGAGTGATCTTGTTTGATCATCACACGATGCAGCTGTGAGGACAAATACCCAGGTCACATGTACTGTCCTTGTATCTTACAACACACACAGGTCACATGTACTGTCCTTGTATCTTACAACACACCCAGGTCACATGTACTGTCCTTATATCTTACAACACACCCAGGTCATATGTACTGTCCTTGTATCTTACAACACACACAGGTCACATGTACTGTCCTTGTATCTTATAACACACCCAGGTCACATGTACTGTCCTTGTATCTTACAACACACACAGGTCACATGTACTGTCCTTATATCTTACAACACACCCAGGTCACATGTACTGTCCTTGTATCTTACAACACACACAGGTCACATGTACTGTCCTTATATCTTACAACACACCCAGGTCATATGTACTGTCCTTGTATCTTACAACACACACAGGTCACATGTACTGTCCTTGTATCTTATAACACACCCAGGTCACATGTACTATCCTTGTATCTTACAACACACCCAGGTCACATGTACTGTCCTTGTATCTTACAACACACACAGGTCACATGTACTGTCCTTATATCTTACAACACACCCAGGTCATATGTACTGTCCTTGTATCTTACAACACACACAGGTCACATGTACTGTCCTTGTATCTTATAACACACACAGGTCACATGTACTGTCCTTGTATCTTACAACACACACAGGTCACATGTACTGTCCTTATATCTTACAACACATACAGGTCACATGTACTGTCCTTGTATCTTACAGCACCCCCAGGTCACATGTACTATCCTTGTATCTTACAACACACCCAGGTCACATGTACTGTCCTTGTATCTTACAACACACCCAGGTCATATGTACTGTCCTTGTATCTTACAACACACACAGGTCACATGTACTGTCCTTGTATCTTACAACACACACAGGTCACATGTACTGTCCTTGTATCTTACAGCACACCCAGGTCACATGTACTGTCCTTGTATCTTACAACACACCCAGGTCACATGTACTGTCCTTGTATCTTACAGCACACCCAGGTCACATGTACTGTCCTTGTATCTTACAGCACACCCAGGTCACATGTACTGTCCTTGTATCTTACAACACACCCAGGTCACATGTACTGTCCTTGTATCTTACAACACACACAGGTCACATGTACTGTCCTTGTATCTTACAACACACCCAGGTCACATGTACTGTCCTTGTATCTTACAACACACACAGGTCACATGTACTGTCCTTGTAGTTTACAACACATCCAGGTCACATGTACTGTCTTTGTATCTTACAACACACCCAGGTCACATGTACTGTCCTTGTATCTTACAACACACACAGGTCACATGTACTGTCCTTGTAGTTTACAACACATCCAGGTCACATGTACTGTCTTTGTATCTTACAACACACCCAGGTCACATGTACTGTCCTTGTATCTTACAACACACCCAGGTCACATGTACTGTCCATCTCACCACAGGGTTGAGGTTGCACGGCCAGCCCTTGAGGAACTTGAACACCTTGTCCAGGTCCACATCGCTGCTTGTCACAATGTTCCTGTAGTTGCGGCCCAGAAGAAACGTCCTATTGAAGTGGAACTCGGCCGATTTCATTACAGGTCCCAACTTGATGGCCAACTCCTAGCAACACACATTGTATTACCACAGGCGCCCATTTACTCCTAGCAACACACATTGTATTACCACAGGCGCCCATTTACTCCTAGCAACACACATTGTATCACCACAGGCGCCCATTTACTCCTAGCAACACACATTGTATCACCACAGGCGCCCATTTACTCCTAGCATCATGGGCCTATCTGACATAATTGCTGACCAAAGTGCAACTGGTTATTTAACACAAACTAAATACACCAACAATTGTTGTAGTTTCATTTTGGAAGGTGCAGTTCAATTTTCATGCCAAGAACCTTTTCTGGCAGACAGAAAAGTTATTAGTAGATCTACTTTCACGTATTCATACATCTAGTCATGTGATCTGCAGCTGTTGACCACAAAATAAAGTTTGTGTTTTTAAAAGGTACTTCCTATGAAAATTGGACTGTGTTTAACAAAGATTTGTCTAAGATAATGCATTTTAATTTAATTTTAGAAGTGTCTTACCTAACAGTTTGGGTTGTTCACATAACTAGTGTAGGCCTACTTACTATTCTAATCATTTGGGGATGAGGAAGGTTGAATTTATAGGAAGTGTACCCACATTTGTGTGAAGGGAGAGCAGAAACCCATTTAGAGAGAACCAACTTCAGTACAACAGACTGGTATTCAAACCTTGATCTCGTCATTGGGGTCCAGTCTACTGCGAGAATGATGCCTGACGAGTAATCGACCAGAGGAACAGGTTTGAATGAACTGTTTATTAGGAACTAGAATGAAACAACCTTAACTCACTTGCATCATATAACTTTTACAAGTTATTTTGAAGCTGAATGACACGTCCTTCAGTTTGGTCACCTTCCCCTTCAGCCCGGAACTCATGACCCCGTTCTTTGGAGGCTTGGTTGCGGGCTTGGACTGGCCCATGGTAGAGTTCTTTGGAGGCTTGGTTGCGGGCTTGGACTGGCCCATGGTAGAGTTCTTTGGAGGCTTGGTTGCGGGCTTGAACTGGCCCATGGCAGAGTTCTTTGGAGGCTTGGTTGCGGGCTTGGACTGGCCCATGGCAGAGTTCTCAACTGGCTTGTACTGGTCGGTGGTAGAGTTCTCAACTGGCTTAGACTCGCCGATGGCAGAGTTCTCAACCGGCTTGGACTGGTCGGTGGCAGAGTTCTCAACCGGCTTAGACTGGTCGGTGGCAAAGTTCTCAACTGGCTTAGACTCGCCGATGGCAGAGTTCTCAACTGGCTTGGACTGGTCGGTGGTAGAGTTCTCAACTGGCTTATACTGGTCGGTGGCAGAGTTCTCAACTGGCTTAGACTCGCCGATGGCAGAGTTCTCAACTGGCTTGGACTGGTCGGTGGCAGAGTTCTCAACTGGCTTATACTGGTCGGTGGTAGAGTTCTCAACTGGCTTGGACTGGTCAGTGGCAGAATTCTCAACTGGCTTAGACTGGTCGGTGGCAGAGTTCTCAACTGGCTTAGACTCGCCGATGGCAGAGTTCTCAACTGGCTTGGACTGGTCGGTGGTAGAGTTCTCAACTGGCTTGGACTGGTCGGTGGTAGAGTTCTCAACTGGCTTGGACTGGTCGGTGGCAGAGTTCTCAACTGGCTTAGACTCGCCGATGGCAGAGTTCTCAACTGGCTTGGACTGGTCGGTGGCAGAGTTCTCAACTGGCTTATACTGGTCGGTGGTAGAGTTCTCAACTGGCTTGGACTGGTCGGTGGCAGAGTTCTCAACTGGCTTAGACTGGTCGGTGGCAGAGTTCTCAACTGGCTTGGACTGATCGGTGGCAGAGTTCTCAACCGGCTTAGATTGACCCATGGGAGAGTTCTCAACCGGCTTAGACTGGCCCATGGCAGAAATCTCAACCGGCTTAGATTGGTCGGTGGTAGAGTTCTCAACTGGTTTAGACTGGTCGGTGGCAGAGTTCTCAACTGGCTTAGACTGGCCTGTGGCATAGTTCTCAACCGGCTTAGACTGGTCGGTGGCAGAGTTCTCAACCGGCTTAGATTGGCCCATGGCAGAGTTCTCAACCGGCTTAGACTGGTCGGTGGCAGAGTTCTCAACCGGCTTAGACTGGTCGGTGGCAGAGTTCTCAACCGGCTTAGACTCGCCGATGGCAGAGTTCTTTACTGGCTTAGACTTGTCCATGGCAGAGACTCAGGGATTGTTCTGTAGTCAATAAAACAAGGACCTTTGTAATTTTTATTTTTCAGCAATGCATCTTACTACCCATTTAGGTTTATACTCTTGAATACTAATTTTACTATTGGAATACAGATGAGGAAGGTTGTATTTAGAGAGTGTACCCACATTTGTGTAGAAAACCATTTAAGAAAAACTACCCTCAGTACACTCGAATGGTATTCAAACTTTGATCTCACCCATCACCGGCAGTTCAGTCTGTGAGAGTTACGCCTTCGACTATGCGACCACCTATGTGGATTGAACGTATATTGGTTAGCTGAGGCGTTACTTTAGTTACCGTAGTCTAAACAATTTTGGAAAACAATGTATGGGCATATTAAATTATTTTCTTTTAATGTATTTATTGGGGTCATTTCGTGTCCAGTGACCCAATAAAAAAAACCTTTGATCACACGATTAAACTTTCCACAAAGTATGATAAAGTATACAAGCTCATGCACAATTTTATTTTTAATTAAAAAAATAAGGTTTTTGAAATATTTAAGATAAAAAGTGTTTTGACATGAGCTTGAAATTAATAAGTTGGTGATGTTACAAGTCATATGAAGGTTGGTAATGTTACAAGTCATATGAAGGTTGGTGATGTTACAAGTCATATGAAGGTTGGTGATGTTACAAGTCATATGAAGGTTGGTGATGTTACAAGTCATATGAAGGTTGGTGATGTTACAAGTCATATGAAGGTTGGTAATGTTACAAGTCATATGAAGGTTGGTGATGTTACAAGTCATATGAAGGTTGGTGATGTTACAAGTCATATGAAGGTTGGTGATGTTACAAGTCATATGAAGGTTGGTGATGTTACAAGTCATATGAAGGTTGGTAATGTTACAAGTCATATGAAGGATGGTGATGTTACAAGTCATATGAAGGTTGGTGATGTTACAAGTCATATGAAAGCTGATAAAATAAGCTACAATAATAATAATATTAGCACCGCGTCTTACTACCCGTTCGGGTTATACGCTTTAAGTACTAATTACGCTAATGGATTAAGAATTGGGAAGGTTGAATTAGAGGAAGTGAACCCGCATTTGCGTGGAGGTAGAGTGGAAAACCATTTAGGAAAAACCACCCCCAGTTCACCCGACCGAGATTCGAACCTCGATCTCCCCGTCCTCAGCAGTCGAGCTCAACACGACTAGCGCGTTAGCCAAAAATAAGCTACAAAACCTTTTTATCACCAGCCTTTCATCTCAGATCTAGCTTAAAACATTATTTCAGAGGGTCATAATTTATGTACTGTAGATGGCACCATACAAACTGCTAGACAACAAACTGCTCGACAAGCTATAAAAAAATATTTGGAAGATTGGGTGGGTCAAGTGGCCGACACGACTTGGACCAACTGCTAGACAAGCTCAAGTATAGGAGTACAAAGTGATAGACAACCAAGCGGTCGACACGAGAGAACAAATCTGTAAAAAGACCAACTGCTAGACACGCAGAAACGACATGGACCAAGTGATCGACACGAGCTGGACCATGTGATAGACAAGCTCCCATATAAGAGGACAAAGTGATAGACAGCCAAGCGGTCGACACGAGAGGACCAACTGCTCAACAAACATCGAGATGAATCCAGTTAAGAGTGGCTCAAGTGACAGACAAGTTATTTCAAAACTAACAAAGTGATATATATGGGCTTAGAAAGTTGGGTTTAAGGATGGTCTGGATCCTCCTAGAAATTGCTGCCCTCCCGACACCCTAGATTTAACTAGCCCCAAAAAGGGTGAGGTCCACTTATATATGTATAAACTTAAACTATCGTGTTTTTAATTTTAATAATTTACTTACACATTGCACTCTTCAAAACATATTTTCTAACACTAGTTTAGTTATAATTTCAAATAAATAATAGGTTTTGATACATACAATCTGGTATCTGAAAATAATGAATGTTTCTCTGAATGAAACGAATTATCGGATCTGAGGAAAGTAGACAAACGTTTTGTTATAAATGGTAAAATCATACTTTAAGAACTAACAAGTTGAAATAAAATTTTATATAAAAGAGCAACTGGCAGAAACTAAGTTGGTAGCTTATGATCATGGTTCGATTCTGCCAGGTACCGTGAGGGTGATTTTTCTTAAAAAAAGGTTTTCCACCCTGCCACCACGCAAATTCAGTTGCACTATATATAAATTTAATCTTCCTCATTCTCAACACATTAACGTAATTAGTAAATAAGCGTATAACCCAAACAGGTGGTAAGACACAGTGCTACAAAAAAAAATATAATTGCACTAATGGATTAAAGAAGAAATGTTGTTATTATAAGATATGTACTCTCATTTGCATGTAGGGAGAATGTAAACCATTAATGAAATATCACCCTCCGTACACCCGGCTGGATTAGAAGCCTGATATCCCCGTCATTGACAGTCCAGTCTATTTTGAGAATGACGCCTTAGACCATCAACCATCGAAGCTAAGAACATTTTGTTGATGTTGCGTTAGCACCAGGTTTATTAATGGGTTAGAATAAGGAGCTAAGTTAAGATGAAATAATCCCGCATTAGTGTAAAAGTTAGATGTAAAAATCACAAGGGTGGTAACTATCAGCCCAATCCACTCAGTCGGAATGATTATTCTTACTCAAGCTACTCTAAAACCTTATTAGACCGTATGACAAACAGCGTTATTTAGGAGGTCAAGCAATACTTATATCTAGCAGAGTGTTATTTAGGAGGTCAAACAATACTTACACCTAGCATACAGTGTTATTTAGGAGGTCAAACAATACTTACACCTAGCAAACAGTGTTATTTAGGAGGTCAGACAATACTTAGACCTAGCAAACAGTGTTATTTAGGAGGTCAAACAATACTTACATCTAGCACAGTGTTATTTAGGAGGTCAAACAATACTTACACCTAGCATAAAGTGTTATTTAGGAGGTCAAACAATACTTACACCTAGCAAATAGTGTTATTTAGGAGGTCAAACAATACTTTACACCTAGCATAAAGTGTTATTTAGGAGGTCAAACAATACTTTACACCTAGCATAAAGTGTTATTTAGGAGGTCAAATATACTTACACCTAGCATAAAGTGTTATTTAGGATGTCAAACAATACTTTACACCTAGCATAAAGTGTTATTTAGGAGGTCAAATATACTTACACCTAGCACAGTATTATTTAGGAGGTCAAACAATACTTACACCTTGCATACAGTGTTATACTTGAAATCAAGGACAAGCGTGTATTGAATTAACTGTTCTGTCACTTAGCCCACTCTTAACTGGATGATATCAAAGTTTGTCGAGCAGTTGGTCCTCTCGTGTCGATCGCTTGGTTGTCTATCACTTTGTACTCCTATACTTGAGCTTGTCTAGCAGTTGGTCCAAGTCGTGTCGGCCACTTGACCCACCCAGCCTTCCAAATAATTGTTTTCATTTTGTCTAACGGTTGGTTGTCTATCACATGGTCCAGCTCGTGTCGATCACTTGGTCTGTGTCGTTTCTTCGTGTCTAGCAGTTTGCTGTCTACCACTTTGTACTCTCGTGTCGACCACTTTGTTGTCTATCACTTTGCCTGCTCCCACTGTAGATACAAATTTCAAAATTTGGATTGAGGTATTTAGCCCTACTATCTCTGGGGGTACATTTGGTGAGCCAAATTTAAAAAAAAAAATCAGAGTGTGGGCTTAAGAGTATTAAAGAGATTGAATCTCTTGACACAGAATGACCCGAAGGGCCACAGATTGTCTATATTTGAATGAAAATGGAAGCAGACCTCCAAACTTTCATCTCTTTGCAATGAACACCTATTCATCAAGAGCAATGATAATTAATGTCAACAGAGTATTTTTCAAACCATTTTTTCCAATAGTGTGAGCTAAGAATTGAGGATTTTGTTATTCTTGAAAAATACAACCAAGCTGGGGTAATTTTGGATCAGCTCTGCAAAAATAACACAATTATTTACCCTTGTGGACCTGTTTGAGGTTCAAACCCAAGGCTCAGAGCCCCCACATCCACCACTCGAA
This sequence comes from Timema cristinae, assembly GCA_039000515.1. NCBI lineage: Eukaryota > Metazoa > Arthropoda > Insecta > Phasmatodea > Timematidae > Timema > Timema cristinae. Next base: position 77,831,745 of record JBCFYV010000003.1, read on the forward strand.
TTAGGGCTAGAACCTTTAACATGCATTGTAAAATTGGTACCTTACTGTGATCAAGACACTAATACCGATTAAAGGCTATTAGTTATATTATGTATATTGTTATTTTATTACCAGAAGTTTTGTTTGGGTGGAAATGGATACATCCAAAATATTTTCATCAAAATTGACATACACTATTAATAAATACAAACAAAGCAAACTACATAATTTTATTATTTAGTGTTCATGGAACAAATAACAACCATAGATTATATAACAACTTTATAGCAATATCATAGAAAAGAATCCATGGATATACATACATAAAGAAAGAAGAAACCTTAGTTCAAACATTTGCCACTAGTCTTCTCTGCTTACTTACTCCATGGCACTAGGAACTCGAAAGTCATTGCAACACTTACAAAAGTACATAGCCTTAAGTTATTTCTATCCAGTCTACCTCATTACGTACTATCTCTGTCAGGTCCATATCTCCCTATTAATGGTCCATTCTATAGGCCGCTTCACTCTTAAATTGAAGTACAGACTCTTATTGACCATTAACGTTTTTTTTTAAACCTACTGGCTTACTCGTAAGCACCACCCTCTTTCTGTCCAGTAGAGCTGCCATTATGTAGCTTAAAAATAAACATAGCTATTTCTATAAAGTTAGCTTACTATATTATTTAACATTCACTGATGTATCTATTTAAGGCAAAATAAACTAAGAAAGATAAACAACCCCCACCCCCTTTTACTTTTTATAAAAATTGAAAATTAGCGTTTTGTCTCACTCTTCTAATGTACCCGATTAGAGATTTAACCTACCACAAGTGAAACTTCTTCTGTGAATCTGTCCTGAGACAAGTAACAACTGGACATATTCCATTTTCCTCGGTCCTGAGAATCCAATTAGCATTCCAAACACTCTTCTTCCTCCTTTCCCTCTATCTTCTCCTCCACGATCCCTACGTAGCACAACCAAGACGTTTTTCTCATCCCTATTAGGCTCTTTTCCTCTCCTATCCTCTTCAACACTTCCTCATTCCTCACCTTCTCCACTATTCTCCACAACCACATCTAAAAACCCTCCAATATCTTTTGTCCCTCTTTCTAATTTGTCCACGTCTCAGATCCATATGTCATCACACTTCACACTTCACACTTTGCAAAACTCTTTCTTAACTCAATCAGAATTCTTTCCCCTGTCAGTATCCCCTCACTCTTCCATGTGCTTCCTTCTCCATAGCTCTCCTGCTTTTAACTTGAAACTAATCGAGAACAAACTGAAGGTAATTAATTACAAGTCTGATAACCGGGGCGTAATATTTCACGTGCTAACAGTAAACATTATTTAGATGGCGGAAAATTTTAAGAGGGCATAGCCTTTTCATTGGTGAATAATTACGTTATAAATAAACTTAACATGTATAGGCACCATGTATTGAGACATACTACGTTGGTACCAGTAGAAATTTGAAATACAAAGCTAATTAATGTTATTTATTTTTCCTCCACACATGTTTAAATTTGGTTTTACTATATTAACTTTGGTACAATGAATCGATTAACTGGGTTCATATTAAGAAATGAGAGGTTTTTTTTAAAATTTAATTCAAACATTTATTTCCTCCTTCAACATTAATAACCTATATAAGGATATGAATTTTATTGTGATATTTGCCCCGCGATTGGGTATCTATTATAGTATTTCCGGATTGTTGTGCGAATGTGGATAATACCGAGTTTTATAATGATGACGCGTGCATGCCTTACTACGCACTTATCACATGGTTATGAGGTCTGATTATATGTAATACTTATTCTTATGAAATGAGCAAGACTTTTAATGTTGCACACGATTTATTTAGGGGAATACACCTTCGGTACTGAAGATATGATATTAAACGATACAGTTTTTGTTAATTTATGGATTTTGTTGTTGTTGTTGTTGTGATATTACATGTTCCGTGTTCTGAGTACTGTGTAGGTTTTATGCTACTATATCAGTATTATGTGCACAAGCGGCTTATCTATAACCTACTCCTTGCTTCTTGGACCCCTTGTCACTAGTGTTAAAACTAACTATTAATAGAAAATTACTGGCAACCTGATGTTGTGAAGGCTAGCTTCCTATTGGGTAGAGGGAGACAGCATGTCACATGATTTTTCTAATACAACGGAGTTGATCTTTTAAAGAAAAAAAGTTTTAATGCGCAATTTATTGGAATTATTTCTGAAATGTGTGATTCATGGATGAAGTATTAAAAGGAAATTTTACATACAGTCCGTTAAAGGAAATTACACTTCATCCATGACTTTTTGAATATATGAGAGGGGTCGAAACACTATTACACCTACCATCGCAGTTTGACTGAGCGAGCGAAGTAAATCAGAACATAACATCCCTTCTTTTCTAAACGTACCTTGCAATTCTGAATATGGTCGTTCGATATATCGAGCTTTCGCTTACTATTTCAAAGGGTTTTCGTACCAATAAATTGTTAGATTTTTAAGTAGATTAAAAAAATATTATATTAGGTAAATATTAAAAAAAAAAGTTGTTTGAATAGTATTCTGATTTAACTTCACTTGAATGTATAATAATTCTTACAATACTTAAAAATGTAATTTTCGCACAGTGATTATTGTCATAAATATTACAACTATGCCCCTCAATCAAGAAAATAATATTTTCTATGAAACGTCAGTTCACAGGAAAAAATATTCAAGAGAAAGTGCACTGAACCGCAACAGAAAAAATGTAGAGACAGATGACATCAGGTAATATCTATTAGTATACAAAGCGCTTTGCTACAATATTGGGGAATACACCTCCGGCTATAAGGATATTAATTGTAAAATATATATTGTGTTTTATTACGTTGCCCAACCACTTCTACTAGAGGAGTTTGCTTTGCATCCGATTGGGGCTACACATGTAGTTTTTGTGAGTATAGCCCCGTCTAGAGAGTCCGTAAGATCCGCATCTGTATAGTCCTTAAGTCCTACACAGTCCTTAATCAAGTGACAGTGCCAACCAATGAGATTGTCCATTTAAACTCTTCCAAAGAATATTGTCTGGAGCAAAACGCAAGCAGAGACTATAAACAATACCGATACTAATTTGAAGTTTAACCTACTAAAGTGATGTCACTTTTTATGAGAACTTGATAGTGTTTATCAGAAAACTGTTTCCGAGATGCCACCCTTCCTGTAATATCTCTCTTTATAAAACTTGCTGCCATTGGCATTGCTGCTTTCATTTTGATGTGCGCGCACATATTTATTCTGCTGAACTGATTGGAGTTCTAAGCAGTCTGTATCAAGTAGTCCTTAAAAAATCAAAAGTGGAGTCAATCCTACAGAGGAGCAAGGACAAGGATACGGAGTCTGTTGACGGGACGTACAAAACAAACGAGGATACAGAGAGGGCCTATCAGGACTGGCATCGGGGCAGTAATGATCCCAACTACACCAGTGTGTGTAAACATTTGCTGGATCACTTAACTAAATTATTATGAGCGCTATGCCAGGTGCAGGCTGTGGCAGGTAGTATTTGAGAAGGTTGGCCTGTTTAGACCTGTTGTTCCGAAACCTCTTAGGACCACCAGCCTCAGAGTTGAAACACTCAGCGCAAGCACAACTATAAAAATAATTATTCAGAAATAAGTGTGCACGCACAACCTACTAAGAAAGATAACACAATATATTTCAGAACATTAATTTAATTACACATTTAAGTTAATCAAATTACAGTCAAACATTTTTAGTTTCAGGGAGATTGGGGTTTGATCCCAGTCGGGTCTTTCCTAAATGGTTTTCCATTCTCCCTCCACGCAAATGATGATGTACTTCCTTTCACTTCAACCTTCCTAATCCCTAACCCATTAGTGTAATTAGTACACAGCCGTATAACCCGAACGGGTAGTAAGACGTGGTGCTAGAAAAAATGTGATGGATGTTAGTTAATGTGTTCAGGGAGGAGTAAGGTTGAATTTCAAAGAAAATATACCTGCAGTTGCATGGAGGGAGAGTGAAAAACCACCCTCAATAAACCTGACCAGGGTTAAAACCCCAATCTCCCCTTCATCAACAGTTCTTGCGAGAGTGACACCTTAGACCATGTGGCCACCGGTGTGGGTTGTTTCTCTGTTGATTGTCTAGAGCTAGTAAAATAATCAGCCAAGTGAGCTTGAACTTTTATTTCCTTTCAATACTACAATCTCCTGGATCTGTAGCTATATTCACTTGAGAATCTTCACGACGTTTCCATGACAACATTGGCTTGCCCACAGGCTGGCTTCAGCCCGCCAAGAATGGGATTCCGTGGCAACGGTGGAACCGACTTTCAAGGAAAGTGTGGACCCGCGCAGGTCGACGCCCCACATAAGCGTTCATCAGACGCTCATGTATTTCCAAGGCCTGGATCTCTCACAGGAGATGGTAATTGTTTCCTAATATTGACTACACCCAATATCACCTCTGAAGTAACTGCAGGTCTCTGTTAACTGTTGTCAAATCTCCCTCGCTTTCAGTTATATCTGAAGGTGGTGTGCTACTGGCAACATAGACTAACCAGCGATGCAAGATTTGTTTTATACTCAAAGGAATACTGACCACACAAAAACAAGAGAATGCCAATGCTATTTCTGAATAGTAGCCATGCAGTTCCCTCGGAGTTGATATTCAGTATAGTTTGACACACGAGTGGGTGCAGGAATTCTGATGACATCTGAACTTTTTGTTTTACTCGTTTATTATAACCCCATCTTTAGTCTCTTACAGTGAAAGTGTTAGTCGCCCACGTCTGGGTGTGTGGGTGGTTAGAGTTAAAACACCTATTGGACCTCTCATATGGCCCAGGCATGTTTCTTTCCAAAGGTCATATCTTACTACCCATTGGGGTTAAAAGCAAGCACTAATGTGCTAGGGATGAGGAAGTGCACCTGCACTTGCATGTAGGGAATGTTGAAAACAGTTAGGAGAAAATCACCCTCATAACACACAAAGAGGATCAGAATTCTTATCTCCCCGTCATCGGCGGTCCAGTCTAATGGGAAAGTGAGTGCTTGGAGCATTCAACCAGTAAAGCGGGTCCCAGGCGCGCTAAGAAGCCTGTGTGAGCTGCTGAAACATGTCACTAGCGTTCACCATAGCAAGGATGGCGCATGTAAACATCTGCTATCATACTCAGGCCGACTTGTGTTATGTTGCATGTTCCAGTCGAACACAAGGACGAGCGTGGAGCGTCGGGGGCTGTGCACCTTGTTTTCGTGTCTGCTGGGGCCCCCGAATCTCCACGAACAACTTCTGGCAGAAAGAGATCTTGTATTCGCCATCGCTCAATGTAAATATCTTTATAATATAACTAATATTACTTTCATCGCTCTCGACAGCAGCCATTATAATGCATTCAATTGATAAAAACTTAAATTTAATGAACAGAATGGCTTACTTTGTTTTTATTTGTATTTGATGTTTTACAAGAGTTCATCGCAAAGCGCTTCTCACTTCGAGTTGAGATTCAGAGTTCAAGATTCGAGGCTGTTACACTTGGCCTCAATGGTAGCTGAGGGGGGAGAATCCGAGGCCCGCAGGCTTGAAAATAAACACGTGTATGTGCTCACGTGTCTTACATTTGGCTGCTCCCTAATAGATTAATACAACTGGTAGGCAGTGTCGCCAATACTGCAAAGAAAAAATATTTAATCACCTTATAAAAGGGATTGAAATAAAGGTTATTTCCCTAATTGCTTCACACCCCCCTGAAAGTGCTTCACACCTCCCAACTCACTCCTGAAAGTGCTTCGGGGGTAAATATTTTTTTGTCACACCGTCTTACTACCTGTTCAGCTTGTACACACATGCGGCCCACTAATTGCACTAGTTCGATAGGGAGGAGGAAGTTTGAATTTATAGAAAATGTGCCCACATTATTGGAAGGAGAGTGGAAAAACCACCCTCAGCATATCTTACGACCGCGGGAGGAAGATAAACTTGTCGTCACAATATGTGTTTCACTAAAATAGTTTTAGAATTAATATAGTCCGACACCTTAGCTCAGTCGGTAACATGTTTATCTACTGAGCTAAGGGTCCGGGTTTGATTCCCGGCATGGCCGAAAAATGTATCATTAGTGAGAGTGGGTTTCTCCTTTCACATTGATGAATTAATGGCCGGGGGTTGGATGTTGTGTCTTCTCTAGATTTAAGTTAGTTGTATAAGTTGTGTACTAATAATATCATTTGGTTCAGAACACGCTCGTTAAATACCTCAAATAAGTGAAACTGAAACTAATCAATGTATTTGTAAAACCAACTTATCATCTATATGGTCCTTGGCTACATGTAATGCGGCAGTTTGTATATACGATCGTGGTGGTGCGCAAAGCGTACAGGTGCACTCTCGACAAAGGGGAAGAACGTCTCCGGCTCGTTGGTGAACGTTGGAGTGCCGGTATGATCGGCCATGCCCCAGTCCACCTGGGTGCGACGTACAATCCGTCCGATGTTAGGTAGCATGGTTGAGAGGGTGCTGCTCTCTGCCGAACAGGTGTGCCGTTCGGAGGTAACTGGGCCGTTCGCTGACTTGCGAGCGTTCTCTCTCACTCCGCTAAATATTGTTTTAAATGTAAGAGCAGGAGTAATGATATGAGTTTAGTTGTTGGCTAGTTTTAACTTATATCGGGCAGTACAGGGTTTGTTCCTAGTAGGGTCCAATTTTTGTAGAAAGAGATTTTTAGAAAATAGTACAACGATTTTTAATTACAGTCAACAATGATAACATTTTACAATATTGTTTGTGTACTAGTGTTGAAGTGAGGGGAGGAAGAGTGGAGGAAGAATGGAGGAAGATGGAGGTATTTTACTAAAGTGACCCGGCCCGACCACAGGTTGGAAACAGAGGACAAGGATTATTAATATCTATCACAAGTGACGGCTGCTACTGCACTTGGATGTGTTAATACGCGAAAGTAGATACAAACTTTTCTAGCTATCATATAAAGTTCCTCCTATAAAAATTGGACTAATCAGGAGGTTCAAGGATCTAATAACTTATAGGTAATTGCTTGGAGGAACAGTAATACAAACTTACAACTTGTTTAGGTCCTGTGTTCATGGCCACTCATATTGAGATGATTTCAAACGATTTGCTACTCACATGGGTGATATCAGCGTTATATCAACTGGTTTCCACGTGTGACGTACTGACAGCTTGTCATCTATAGGCTGTCCACACTTGCATGGCATTGTGGGGCTGTCTATAGGCTGTCCAGAGTGGGATGGTATTCGACACAAAACCTCTATTTTGTCACCACACACTTTTTTATGCAACTTGACGGGCCAGGATTTTGCTGCATTAGGAGACATACTTTATTAACATATTGTTCACTTACTATTTGGCAGTAGGAACTAAAGTACATTGCTGCGCTTGTAAAAGTATACCACATTCCTTTATATATGCTCAAAATAATAAATACCTGAGGAGACTATGATGGACATTGAACCAAATATTTGTGGTGGACATTTCTTAAGTCTTAAAGTAAGCATATACATGTCATTAACTGTACCCTGAAAGGTAGCTCAGTCTTACCTTGACTGATTACACTATGGCCCTATCTATTCAGATTTATATTATGCTACATGAGCTTTGTAAATTCATTGGGAACAACTCAGAATGAATTAAAAAAAGGGTCCTTGGTGTCATGAATTATAAAAAAAAAATAGTCTAAAAGTTGATATTAAAATCGTTGATTACTTTTATTTTGAACGTAGGGGTTGCTAGTGCCGATGTTGAAGGGTCGCAGATTGTCGACAGCTCTCTGATGCAGTCGGCACAGAGCCATGTGCACTTGAGTGGACACACCGAGTGCCCTTAGGGTGTGAGATGAGTCACCGTCAATGTCTGAACAAAACATAGACCAGCATCAGAAGAATATCTTCCTGCCCACTTCTCTCATGAGGGCTCTAGAAAGTAGATCAGTGGTCTGGTCACCCGGATACGCACGTCTGTATTGTTACATGACTGTCTGATATTGTTACATGTTGATTGTTGGGCCTTAAGGTGGGACATTAGCTAATTTAAACAATTTTTGAACAAAAACCTTTTTGGTCAAAACAAATAAAATGTTATTTTAGTAGATATATTTAGTTTAACTTTCCCCCTGTACTAATGTCAACAGTTCTCACCACGAAACTTGAACAGGACTTTTAATATTAGTTTAAATATATTTTGTAGCCCATTACTGATATTCTTGCTATATAAATGGTAAAAATACCCGCATGTCTCCCTCTGCACCACCCAGCAGCCATGTACAAGCACATTTCTAGAAGCTTACGATAGGAAAAACGAGGAGGAATTTCAAAACTCTTCTTTATAGCTGAGCGTATTTTTTGTTTGAAACAGTTGAGCAACCTAATTTTTAAAATGTACACTGTCCTGGGATTTGCCAACCATGATTATCCACACTCTAGTACACTGGCGCTACAGTTTTGTGTGTCCTTGCGCTATGATTCATTATAAACCTACCACATTGTCGTCATGATCTGCTTCCAGCTTGTGTCCGGGTTAGTTTAGTGAAATGCCTCCACCTTCCACCACTCTACCTCCTTTATTGTATTCCATTCTTCTTCTCTCACTTGCACACTTGTTGTTATCGGCTCCTCCGTCTCTTCCTTGTGGTATTTTCCCTGCGTACCTCATCTTCATCTGCAGATGGCAGGTTTATGGAGATTAGTAAGAGGATAAACTAAAGACAACAGCTTTGACCAGAGTGTACGGAGTCTAATCTGGAACAAAAACTTGCCAAGACGCCTCGGACACCCACTAGTAGAGACGAGAGTCTCGGACACCCACTAGAGAGACGAGAGTCTCGGACACCCACTAGGAGAGACGAGAGTCTCGGACACCCACTAGAGAGACGAGAGTCTCGGACACCCACTAGTAGAGACGAGAGTCTCGGACACCCACTAGGAGAGACGAGAGTCTCGGACACCCACTAAGAGAGACGAGAGTCTCGGACACCCACTAGGAGAGACGAGAGTAGAATTCCTACCAAGTATTTTAGCAAAGACAAAAATAAACAGAGTGAAAAATGAGGAAGTAAGGAAAGAAATTGGGGTGGATAAACTGAATGAAAGAATGGACAGAAGATGAAAGACAAGCCGAGGAGAGTTATGGAGATGAGAATGATTGGAAGGGACAGAATGAGATAGAGTTGATCAAGAAGAAATATGTACTGGAACAGGATGGTTGAGGAGAAGTGGTGGACCCCATCTGGCAGATAATTCTCCTTGGGACTCTTTCTTGTTCCCTCTGCATTATGTGACCTTGACTTGTGTAAATGTATTGTAGGTTGCTCGACGGGGGTACGAACCTGGCACACTCTCTTGTTCCAGGCAAGCTGGACCTGGAAGACTGCGTGCACTACCGCATGCTCCAGACGGTGTACCAGCGGCTCACCGGTACTCGCCTCGACTGTACTTGCTATGGCTCTCATTGGCAGCAAATAGGCTTCCAGGTGAGTCTCTCTTAGGACAGGCTAGTCTCTCTTGGGACCTAGGCGAGACCTCTCTTGGGACAGGCGAGACTCTCTTGGGACAAGTGAAGACTCTCTTGAGTCAGGCGAGACGCGGCTCATTGTGGCGGTCGTCTTATTTCTGTGAGTAATTATGAAGGTTTGAGTCCTGGCTGAAGGCGGAAAGGTACCACTGGTGTGATTCACCATTTTGAAGAGCTCCAATCACTTGATTGTGATACCCCGAGGTCGATTAACCATGTCTTACTAACTGTCTGCGCTGTCCACATCATATGAATTAGAGATTACACTCTCAATATACATGACTGGAGTCAAATTCCCCTCATCAGCAGTTCAACCTATAGTGAGACTGACGTCGTATACCATCCTACAACCCCTTCAGTGGCCACATGGTGTAAGGTGACACTCTTCAATAGACTAGACTGTCCAAAACAGGGAGATTGGGGTTCGATCCTGGTCGGGTGTACCTAGGGTGGTTTTCCACTCTCCTTCAATGCACATGCAGTTACACTTCTTCTAAGTCAAACCTTCCTAATTCCTAATAGTGTAATCGGAAGAGAGGTGCACCACCGGTTCTAACTGGTTCCAGGGCAACGACCCCGGTACAGATCTACGTGGTGTGGGGATGTTTGGTCTGCTCCAGTTACTGTACCTGGCCAGTAGCCCCCACCTCATGCCCCTGGCTAGAGACATCTACAGGGTGTCCTTGGATGAACAGCAGAACTTCCCATTGGCTGTGCTCAGCCTCAACATGACCCGCATGGCCCTGCAGACTCTGCGGCAAGGTCTGCTCAACAGGTGAGGTCTGCTCAACAGGCAAGGTCTGCTCAACAGGTGAGGTCTCTAGCAGGTAGAGTTGTGTCCATGGATAACACATACTCTGGTTTTCCATTCCTTGTTTTACAAACACATGCTGGTACAATTACTCACTTGTTGATAATATTGTTGACGCTCCATGGTGGTGTTTCAGGGAGTGCAACGAGCGCCAAATGGTGGTAGAGGTCTTGAATGAGTTCTACGCAGCCATATTCTGCCATACGCTACATCTCTGGACCTCCCAGCACAAGACAATCAGAGACTCTGGCTACGTGCTCAAAGGTTGGTACCTCTACCACCTACCCAGATTATACACATCCAATCAAGTAAAACTGTACCCACAGGCAAGGAGAGTAGGAAATCCTCTTTACACCTGATTGGGATTCGAACCTCGATCTCCCAGTATATTGTGGGAGTGACATCTTAAACCGTGTGTCAAAGAAGCAGGTTGTTCACTTTGTTAATGATGTAATATATACGACAAATAAGGTACCATTTATAATCGGCACTAGACCTCAAACAACTTTTATTAAAACATATTTTAAATATTTTCGCTTTAACCAAAATTATACATTTTTAAAGATTAGAGGATTTGAAAGAAATTTAAACATCCGAATTCTACCGATCTCTATTGTATATCTCTTTGTCAAAAAATAGGTTTTGTTAATAATGTCACTCAGTAAAATAGGCTCTCTTGGGCTCTAGCTCTGAATTTTTATTTTATCTTTTATTTATTTAGTACCGCATCTTACTACCCATTCGGGTTATACGCTTAATTACTAATTACACTAATGGCTTAGGAATTGGAAAGGCTGAATTTAGAGGAAGTGAAACTGCATTTTCATCGAGGGATAGGGGAAAACCATTTAGGAAAGCCAACCCCAGTTCTAACCTTGATCTCCCCGTCCTCGGTGGTCTAGCTCAACACGACTGGCGAGTTAGCTCACTACGCCACCGAAGTGGGTATATCCTTGAATTAAATTTGAAAATGTTGCCGCCTGCTGTATTGGCTGTGGGGGAGACCCACACACACACTCTTGTTCCAGACGTGGAGTGGTTCTGCCGCAGTAACGTGCGGCTCATTCTCCGCAACTTCCACACCCAGCTCAACTCCTACAATGCGCACAGCCTCAAGAACCATGACAGCACGCTCTGCCTCCAAGGGAGCTTCCACGACCTCTTGACGCAGGCCAAGACAGAAGTGTTCATTTGAAGTGTCCTTGCTCACTCGCTACAACTCTCTAGTAGCTTTTGATTTGTCGGTCATATTTATATCTATTGTGTATTTGAATATTTGTGTAGCGTTTTGATTTTCTACAAGTCTCATCAATGATAAGCCCCCGCGAGGTGCTTGACGCATTTGTAGAAAGTCCGGCATTCGGTTGAGTATCCGATCCAAGAGATTTGTTTAAACTTTGCACCCCCCACCCCTCTACAAACTGTACAGTATCTTTCTAAGAACTCTTATAATTATATTGATTTATTGTACTTAACTTTAAAAAGTCTAATCTATTATTTTAAAAACCTACCATATTTATTTTCATATATTTATTATAAATTCATATCCAATACCCATTTCCTGTGTTTGTCCTTTTAAGTTATTCTTTTTACACTTTCCTATCTAAGTGTTCTATCATTCTTCACAAATTTTTCTCCCTTTGTGTTTTTTTTTTGTTTCCTCGTTTAGGAAGTTGCGTTGCGCATTTCACACCCCCTCCTGATGAGTTCCGATAAAATATTACCTAATTCAGGGAATGGGCGGTGATGATCGATTTTCTTAAAGAGGCATCTTTGTCCAGTGGCAGCAGTGCGAAGTGTGTTCTTCCTTTCAATGTAAAAGTAATAATTGATAATTAAACTGCTACTAGACCCATTTTTTCTTATGGATGTGTTTAGGAATGGATATCACTACACATCTAATAATACCAACATTCATAACTAATATTAACTAAAACACGCCGAAATTGATCGTGCCTGGTGTTATTCTCAAAAACTCGACTCCACATATAAATCCATATGCCTGATCACTTTTTATTACTCTAACTTAATATTGTAATATTATGTCATTTATATTAATTCCCATTAATTAATAGTGTGTTATAAAATTATTTATTAGAGATGGGTCGCTCAAATAACTCAAATTCCATGATATTCAAGTGATACAAGATTCTTTTATGAATTAAAAAAAAGGGGTCTTGAATACACTTAACTTCAATTAAAAAAATAATAATTAAACATCGAAAGGAGGATTGGGCCGGAAAACTGTAGGCTTCAAAGTTTACAATTAAAACACAAATTATGTAATGTTTAGGGTTCAGCAGAAGAGAGTAGAACACAGGACTATGACAGTATGGCTAGAGGTGGGTAAGCCTTACCTTCTATCTTATTGTTCAATGTTTAATTTAATTCAGATGATTGGCATCATATTTCTCTTAGAAACAATTCTAAGCGATTGGTCAAAAGGAATTATTTAGACTCTTGTAGTTGGGAGGGTAGCGAAGTCACTAAAAAGAATAGAACTGTACAAAATAATTAATTTACTAAAAAAAAGTCTTTCCTTTTTATGACTTAACAGATAAGACAAACAAAATGGCTTTTGTCAGCAGTAGCAAGCTTTATAAACAACTTAAAAAAAATTAAACCTGGAATATTGTCACACTAACCAAAATGTTTACATTTTTAAAGATTTGTATTTGAGAAATCTAGGATTTGACCTGTCTCTTTACACTTTACATTTATTACTGTTTCCATCATGTGACCTATCTCTAATAATTATTAAAGTATATTTAAGATTGTTAACAAACACTTTCCACCATCTGTGATATTGGCACATTCCAAAGTGTGGTGTTAAACAGGGTACATGTATTTTTAACAATGTTCCTTGTGAATAAAGATTCTAAAGTCGATTATCAATGTACTTGTATTATTTTAATAATCCTTGTACAGTTTCATCAACAACTGTGGCTGGGTCGGTCCTTTCACCATTCTTCTCCTCTCCCTTGCACACTTACTGTTATCTCCTCCTTCCATCTCTTTATTGGGCTCTCTTATGGTATTTTTCCACATACTTCATCTCCACCATTATCTTTGGTATCCTCTACTATCTCATGTACTCCAACATCCTCATTACATGTCCATACCATCTCAGTCTTGCTTCCTCTACTATCTCATGTACTCCAACATCCTCATTACATGTCCATACCATCTTAGTCTTGCTTCCTATACTATATCATGTACTCCAACATCCTCATTACATGTCCATACCATCTCACCCTTGCTTCCTCTACTATCTCATGTACTCCAACATCCTCATTACATGTCCATACCATCTCAGCCTTGCTTCCTCTACTATCTCATGTACTCCAACATCCTCATTACATGTCCATACCATCTCAGTCTTGCTTCCTCTACTATCTCATGTACTCCAACATCCTCAATACATGCCCATACCATCTCAGTCTTGCTTCCTCTACTATCTCATGTACTCCAACATCCTCATTACATGTCCATACCATCTCAGTCTTGCTTCCTCTACTATCTCATGTACCCCAACATCCTCATTACATGTCCATACCATCTCATGTCTTGCTTTCCTCTACTATCTCATTGTACTCCACATCCTCATTACATGTCCCATACCATCTCATGTCCTTGCTTCCTCTACTACTTCATGTACTCCAACATCCTCATTACATGTCCATACCATCTAGTCTTGCTTCCTTACTATCTCATGTACTCCAACATCCTCATTACATGTCCATACCATCTCAGTCTTGCTTCCTCTACTATCTCATGTACTCCAACATCCTCATTACATGTCCATACCATCTCACCTTGCTTCCTCTACTATCTCATGTACTCCAACATCCTCATTACATGTCCATACCATCTCAGTCTTGCTTCCTCTACTTATCTCATGTACTCCAACATCTCATTACATGACCATACCATCTCAGTCTTGCTTCCTCTACTATCTCATGTACTCCAACATCCTCATTACATGCTCATACCATCTCAGTCTTGCTTCCTCTACTATTCATGTACTCCAACATCCTCATTACATGTCCATACCATCTCAGTCTTGCTTCCTCTACTATCTCATGTACTCACAACATCCTCATTACATGTCCATACCATCTCATCAGCCTTGCTTCCTCTACTATCTCATGTACTCCAACATCCTCATTACATGTCCATACCATCTCATCTTGCTTCCTCTACTATCTCATGTACTCCAACATCCTCATTACATGTCCATACCATCTCAGTCTTGCTTCCTCTACTATCTCATGTACTCCAACATCCTCATTACATGTCCATACCATCTCAGTCTTGCTTCCTCTACTATACTCATTGTACTCCAACATCCTCATTACATGTCCATACCATCTCAGCTCTTGCTTCCTCTACTATCTCATGTACTCCAACATCCTCATTACATGTCCATACCATCTCAGTCTTGCTTCCTCTACTATCTCATGTACTCCAACATCCTCATTACATGTCCATACCATCTCAGCCTTGCTTCCTCTACTATCTCATGTACTCCAACATCCTCATTACATGTCCATACCATCTCACTCTTGCTTCCTCTACTATCTCATGTACTCCAACATCCTCATTACATGTCCATACCATCTCAGTTTGCTTCCTCTACTATCTATGTACCCCAACATCCTCATTACATGTCCATACCATCTCAGTCTTGCTTCCTCTACTATTCATGTACTCCAACATCCTCATTACATGCCATACCATCTCAGTCTTGCTTCCTCTACTATCTCATGTACTCCAACATCCTCATTACATGTCCATACCATCTCAGTCTTGCTTCCTTACTATTCATGTACTCCAACTCCTCATTACATGTCCATACCATCTCAGTCTTGCTTCCTCTACTATCTCATGTACTCCAACATCCTCATTACATGTCCATACCATCTCAGTCTTGCTTCCTCTACTATCTCATGTACTCCAACATCCTCATTACATGTCCATACCATCTCAGTCTTGCTTCTCTACTATCTCATGTACCCAACATCCTCATTACATGTCCATACCATCTCAGTCTTGCTTCCTCTACTATCTCATGTACTCCAACATCCTCATTACATGTCCATACCATCTCAGTCTTGCTTCCTCTACTATCTCATGTACTCCAACATCCTCATTACATGTCCATACCATCTCACCCTTGCTTCCTCTACTATCTCATGTACTCCAACATCCTCATTACATGTCCATACCATCTCACCCTTGCTTCCTCTACTATCTCATGTACTCCAACATCCTCATTACATGTCCATACCATCTCAGCCTTGCTTCCTCTACTATCTCATGTACTCCAACATCCTCATTACATGCCATACCATCTCAGTCTTGCTTCCTCTACTATCTCATGTACTCCAACATCCTCATTACATGTCCATACCATCTCAGTCTTGCTTCCTCTACTATCTCATGTACTCCAACATCCTCATTACATGTCCATACCATCTCAGTCTTGCTTCCTCTACTATCTCATGTACTCCAACATCCTCATTACATGCCATACCATCTCAGTCTTGCTTCCTCTACTATCTCATGTACTCCAACATCCTCATTACATGCCATACCATCTCAGTCTTGCTTCCTCTACTATCTCATGTACTCCAACATCCTCATTACATGTCCATACCATCTCATCTTGCTTCCTCTACTATCTCATGTACTCCAACATCCTCATTACATGTCCATACCATCTCAGTCTTGCTTCCTCTACTATCTCATGTACCCACTCTTTACGTCATACATCTCAGCTCTTCTCTACTATTCATGTACTCCACACTCATACAGTCATACCACTCAGTCTTGCTTCCTCTACTATCTCATGTACTCCAACATCCTCATTACATGTCCATACCATCTCAGTCTTGCTTCCTCTACTATCTCATGTACTCCAACATCCTCATTACATGTCCATACCATCTCAGCTTGCTTCCTCTACTATCTCATGTACTCCAACATCCTCATTACATGTCCATACCATCTCAGCTTGCTTCCTCTACTATCTCATGTACTCCAACTCTCATTACAGCATCCCTCATCTTGCTCTCTACTATTCATGTACTCCACATCTCATACATGTCCATACCATCTCACCTTGCTTCCTCTACTATCTCATGTACTCCAACATCCTCATTACATGACCATACCATCTCAGTCTTGCTTCCTCTACTATCTCATGTACTCCAACATCCTCATTACATGTCCATACCATCTCAGTCTTGCTTCCTCTACTATCTCATGTACTCCAACATCCTCATTACATGTCCATACCATCTCAGCCTTGCTTCCTCTACTATCTCATGTACTCCAACCTCCTCATTACATGTCCATACCATCTCACCCTTGCTTCCTCTACTATCTCATGTACTCCAACATCCTCATTACATGTCCATACCATCTCACCCTTGCTTCCTCTACTATCTCATGTACTCCAACATCCTCATTACATGACCATACCATCTTAGTCTTGCTTCCTATACTATATCATGTACTCCAACATCCTCATTACATGTCCATACCATCTCAGTCTTGCTTCCTCTACTATCTCATGTACTCCAACATCCTCATTACATGACCATACCATCTCAGTCTTGCTTCCTCTACTATCTCATGTACTCCAACATCCTCATTACATGTCCATACCATCTCAGCCTTGCTTCCTCTACTATCTCATGTACTCCAACATCCTCATTACGTGTTCATACCATCTCACTCTTGCTTCCTCTACTATCTCATGTACTCCAACATCCTCATTACTGTCCATACCATCTCAGTCTTGCTTCCTCTACTATCTCATGTACTCCAACCTCCTCATTACATGTCCATACCATCTCAGTCTTGCTTCCTCTACTATCTCATGTACTCCAACATCCTCATTACATCTCACTCTTGCTTCCTCTACTATCTCATGTACTCTAGTTTCTCTTACGTTCAATTGTCCAGGTTTCTGCTGCATACATAACCTTAAGGTCAACACTTCAACAACCATTGAACATCTTTTGGACAGAAATCTTCACTGTTAGATTTGTTTACTGTAAAATATGTTGATGTACTACATACCTTGTACTCATCGCAAGACATTGTTAGGGTAATCAAGTCTCGTAGATCTCGGTGAGCAGGACATGCAGCGCTAATGGGAAAATCTAGAACCTTGTTCAGGGACTGACTGGCAAACCCAAAGGGGAGAAACCATTAGAAAGACAGAACCTGAAAGAGATAGGAGGTAATGAGGTGGACTGGATAGAACTAGCTCAAGATAGGGATAGGGTGTAATGAGGTGGACTGGATAGAACTAGCTCAAGATAGGGATAGGGGCATACTTTTATAAGTGCGACAATGAACAAGTAAAATATTTTGTATGTTCACGATCCAATGAAATAAGAGGGCCGGGAATTTATATTTACATGCTTGTTTTATTGTTAGGTTTAACAGTCTCATTTTTAACAAAACATTTTCTAGGTACTTAAGTAGCTTCGGTAAGAAGTTTTTCTTGTGTGGCGTCAACCATTGCTTCGACTTCGTTAACTTCCTCCAACTCGACTTCTTCATCAAATATCTTGACGTCTTTAACGTAGTACCACACTGTCACATCAACCAGAGCTCCCACCGCGATGAAACCTGGAGACAGAGTGAGAGTGAGTAACGAAACACTACCAACCGAGAGGACAAGTAGCAACACAACCAGGAAAAGATGGGGAATTTCTCAAAAAACAAAACTACCAGATTATTTGCGAATTTGAGACATTAAACCGCAAGCATTTTAGGTCTTTACATAGAAGAAACATACAGTTGACACTTTACACTGCTGCCACTGGACAAAGCGGTAATGGCTGCCCCTTGAAGGAAATTGATCATACCCGCCCAACCCACTGACCCTGGTCTCCCTTTTGTCTTCTTCGGTTTCCTCTTTTAGGAAGTTGCGTTGTTTGTTTCACACCCCCTCCTGATGAAATCCGATAGAATGAAACCTAGGCCGGGGGATTGGGTGGTGACGATCAATTCTCTTCAAGAGGGAGCCATTACCTCTCTGTCCAGCGGCAGCAGTGTAAAGTGTGAACTATGTTCTTCTTTCCATTTCAAAGGGAATATTGTGTTTGTTCTTTTTATACGTTTCTATCCACCATTACTGTACATTCTTACAAATAGGTATAACAAACTACCTCAAAAAATGAAAAGAGGTTTTCTTTAAAGAGAAAGAGAAGGAAAGGTAAACTCAAAATATAACAACAATGAATTGTTTGTGTGTCTTATATGCCCCTCTCCCCCTTTCACACCAATAAAAAAAAACAATATATATTTAATATAAGAAAAAATGGGATTCGTGTTCAAAAATATATTTTACTAAAGAGCTTGGTGGAATGTTGTATGGGATAGCGGAGGATTAAGTGGGGCCTTATTTTTACACAACAGTTAGGGACACCGGACTTTATTAAAAATAAAATAGATGATTTATTTTGATTGTTACGGTACCTGTCTAAACAACAGGGCTGTCGATGTTGATCTCCTGCCAGGACCAACTTACCCTTCATGCAATGTACACGCAACCTAACATAACAGATCTCCTCGTGTTTCTAATTGGAAGCCATCACAATGCAGTTAACTTAAAGAGTTGTCCAAGTGTTCTAGCCAGCCAATCATATGGTCTACAGAACTGTTTGGTACTTCATTTGTTTTTCTATGGTTTGTCCGCGTCTCGAGCACACCGAAATGTTGTAGCCAATTATTACAAATATTTATGTAGTTTTAGTAAAGCTATTTTACCTCCTCTAGTGTTTCCAGCCTGTGGTCAGGTTTTTACTCGAGCCACATATCTTCCGTCGCCGGCTGGCTAGGCCTGTCATTGGTCGGTAAAGTTACAAGGCCAAGAAAGAGACGGGAGGAGCAGGTAACAGAACATGTGCAAGTGAGAGGAGAAGAATGGTGGAAGGATAGAGGAAGATGGTGGCATTTTACTAAACTAACAATGCCACAGGCTGGAAACATGATGATGATGATGATGATTAAAGCTTCTATTGCAAGTATTTTCAGCCTAATCAGCCCTAAATGCTTGGGTTTACTTTAGTTTGGTAACAAACCGTTCAAATTTATTGTCTGTGTTCTATTACATGACTCCTGATCACATACTAGTTTCGTTAAGTTACGACGGCTGCTTCAGTCAGAGAGAAAGTACCAATCGCTGTCAAGCACCAACTGGCTTTAAATTCAATGGTCTGTTTCGTTTTCTAAAAATATTTCTCTATTCTGTCTAATTTCCTGGTCTATTTCACTCTTCACCTACAACCACCCTTTGTCATGTCAATAAGAGTGGAAATAAAACTACGAAACTTATCTCACGGTAAAGAGGAAAGCTCGCTACTAGTTCTCGAATATCTTAACATTTCTCTATTTGTTAGAAGAAGACTTAATCTTGAGTCCCTTTTCATCAAGCTTGGTCTCTTAGTTCTGCAAATATATTTAAAAAATTGGTTGAAAATGAGCTAATATTATATTCTCCCAAATTTTTTAGAATCTTTCGACTTTATTTTGGTGTGAACCATATTTTGAAACAATGCATCAAAGAATTAAATACATCTGCCCGAAAATGTTTCCCTGAGACGGCCGCCAGTGAAGGTTACATTACCTGCGGCGGTGAAGTTGAGGAGGTTCCTCATGTTCTCCGTGTTGTAGATCCAGCAGTTTCCGGTCCCAGAACATGTCTTTCCCCAGACCATGCACGTCTTATCTGGAAACAGAACAACACGAGATGCTCCTTAATTACCCTTCTTACGGGTGAGACATTGCTCACTTAGAGTGTGCTCCCACAGATAGGAAGAAGGTACAGGAAAGGTTGACAGAAAACATTTAAAACGGAACGAACATAAATTACTTTTTTTCTTTAAGAGTCAACCGTTACCTCTTTGTCCAGTGGCAGCAGTGTAAAGTGTGAACTGTGTTGTAACAGCCATATTATGTTTGTTCCCTTCTATATGTTTTTATCCACCTTTATTGTAAATTTACAAAATATCTAAAAAAAAGTTAAAAAGAGATTTCCCTTAAAGAGACAAATAGGACAATTTTGATGGGTTTAAAAAAACTACTGAAACAATTGTCATATATTCATGTGTTACTACCCTCTTGCTTCCTTGACCTCCACTGTCCTCTTTTGGGGCCACTCTCTAAAGACCGTGTATTTCTTGGTTACCGCTTCTTTAGTTCCAGAGTCCACCACGGTGTTTCTTCCCATCTTCTCTTTCCACTGGTTCTCCTACTCACCTCCAATGCTGCCTGGAATCGCCATTCTTCCTCTCCTGTACTGGGTTCGGCCCTTGGTGCCTGGTATCTTATTATTCTCCGGAACTCTGTCGTATTTCAACTTCCACTTACTCTTCTCTTTCCTCCACTGGGCAGTCCACCTGCATGACCACCACAGTCTTCATTCCTTCCCTCACCACTGCTCCCAATCCATTCCTTCTTTCTTCCCTCTTTGTTTCTGATAGTCCCAGAAGAGCCAACATCCTTCCTATTAGTTCCACCAACTCCTCCACTCTCCCCGTTATTGTCCTTATGTTCCGCAGTCCGTTCTATTTACCGGCCGACGTCTTTTAGATCCATTCCTTCAGAGGCTATTTGTTCCATTTTTGAAAGCAAACTGTACTGGATTTCTCTGCCTGTTGTACTGGCCGATGTATATTTTAAATGGAGGTTTGTGAAATGGGGAGTTTATTGTTATGCTCTTCGGTCACTTCCCCCACAATATGTTTCTGTAACAGTGTATATTAATGTGTTTGTCTTCATTTTCAGGCGGAGGAGGTCTGTGCGATGCACTGTACCGTATATTATCAAAGGTGTTCCTTGTAGTATTTACCAGAAGTTGTCTCTGCATCAAGGACGGACTCACACTGATTGCGTTTAAGGGGGCAAACAATTTGATACAGTCAGAGTTGGACTATGATAGTTAGTAAGAGATGAGAGCATAGTACTCGCCTATAAGATAGCCAAAGAATATCGGCGATGGTATGAACGTGAAGACGCACAAGAGCGCCATGCCGAGACCCATGGATAGCGTCTTGTCTCGCTCCTCGACACATCTGCAATGTGAGGTACACGCAACATTAATATCGAGCACACCCAGCAGTGTTGGACGGACCTTGGGAATATTCTCAACAAGTAGTCACCCTCGCAGTTGACTGGGGGATTGGGGTTATAATCCCGGTCGACTGTACTCAGGGGAGTTTTTACTAAATGTTTTACCACTGTCCCTCCACACAAACGTGGGTACACTTCCTCTAATATACCCTCCTCCCTGATACAATGGCTGGTTTATCAACTGTTTCCAGCCTGTGGTCGGATCATTCTAGTCAACCCCACCTTAACCGCGCATCCTTGTCCAAAATTGAGGCGTTGCTATTCGCACGCGCGAGAATCTGATTACGTTATATGTTCATGTAATGAGGATGGAAAAAGAGACAGAGAGATTGTAAGGGCAGATAACAGAAAGTGTGCAAGTGAGAATAGAAGACTGTAATATATTAAAACAAGAATGGTGTTTGTAGAGAGGAAGATGGAGGTATTTTATTAAAGCGACCCGGGCACAGGCTGGAAACAGTTGAAGAGCGAGAGAGACCCTGTGAGCCGACCTTATTCCGACGAGGAAGTTGCTGGCTCTGCTGGTGGATCCGATGAACTTGAGGAGACAGACGATGCTGACAAACAGCATGAACTGGTAGGAGCAGTCTGATGCGCAAGCCCCGCTGCTCACAAAACCTTCCAGAGGACTCTTGGTGAGGTTACTGGTTGGGGCCACACACGCGCAGTTTGTGTAGATCTGCAAACAAGATAACTCAACTTGACATTTTGAAAAGAGGAAGATTACACATCAAAACTATCATCTGACAACTTAGTACACTCGTGATCCAAAATGTAGAATAATTTCATTTACTGCGACTCTAACAAATATAATATATTATAAACACTGAATGGTAAGTAGCAAGCTAGTCTTGCTTTGTTCCACTATGGTGTAGCTTATAAGATAGTCATAGTGCAATCAGTCAAGGTAAGATTGATCTACCTCTCAGGGTACACACTAAAAATAAGAGAGTGCAGGATTATATTGATGTGGAGTGATCTGTTCTGCGTGTACCTCCGATCCATTGACCTTGAGCTTCTCCCCCGTGCAACCCGCGTGACAAGGCGAGATATATGACTTGGCGCCATCTTGCGAACACACCGGAGTGTACTTCACCTGCTCGCAGTTACAATCTTTGTTGCAGGAAAAGTTGGTGCTAAGTCTGAAACAAAGTGATACTTGATGAGGCTACAGTCGTGTCCAAAAGAACATCTCCATCTTTTAATCTTCACTATTCTTGTACGTGTGTTAGTTTTTTTACGGACTATAATAAATTCTTACAAGCCGTTCTCCTTTAAGTTCCCATAAGTGTCGGTCTCGGGACATCCCAAGAAAGCGTAGGAAGCGATCCCAAACGCTGTTATACCAACGATCAGCAAGTTCCACGCGGCCAACGTCCTTGCTTTAGGTTTTACTTTGGTGATGACGGCCCCAGACATTAAAATACCCAGGGCTGAGAAAACTAGGCCTACAGTTCCTGCACAGGGACAACAACACGGGTATCGTTAGAGATCTTGAAAATAGAAAATAATGGCGTATAGGTAGCGAGCTTACCTTGCTGTGTTCCACTATGGTGCAGTTTATAAGATAAGGCCATAGTGTGATCAGTCAAGGTAAGACTGCTTACCTTACTTGGTTCCTCTATGGTGGGCCATAGTGTAATAATGAAAGGTAAGCTTGTAACTAAATGGTACAATATATACTCATCGTTTATCACAATGCTACTTAGAATCGTCTGTAAATATAACAATGATTATTATATTTTAATTTGATAAGACATAGATATGTTATTCTATACTAAATAAATAGTAAACACTTGAAAATATAAAAAACATGTGGGCTAATTTAATTCATAGTCCGATATAATGTTTTAATTTACTGTCTAAAACATTTCCACCGTTAAGCGTTAATTAGTATAATTATTTAAGTGTTTTAACGCTATGTTAAAAATATGCGACTTCTTCCTCAACACGTTTAGGAGGAGCAGAATAAAAAAAATAAGGGAGAGTTTGTTCTTGTAGATAAAAAAACCCAAATAGTTATGTATATTTATATTTTACCTGTTATAAGACTTGAGAAAGAAGCAGACCTTCGGTACTGGGTTTCAATATATTTGGGCATAAATATCCAGTACGGCATGTACCCGAATATGTATATGATGTGTGAGATCTGTATTGACATGTAAGGTTTATTAGTGAGGAGTCGTCGGAAAGTTGCTATCATATCTGTAAAAAAAAAAAATAGGAGCAGCAAATTACTTTCACACTAGAAACATAAACAATGATTTTTATCTCTCTTATTTTTAATAGATAATAATAAAAGCAGTAATTATATGAGGAATAGGCCAGCAGGTCTTTCACATTGTGATTTCCAATACTCTCTCCAATCTAAACTTATTTTAATATCCATTTGTAAGAAGGTACAGGAAAGGTGACATATAAAAGGGAACAAACACAAAATGGTTGTTACATTGAACAAAAGAACACAGTCCACATTTTACACTGCTGCCGCTGGACAAACAGGTAGTGGTTGTCCCTAGAATACCTTTAAACGAGGGTTTTTCATGTTCCTTCTCTGGCTCGGCTCCCATCAGCCTCCTCTTTTCGTTGGCGACCATTTTCCTGACGGCAGCGTCCGGCAGGGTCTTGGGGAACAACGACAGGAGTACCCCGAACAGGAACATCACACAGCCGAGGAGAATCCAGCCTGAGGAGTACAAACCCGACACTCGGTGATACCACGTCAACAACTCAACCAAACAAACTTCCCGCACAAATCTTACTCGATCATCCAACATATATACAGGGTGTTCCATATTTCTCGCTCTCGGCCCACGAGGGCTTCCAAAGCACCAATTACGTCCATTAGTTTGAGAGTTATAAGGGAAACTCAGGGCCCGAGAGCGAGCGAAACAACCTGTATAACGTGCTATTGGTGCGACCTCGCCGCAAGGAACAGGAGTTGAACCGGGGAACCATTTTTAAACAGTGCAGTTTGCATACTACAGTATATAATAAAAGTTGCATTTAATTAATTTGAAATCCTTTGTTCTGTTTACATGAACTCACAACAAAACAGAAGTCAAGATGGAAAATATAAATATTAAAATATTAAAATAAACGTTTATCAGATCATAAAATTCTATGCTATTCAAATCCGGTGGCCAATAAGAAACTAGTTATTAGGGTGTGCAAAGCTTCCAAACTTTGAAACAAATATCAACTTTGGCTTCGCTTAGGGGAAGGGGGGAAAACAAGCGGTTTTGACAATTACCAAGCTTTGCCAATAAAAACATTGACAGCTAAAATACTCAATTTATGTTTAATTATATTATTTATTATTTGAAACGTGACAACCGAACACAGGATTAGTCCCGTGCTCAGGGACATTCTTAACTTGTAGTTTAAGGTTGAGTCTGTGATGGAGATGTGTAATCATCAATTACCACATCTATCTGCAACTCAGGATGTCTGTCATGGTGCCAAGGATACAAGACTGTAGGTACAGCATTGTCTGTAGACCTCCCCATCTTGTTTATAATCATAAACAATGTATAGATATAAAATTTAATCAAAATCGTTAGAGCGAATTTTGGAAAAATAAAAAAAAAACTTTTTTGCACTTCAGTATTATTATTATTATTATTATTATTATTATTATTATTATTATTAGCACCGCGTCTTACTACCCATTCGGGTTATACGCACTTACGCTAATGTGTAATGGTAGGGTGATTGTGAGATGAAATGAAGGACCTACAGTTTAACGTGGAATCCGAACCACAGTGGAGGCCTGGCATTCCCCACATTCACAAGATGTCTTGTCAGAGGTGAAGGAAGGGTTTGGTAATCAGATAAATCTTCACCGGGACTGAGGATTGAACCCCGGCCGCCAGCATAGAAGTCTTGACACCTTACCCCTAGACCGCCAGGTCTCCCTGCACCTCAGTAAACTACCCTTAAATTTAGGGTTAGAAATCTAATTCCAAAAACCCTAGATACTAAGTCTTAGCCCAATAGGTAAAATAGTTTCGGATCTGGCCCGAGGGACAGACAGACAGATGGACAGACAGACGACATTACAAAAACAATTTTTCTTTGTTTCAGGGGGTTATGAAACGTCGACATTTATCTAAATCTAGAGCGTTTATTTTTTTGATGATAACAATAATGCTCTCTCCGAGGTTTCGAGAGAAAATAAGTGTTCAAATTTCGATTCGTCTTTGATAATATTTCATATATGTTTGATTAAAATTTTAAAAGTGGACTTTGCACACCTCTACTTAAGCTACCGTTAGCTATTTTGTATTTGTTGTGATAGTATTACCTGACCACCAAGCTCCGAGCCATCTTGGATCTTTGGTTCCGATCAGAGGTGTGAGGGTGGGGGAAATGAAGAACTCGAGACTGAGAGAGGCCAGCGAGTAGCCAATAGCGGGGCCCAGCAGTCTCAGGAAGTGGGACAGACCTGGACAGGACCACACGCTACAGTTATAATACAATAATAGACAATTCTTTCTTACTCTATGGCATTAGGGACTTAAAAGTTCATTAACACACTTACAGAATCATGCCCCCTCCCCTATCCTGAGCTAGTTCTATCCAGTCCACCTCATTACACATCTCTCTTTTTCAGGTCCATTCTAATGCTATCCTCCCATCTGCATCTGGGTCTCCCTAATGGTATTTTCCCAATGGGTTTGTCAGTCATTATTCTGAACAAGGTTTTAAATTCTCCCATTTGAGTCACATGTCCTGCCCACTGTAATATTCGGGACTTGATTATCCTAACAATGTCTCGTGATAAATACAGGGCATGTAATTCATCATTATGTAACCTCCTCCACTACTCATTAACCTTATCACCTTGTTTTCAAAAATCCTCAATTTATTCTCTTCGTGTAAGATAAAAGACCACATTTTACACCCGTAGAGAACCGCCGTAAAATCATAGTTTTGTACATTCAGAGTTTTAAATTCCTTGAAGGCCAGCGAGATGCCAACAACCTACTGACCAAGTGATAGCATGCATTTTCTGTTCTAATATTTTCCTAATTTCCAATTTAATATCGTTATTGCTAGTTAAAATTATTCATAAATATTTACACTCATGAACCCAGTTGGATGATACATTGTTCGCAGTAATCTTTAAATTATTGTCCCCAATCTGTGTTTTCTGTGTGATCATGTATTTAGTATTTTCACCGTTCACTTCTAAACCTATTTCCTTTGTAGGCTATGGTAAAATGTCTGCATTTCTTGCAACATCTTCCTTAATTTCACCACAAAAAAAACCAAATCTATAAAGAAAGATCGATTCGTTTCTTTTTTCTTTCATAAGGGTTTTTATTTATTAATACTTATCATCTATATACATTACTAAACAACAAAATTGAAAATATAATAATTCCCAACCCCTTGGGGTTCTTGAAAATAAAAATATGGCGAAATAATAAAAGTTTTTCCCTTTGTTTATCCCCAAATAGGGCGCATTTCACTTTTCGAGGGGGGTTTGTTGGACTCCCCCCCACGGCACATAGGACCTGGTCGGCCGCTTGGTAGACTTATTTGCCAATCTCCCCTAACTCGGCCCACTGGGCCTTGACCTTATACTCGGATTTACTCGTCTTTGAGGAAGAGGCGAGATGCATTATAATATAAAACATAACGTAAATTGTTTCTGTTGACATCTTGAACCTATTGTTTTTCTTCCTCCTGATTGCCAGGAAAATGTGTCTTTATTAGGGATTTTATATTGATTTGAAAATCCTACAAAACAACAACTATTATTTCTTATTTTGACGCTTTTTCTTTGATTCAAAATTAATATAATAAAACAACATTTAAAACGTTGTAGGACATCAATACGCAACAACTTAGCTTTGTGTTTTAGCAATGGCTGTGTTTCAAGTTTCTGCCACTAAAAGCGCAGTATGCATCAAGGCACACTGCCTATAAATATAGGTTTAGACGTGATATCAAGCAATAACAAGGTTCAACTAATAATATCAATTGGTGTTCACTTACTTATAAGGAAAGGTATTTTATGTTTCTCTATATTGTCGTCCATATAGGACATGCCGATAGTATGGTACAAAGCTCCACCAATGCCGGCAATAAAATTGGCAGTGAAAAAAATTATAGCTGGCATGTTGGCGCCTTCTTTTTCGAATCTACATCCATCTTCTGTGGCATTACCAACGTTACACATGGATTTCTTGATGTCTTTTTCCAAACCTGAAAAACAACAATGCTGCTTTTTCTGTCGGTTGTGTTTAACATACAGTTAAATATCCT
This sequence comes from Timema cristinae, assembly GCA_039000515.1. Taxonomy (NCBI): domain Eukaryota; kingdom Metazoa; phylum Arthropoda; class Insecta; order Phasmatodea; family Timematidae; genus Timema; species Timema cristinae. Next base: position 77,859,529 of record JBCFYV010000003.1, read on the forward strand.
ATTGCATATTGCATATTGCATATTATGTTATATTTGTAAGAACGTACAGTAAAGGTGGATAGAAACATAATGTGGCTGTTACAATGAAAAGAACACAGTTGACTATTTACATTGTTACTTCTTACAAATAGTAAAAAGAAAGCCCTCAATAAGTGAAAGGGTGTTATTTGCATCCAATGTCCATTTCCTGTGTTTGTACTTTATGTTATTTGTTCCTCTCTGTGTGTTCTATCATTCTTTACAATTATTTCCTTTCCATCCCTTTTGTGGTTTTTGATTTCCTCTTTTATGAAGTTGCGTTGCCTGTTTCACACTCCTCCCTGATGAGTTCCGATATAATGGAACCTAGGCCGGGGGATTGGGCGGTAACGATCAATTGTATTAGAGAGGCAGTCATTACCTCTTTGTCCAGTGGCAGCAGTGTAAAGTGTGAACTGTGTTGTTATTATTATTAGCACCGCGTCTTACTACCCATTCAGGTTATTACGCACTTACGCTAATGTGTAGTGCTAGGGTGATTGTGAGATGAAATGGAGGACCTACAGTTTAACGTGGGATCCGAACCACGGTGGAGGCCTGGCATTCCCCACATTCACAAGATGTCTTGTCAGAGGTGGTGAACTGTGTTCTTCTTGTCATTGTGACAGCCATATTGTGTTTGTTCTCTTTTGTATGTTGATATCCAACTTTCCTGTACCTTCTTCCATTCATAACAAAATACCTCAAAAAGTGAAAAGAGGTTTTCCTTAAAGAGATAATAGTATATTATGTAATTATTGATTTATTTCAAAATATATAAAGGTGTATTGTGTGGATCAAAAGGAAGGGTAGGCCATGTAAGACTTGGCTAAATGTTGTGGATGAATGTGTGAAAAAGAGAAACAGTAAGAGTTTTAAGAATAAAAGAGCATGTATGACTCTGTGTAAGGATGTTGGTGAAGAGAAGGGAGTATGTAAGGAAAGGGAAGTGTGGAGAAATTTAGTGAGAATGGATTAGTACGGAGTTTTGTTGTTGTTGATATATGCACAGTTTCTTGCCTACCCTGTGAGGGAACAGCATGATTATGTATGTATGATCTAATGCTCTTATGCAATTCATGCCAAATGCTAAATCTTGTATCGAACATCGCCAACATTTCCTATTGGTTATGCCCTCATTTGATCCATTTCTCCTGTGCAGAATTTTACCAAGAGCGCAAGCGTAGCTCGACAAATAGCTCTTTGTGGCCGTCGTGACTCTGCAAAGAGGTGTTGCAATATGCAGTGCGTGTTGTTAGTGTGTTCTAGAAGTAATAAGCCTATTTGTTCCCCCACCGGTTTGTTACTTTGCTCAACACGCATGGTTAACTCTTACCCTATTATAAGCAGACTATAGTTATTTGGTTCTAGTATTCGTACAAATTCTTTTTCATAAACATATTTTCAATGAAATAATTCTACCAGTCAAGATCATAAATTACATTTGACATATATGAGGGAAAGACATTAAAATGTTTTGATTTTAAAATAATCAATTATTTTGGCGAGCCGACCATGTCGTATTCACGCCATGTTGGTTATCGATTTTTTCAACAAAGTTCATTATGAAAATAACTAGACTCAAAAATAAATGTATATTGATTGGCTTACCCATACAAATTTTTATTAGCTTTTAATTTTTCTCAGACATTTCTGATGGTTCGGAGGCTGAAGCTGTTTAGGAAGTGTGGCAGAACAATACCTTGTGAAATATGTGGCAGAACAATACCTTGTGAAATATGTGGCAGAACAATACTTTGTGCAATATGTGGCAGAACAATACATTGTGAAATATGTGGCAGAACAATACCTTGTGCAATATGTGGCAGAACAATACCTTGTGCAATATGTGGCAGAACAATACCTCATGAAATATGTGGCAGAACAATACCTCGTGAAATATGTGGCAGAACAATACCTCGTGAAATATGCGGCAGAACAATACCTCGTGAAATATGCGGCAGAACAATACCTTGTGAAATATGTGGCCGAACAATACCTCGTGAAATATGCGGCAGAACAATACCTTGTGAAATATGTGGCAGAACAATAACTTGTAAAATATGTGGCAGAACAATACCTTGTGAAATATGCGGCCGAACAATACCTTGTGAAATATGCGGCAGAACAATACCTTGTGAAATATGCGTCAGAACAATACCTTATGAAATATGTGGCAGAACAATACCTTGTGAAATGTGTGGCAGAACAATACCTTGTGAAATATGCGGCAGAACAATACCTTGTGAAATATGCGGCAGAACAATACCTTGTGAAATATGTGGCATAACAATACCTCGTGAAATATGTGGCAGAACAATACCTTGTGAAATATGCGGCAGAACAATACCTTGAGAAATATGCGGCAGAACAATACCTTGAGAAATATGCGGCAGAACAATACCTTGTGAAATATGTGAGTCTATCTATCATTTTCTTAATTTAGATTTAAATCGTTTTAGTATTTTAACATCCCTCCCTCGTATGTGTTAAATGATGTTAATAATGTTGTCTGGTTGTGTTAAGATTGTACTAAGCACACCTTGCTTGGTTCCACTATGGTGCAGAGTCATAGTGCAATCAGTCAAGGTAAACATTGTTTCTCTCGGGCGTACTCACTGAAACTTCCGACTGTTCTGTTGGAAAGTCCGTCTCTACCGTATTCGGCGGTCAGGGCGAGAGCGTCTTCACCCGAGCCGTATATGAAGTGTGGCAACGCTGTCAACACGCAGTAAATGACAACAGTGAATATACCAGCCCCCATCCAGCGAGGGCGATGTTTCTTGCCCGCGTAGTAGCTGAGAACGAGTCCAATAACGAGGGAACTGAAGTCGTTGCCCACCATTATCATTCCTGAAATAACCGACATTAGCATTAAGCTCACTGTTTGGTTGAGTTCCATGGTTTCATAGTAAACCTCCATTGTTGGCAACACTGACGTGAGACACAAGGTCACCAACAGTCCCCGCTAAATTATATTGGATAGGGATGATAAGGCTTGGAGGAATGCACCTTCATTTGCCTGTTATCTCCTTGGCACGATAACATTTCTTTCCTCTGATATCCTGCTGAGGATCTTTTAACGAGTAGACCACTATCCTCACCTGATATCCTGCTGGGGATCTTTTAACTAGTAGACCACTATCGATCCTCACCTGATATCCTGCTGGGGATCTTTTAACGAGTAGACCACTATCCTCACCTGATATTCTACTGATGATCTTTTAACGAGTAGACCACTATCCTCACCTGATATTCTACTGATGATCTTTTAACGAGTAGACCACTATCCTCACCTGATATTCTACTGATGATCTTTTAACGAGTAGACCACTATCCTCACCTGATATCCTGCTGGGGATCTTTTAACGAGTAGACCACTATCCTCACCTGATATCCTGCTGGGATCTTTTAACGAGTAGACCACTATCCTCACCTGATATTCTACTGATGATCTTTTAACGAGTAGACCACTATCCTCACCTGATATCCTGCTGGGATCTTTTAACGAGTAGACCACTATCCTCACCTGATATTCTACTGATGATCTTTTAACGAGTAGACCACTATCCTCACCTGATATCCTGCTGGGATCTTTTAACTAGTAGACCACTATCGATCCTCACCTGATATCCTGCTGGGGATCTTTTAACGAGTAGACCACTATCCTCACCTGATATCCTGCTGGGGATCTTTTAACGAGTAGACCACTATCCTCACCTGATATTCTACTGATGATCTTTTAACGAGTAGACCACTATCCTCACCTGATATCCTGCTGGGGATCTTGAACCTCTTCTCGACGGTGGTTATTGTTCCGTTGAAGTAGGAGAAACAAGCCGAGAACATGCATCCCAGGAAACCATAGATACAAACGTAGGCCTTCTCGTTGCTGAACTTCTGGAACCAAGGCCCCCTGAATACTCCTATCCCGCAGGTGGTGTCCTCTGTCAAGGGATGGTGCCTGTACAGCTCCTCGAGCTCTTTGGTGGTCGGCATAGGTCGCTTTGTCTTCTCGCTGACACCGTTACTCGGGTTGTCTGCAGTCATTTTGGTTCAGAAACACGTGCGTCAGACTAGTGATGCATGGACTCTACCCTCTTATGCGTTGAGATGGATACGACTAGGACCCCGACAGGTGCTCCCAGACACGATCACAAGAGGCACGGTAATATCTATCGACAAATCTTTCCGCTGATTTAAAGGGTTGATTGATTAACGTTATGATTCAACGTTAGCACATTTGAAATTCCAATACAAGAACTGTCGACATTTCACAAATAAAGCTACAAAACGCGTGCAAGTGGCTTTGCGCCGGACGGTTTGAAGACTATCCACCTCTTAATTGTTTCGATGTGTTTATCTCCTGTTTGTTTAGGATTGTTTCTTCAGTCTATTGTCCGCAAAGCTGATATCAAGCGGGTAAGTCAACACGTTTGTCGCTTTATTCCCACAAGATTTCTAAGAGGATCGAACTGAGGACCTATACACCCACCGTTCTGCTCTCCTGAGAAGTGAGTGAAGAGAAAAAAATATCCTCAGGTTTTACATTTAATGAGTTGTGAAACTTGCCATGTGACTAGGGTGCATGTAACAGTATTTGCTCAGCCATTATTACTGGGGTTTTCAAACATCAACTACTGTATTTGCCTCTCGATTTTGCTAGAACTTGCTGAATAAAGTAGTAACAATTGTGGTGCAATAAGCACCGGTTGACAGGTTCAGTGGTAAAACAGTCTATGTAACATCACTATTGAAACATCGAAAGATAAATGAAAACTGCAACATATTAAAATTGATTGTTTAGTTTGAATTTGCTGCCATTCACAAGTTTTATTTAGAGTTGGAAAAAAAAGATGCCTGGTCACAGATACAATTATTGTGTATTAGTCTATTTAAAAAATAATAATACTGTATTTAAATTAAGAATAACCAAGAAATATATTCACACCCAGGATATATATACAAAAGCATTATTCATTTTTTTTTTCAGATTTAATTTGATAACAGATTAATTAAGGCAGAAAATTCCCATGCAAAATTCAAATTTATTAGTGCGTGTTTCCTTCATATGTCCTCAAGAGACTATATTTATCTTCTTCAGAGTTTTCAATTATAATAGCATTCAAAAGTTAACCAAGGCCATTTACAAATTCAAATTATTATTTTTAAACTATTGTATGTGGTACTTGTTGAATAACTCTTCACAAACAACGAAACAAAATACAGTGTTGACATTCCAGAGCACTTCACAAGACAAGAGTTGTACAACATAGTGGTAGAGTCAGTACATGGTGGTACTGAAGTCAGTCCAATGTGGCGGTACTAGTCAGTACATGGTGGTACTGAAGTCAGTCCAATGTGGCGGTACTAGTCAGTACATGGTGGTACTGAAGTCAGTCCAATGTGGTGGTACTAGAGTCAGTACATGGTGGTACTGAAGTCAGTCCAATGTGGCGGTGCTAGAGTCAGTACATGGTGGTACTGAAGTCAGTCCAATGTGGCGGTACTAGTCAGTACATGGTGGTACTGAAGTCAGTCCAATGTGGCGGTACTAGTCAGTACATGGTGGTACTGAAATCAGTCCAATGTGGTGGTACTAGAGTCAGTACATGGTGGTACTGAAGTCAGTACGAGGTGAGATGCCTCTTGTAGGCCTCATCACACATTTAACTATTGAGTTTCAGAAATCATGTTACTTAGTCCAGTTTTCCGCGCACACACATGACTGAATGAATGGTCCGTAATTTATGACATGTAATTATTTCGACAGCCTTCACTAAATCCACCCTTCATTGTTCTGGTTGCTATCACAGTTCACACATGGCTGTAATCCGAGGGATGATGGTTGGAACAATCACGAGACTAGTGGACTAGGACACTAGGTCACAGTTCGACCAAACTTGTAGGACATGTCAATGGCCCTGGACACCGCAACCCTCACAACACGACAGAGGTCTTGGTTTCAATCCCTAGAGTGTTTTAGTGCACTTATTGGTCTTAACAAACTTGAGTTGCCGCGTTGAATAATGTCATATACATTTTAACATAACATGAGCTATTAAAATATACCAGATAAGGTTGTGAAATAACACAAGAGCTATACCAGATAGGAGTGTGAAATAACACAAGACCAAATAGGGTATATTTATTTGAGGTGTTAATTGTTATTCTCCTCAGTTTCTGTGTTTCTATCCAAATGCTCCTGGCAGGGATGCTGTAAAGACCTACAGGGTCTGTCTTGTCATCAAGTGGAGTATCCAGTTGCCAATGGCTGGCGATAGTTCCATGTTCTGCAATAGAATATTTGTGTGATGGATTATATCACAACTGCTTCACCCTTTAATTTGCTTTGAGAGACGGGAAGTTAATAAATAATCTCCAACAGCTGAATGTATAAACTTTTTAAATAAAACACAGCTCAAGATCACCTTAAAAACACAGATGGGACGATCTGGATTGGAATGGAATGGCAGAAACTTTACAAATTTGGTGCCACTCACTTCTTTACCGTGCAGACTTATACATAAATAATATTTTTGATTATAAAAGAAATTGCTTTATGATAGGTCTGAGCAAAATTTAGAATTCAAATTCTAATCATGTTAGGATTTGTATTTGATTTAAAAATCAGAGTATTAATAATATTTTATTGGGCTTGCTAAAATAAATATAATTTATCATAATATTTAATTTGGATTTGATAAAATTTAACTATAAAATATTCAAATTGTGAAACAATCGATTCGATATAATCAGCAAAGATTGGTTGAGTTTTGATTTGAAATTGAAAATCTTTTGATTCACAATGGCTCATTTTATGGGAATGAAATATTTTGCTCTCAGCCCTTGCAGGTACTTTAGATAACCAAGTGTATTACTACTCTCCGACACCTTAGCTCAGTCGGTAGCGCGTCTGTCTACTGAGCTATGGGTAGCGAGTTTGATTCCCGGCATTGCTGAAATGTGGGTTTACCCTTTAACCTTAATAAATTAACGGCCGGGGACTGGAAGTTGTTCCTGTCCTAGTCTTCAGTTATGTTACAAGACATATGAAGCCACGACAGGCCTAGTAAGCCGGTGGTGGGAAATATATGGCTTGAATAAAAAACTGACCCAGGCCAGAAACAGTAAATTGTAAGACTACAATGAACACTGTTTAGTTTGTGAATTGTTCAAGGTTACATCTAAACATTCACTCAGTTAAAACAATTGAATTAAATCTGAACTATAGTAGAGCTTATAGTTTCTAACATGTTTGTCATATTTATATTTATATTTATATGGTTAAGGTGGCCAAAGAATTCCTCCTTACTTCAACTTATAAACAGTTTCACCTTACACTGCGCTTACTACAATTTTCATTGGAAGCAACTCCTGAAATAAAAGTTACTGGATCTACTTTCATGTATTCATACAGCAAGTTGTGTGCTCTGCAGCTATCACTTTTGATATATATTATCAGTATGTATAGAATAATAATAATAATAATGATGTGTAATTTTTAAAAGGTCTTCCAAATGTCCGATGCGAGAGAGTTGAGGTATCTGAAGTAGGTAAAACAGCTCAAAGTGGGTGGTGCACTGTAGCATAGGTTTTTTTTTTGGTAGTCTTTATTCATTAAAATAACAATATAATTGAGACAGGGTTCCTACACAAAAACATTACATTTTTTCCATGACATTTAAGGATTTTTTTATGATTTTTAATGTTTTTTGGTAAATATAGAATGTCCTTCAAGTGTATACAAATGTGTATCATAAGAAACTATGCTGATTTAAACTTAAGTAACCTTTTTTTGGGCATATTTTGCATATTTCCGTGTTTTTATGAATTTTCCAGAAAACGATTGGAAAAATGAGAATTTCCATAACATTTCCAAGCCTGGAATAAATATTTTAAAATTCAAGGTTTTCCATGACGCGTAGGAACCAATGAGGTAATTTACCACACTAAGAAATATGCAACAAAAATGAAAATATATTATTTTAAAATGGAAAAACAGTTTTCCTAATATAAACTTCTGGTTTGATTGTAATCAAGTGACTAATATCTTATGTAATTGACAATTAAATGGATTTTTAAGAATAGAATTACATAGTAATTGATTTCCAAAAATGTATGTCATATTTAAGAGCATTTAATACTATATTAAATGGACCCTAATACTCTGAAAGGAACCAAATATTTTAATTAAAAATTTATTTCAGTGAAATTGTGATCACATTAAACCTTAGTTCAAAAACGGAATAACAAAACATCCAAACGTCAGATACATTTTATTCCATTTAATTACTTCAGTTTGATATTTTTTTGGTGTCCATCGAACAGATATCGTCAGCTTCAAAATAGTAAAAAAGCAGAAATTTGGTTGGGTTTTCTTAAATTATGAACAAAAAAAAACAACAACAAACATCCAAACCTTTAAAACATTTAATAGACATGCTTTCACAACAACAGGGCCTGGTTTAATAACGAAAATATTTCGTAAATGCATATCAACATTCGCTGAAAACTCACAGCATTAACAAAGAGGTATATTATAAAAAACTTGAAATAATGCACAACAAATGTATTGATAACGAATAATTAACAATAAACTTCACAGGTCTAAAAAATGGAGAGAAATAAGATTCACAAAAATAGTCCACAGTATAAAAAAACAATCATCTAACAGTCATTTTAGAAAAAATACAAGGAAATCTCAGAATAGCGGACGACTTCTGGGAAACCAAAAGATGTTCGTTATTTGGAATAACATTAAAAAAATAAATCAATACTGTTTCAACAGTTTAATCTATATGAACTACAATCTAACTATGCAGTATTGTATGCAGGGTAATTATGACTAATGAATACATTTTGTATTTAGATTACTGTACAAATTGTATACTAAAGAGAATAATATGCAAATAAAATTCAATGTGAACAGTAAACCTTCTGTAATGTATTTGTGCACACAAGCAGAGATTAACAGCTGCAGCTGATGGCTGGGAAGTACGACCTTGAAGTAAGTCATACTATACATGCTATATTAGAGGGGTAACGACCCTAGCACCCGACAGTAAACTATATGGGGCGACGAGATTGTTATGCGTCTCTAGCAGTGTTCGTTATTGTGAAGTTTAATTTTTGTCATCTCGCCTTACTTCCTGTTCAGGTTGTATGCATGTGTGTGAGAGATGAGGAAAATAGAGAAAGTGTACCCACATTTGCATGGAGGGAGAGTGGAAAACCATTCTGGAAACACCCCCTCGGTACACCCACCGGGATTCAAGCCCTGATCTTCCGTTATTTGGCAGTCTGGTTCGTTGTGAGTGTGCCCACGAGTATCGGGAAGTTGTTTCGCTGTAAGAGACCGTATTATTTTGACCGGGAAATTCAAAGTGTCCGCTATTCAGAGGTGTCCTTAAGGGAGGTTTCCTGCTGCCACTTGGTGGCAACACTGTCATTTCACACTGTTGCCATGTCTTCCTTACAAATGTTCTTTCCTAAATAAATAATCTCAAATAAAGTAATAACAATGGTTAGAAATAATTATTGTTTTCTCGTTCAGCTTTATATTATTGCACAGACTATTTAATACAGCACACACACACATACACATTTACACGCACGACCAACAATTTGTCTTGTACTTGGACGTCGGGTAACACACACACTACGATACATTTGTTCATAGAAAGCTTGTGTCGGAGATAGAGAGGAGAGAGTTATACATATATCTATTACTAACGAGATGAGAATGCTGATTCTAACGGGGCAGCTAAGGATTCCACTTCGATTTAACTATTTATTTTGGCACATCTATTTATACTTAGATTGAATAATAGTTTGTTGGTTTGGTTAATATTCCCAACTCTCTACTACTACATTATCAAAGTGGCAAGAACTCCTGAATTTACACTTGTACAACTATATTACAATTACAGAATGATAAGACAAAGTCCCGAGTCCTGCCTGCAGCTTCAACAAGGGCTCTGACCACACATTTAGGGAGCGCGACGATCCTCAAAGTACTTTGCGCTCACAGAAACGACTGTCCGGCAAAATATCATACTTTGTTGTCAACTCTATGGAATTAGGTGAGCAATCAACACACCTTACCTGGATAAATAAAAGTTTTTTTGAATTTGAGACTTTTTTTACATAATCAATTATTTCACACTAATACAGCCTACATGTGAGATTGTGCGTCACGTGGAGTATGAACTGTCAACTCATGTCCTAGGTTATAATTTATCCGTGTGAACTGTCAATGATATGTCCGACGACTTGTTGAAGCGGCAGACAGTACTCTTTGTTTCATTTTTTACAAGCCTGCCAACCGTTTCCGTCTCACTAAAAAACACCAGGTACTTTTAAACAATCTTCCCACAAATTGAGGGAATAAAGTATCTGTGTATTTTTTGTTTGTGATTTTTTTATATATATAGGCATTAATATAACAAGAGGCATGCAGTTCATGGCCTGGTTAGGTCATATCTTAAAATATCTGATAAAGAGGCCTAAGTAAAAATTGACCACATATCTTAGATTTGTTCTAAGGGTTCCTGTAGCACTGTTGACTTTTATTTGGTCAAGAAATGGCGCCATTATTTTGAACCAGCAATAAAGAGTTTTGGGGGTTTTTATGGGACAACTTAAACAATTACATAAATTGCATTTCATATCAAATGTACCATAAACAACATTATCCATCACAAACTTTTGGTTTGTAATTGGTCGATACAGACTGAATAACTCCCAATTGACAAAAAATATCATTTTAGCCAAAGAGACTGCTTGTTAATATTAAAAGCCAATTTTGCAGCTTTAAATTATAAAAACAAATATTGCCTAACATTTTTTTAAACTATTTTTTCAAATCTTTATTGATCTTAAGGCTAGCAAAGCTTCAAAAACAGATTTTCGGCTTAAGACAATTATTGCCATTACACATTAATGTTGATTTGAAATAAAAATCTGAAGTAAATGAATTGAAAGTCATGATAATAACTTGATTTATCAAATTATAACAAAATATTACTAACAATTGCAAGGGCGCCCATGTGGGTTTTCTAAATGAGGGGCGGATTGGAGTCCCGAGAGAAAATTTCAGCAATTTATCCTTGTAGAAAGGAATTTTAGAGTATGCGAACATAGACCTGAGCTAATTATATTAGGAAAATGAGAGACTCATAAAATCTAGAAAATTCAAGAAAAAAAAAAAAAAAAACCTCATCTCAAAAGTTTAAAAATGAATCTCAAAAAATTAGAGTAATCAAAGATAAAGCCAATAATAGCCCCAAGAAATTATAAAACTAAACTGTGAATTTATTATTTCCAATAATACTGTATTATTATTATTTAGCACCGCGTCTTACTACCCGTTTGGGTTATACGCTTAAGAACTAATTACGCTAATGGATTAGGAATTGGGAATGTTGAATTAAAGGAAGTGAACCCGCATTTGCGTGGAGGGAGAGTGGAAAACCATTTAGGAAAAACCACCCCCAGTTCACCCGATGAGATTTGAACCTCGATCTCCTCGTCCTCAGAAGTCGGGCTCAACACGACAAGCTCGTTAGCCAACTACGCCACCGAGGCGGGTAATACTGTATTAACACAATAATAGCCCCCCCCCCCCTTTCAAACAGCCACCATTAAGAAAGGTTTTGGTTATAAATATTGTTTTTCAATATCAAACTTTGACAATATTATCTTTTACACTATAAAGTTAATTTATAAATGGTATTCTTTGTAACTACCTGTAACTATTTTATTAATTAAAATTAAAATGTGTTTGAATGAACTATAAGACAATCTAAAGCAAGCGCCAGCTCAAATGTCAACAAGAAACTATGTATTATTTACTTTAATAAACATAATCTATTTTTTTCTTGTCTCGTTTTGAAAACATGATTCTTGCACATCCCTAAATTATATGAGTTTCAAGAAGCTATTTTAAATAAAAAACCAAAGAACTTTGTAGCTGAACCCATTGAAAAGAAACGTTATATTTTTCACGAGTTTATCCAACAGAACTAAATGAAAAGAAGCTGTTAAACAGGGAATGGGGCTACATTTTATCATTTTTATCTGTTAACTCATCCCCCTTTTCACCTATTTATGATGCAGAGTGATAGTAGGGGCTTAATCCCCCTTTTCACCTATTTATGGGCGCCCATGAACATTTGTGCAGTAAAACATTTACTAAATAATTTTAGTGTATAAAGTTGCATAAATAAGCACAAAAAATATTTTTTCAGACATAAAACAATTAACAAAAAAATATTCAAAATTCAATTTGGCTTTGAAAATATTTGATAAATTTGTTGTGCTTTCGCTTCGAATTGATAAATTTTTTAACGTTTTAGCAATAAAAATAAAAATATATCAAACCAAGATGGCCATGTGTGTTTATTTTGCACAAGATCACTTGTCGAGTACATTTACAATTTAAAGGCCCTTAAATGAAAAACGAGCAATGAACCGAAAATGTCCACAGTTAAAAATGGTTTAATTTCAGAGTTTTTCAGGTTTTTTTGAATGGAAAAACTTTAAAAGCTAAGAGTTGAGGTATTGTGAAATATTCTTGATTCTTTCGATAGCAGTAAGCAACGAGGGTAATGAAGCAATAATGCTACAGGACACTTTAGGTTTAAGTGCAGGTAAAACCAGAACTTGGAACTTTATGCTATAATACAAAATAAAAACATTGACAGAATGTTACAATTTTTGGTTTAAAATAGTTTTAAAATAAACTTTGCTAAGTTTTTATAGATATATATTTTAAAAAATATATATAAAACTTTTAGTGCTCTCACTTTGACTGTGCAAAGTGACTCAAATTACATTCATACAAGTTTGAAAAATGGTTTTAAACAATTCTTTCGCTCGTAGATAATATGAGTCATACAGACTTCTGAATAATGAGTGCTTGAAAAGCGTCATAATTTATATTTAAAAACTGTTATCACATAACTTTCATACCCATACACTCATATGTTTATAATAATTTTTTTTTTCAGTTTTGTAGTGATTTCGTCAACAATTAAAAAAAGAATTCAAGCACAATGAAAATGCTATGTATAAAAGATATTCATAAAATGGCATTTATATGTTAAACAAAACATTCTACCAGCCTTCTATTAACAGCATGCGTTTGATTCTTTTTACTAATAAACAAAATAATTTGTGAATGGCCAATTCTGGCAATTGTTTGGATTCATATACAGGTATAGTAACTATAAAATAATATTTTCTCTTAAGATTTTGCTACCCATTTCCAAGTTTTAAACGAAAACCACCATATTTAACGCATGAAAATAATCTTCCCTTGTCCATACGCTGTCAGTTAAAACATTGACCACGGCAATAAAATTAAAAAACAAACTCATAGTTATTTAACTTTTGATAATGTTTGAGTGTACCTTCACAAGTTCAGGCAACTTTATTTCCCTCGTTTGATTATATTAACGCTGGTTAGGATATAACCAGAGCTTTGGTTAGTCACACATTTAAAAGTATACTTTGCGTGACCCCTTTTAATTTTTTTAGGCAACACTGCTGCCATCTAGTCTGATAAATCCCAGGTCTCGTAAGTTTATAACTATGTTTTATCGGAATTTTCAAATCATACTTATTTTTTATGTAATACACAGAGTAAATGTAATACAACAAACTCCCCTCTTGCATAGGGACCATCCTTAAATTACTTAAGGGATTTTAGGGGAGGAGGGTTCTAAAATAATGAAAAAAAAATCCTTACATAATTTAAAGATGGCCCACACTCAAAAGTTAGCTGACCAAAGATATCGCCAGGTACCCGCGGGGTATTACAGAATTTTAACCAAGGATACCAAGATCCAATTAGAGTTTCTAAATTAATTTCCTTGTTCATGAGAAATACATCCATACAAACAATCTACCTAAAATAATTACCGTTTCGCTAACTTTCAAAACATACTTTCATGGAAACATTTGATTGTGATTCCTCAAAACAATTTTGTAAAACACACGAGCCACAACTTATTTCACAACTAAATTTTCCGCGAAGTGTTTCGTCGATTTACAGTTGTAGTAACTTGAATTAACGTGCGAGGATTGATAATGTATCAATAACTTAGTCATATCGCCGTGCACATGATACAATATCAATACATCTTTAAGAGATAATGAGTGGCATGGGGTACAGCTTAGCTATCAGCCTCGAGTAACTCATAATATTACAAGATTATTTCTAGAGTTTCCTAATTATTTTGAACCCACTGTCCCTTCGTACCATCGACGAAAAAAATATGACACTACAGTGTAAAAACACAAAAAATCTGATTTTTTCCAGACAGAGAGAGAGAGAGCAAAGTATGCTTGCGTGGGGGTCCGTGAGGGACAGCAGGGTCTAACCCGTGTCGTGTGCGCTCGAGCGCCCGCCAGACGTGGCAGAGAGCAGTTCCTGGCTGCTCGTACTGCTGGCCTGTCATCAGCTGTCACGCTGAGTGGTGCTTTCTAGCTGCTGGTCCGATATCGGTACAGGACGCATCCGTGCCGACTGCTTTTTCTGGACAACACACATTTACAACTGTACTGTTTCTCTGGTGTGGATAGCACCGTGTCTTACTAATGGTTTGGGCTCTAAGAACGTGAACTAATTACACTAATGTATTAGGAATAAGAAAGGCAGAACTAAGAGGAATTGTACCTGTAATGGCATTGAGGAAGAGTGGAAAACAATTTTGGAAAAAAATACACCCTAATGTTATTCGAGCCATGATTTCCGCATCATTGGTAGTTGAGTCCTTTAGTGAGATCAGTGCCCTAAACCATTCAACTGAGGCTGGTGAAAATAAGAGTGTTTGCTTTGGTGGTTGCGTGGCCCAAGGCATCACCCTCGCAACAAAACTCAACTGCCGAAGACAGGGAGATCGGGATTCAATCCCGGTCGGAAGCACTGAAGTTTTTTCTTTAAATGGTTTCCCACTCCTCCTTCAGGCAGATTTGGATGCATTTACTCTAAATCAAGCATTCCTAATCCCTAAAACATTAGTGTAATTAGTACACAGGCTTATAAACTGAACCGGCAGTAAGATACGAAGCTAAAATAAAAAAAACAACTTGTTAAGTGCTGGGTATGCCTGTAGTGATGATTTCTATCAAAAATGAAAGCTACAGATAACTTGATTTATGAATACATTTAAATTGTTTTAGTAAATTTATTAATTACTATTAATGATTCATCCTAATCTAAATCCGAAGTAAACAAACATTTCCATATCACTACGCGAAGGACACATATGATTGGTGGAATACTAGTGCAATATTTTAAACAGGTGTAACCGTGTATAGTCGGCCAAATGCTTTCAAATTTCTTATCTAACGTTTAACAAAACTCAGAACAGACCAAGAATAGGTAATAAATAGACAGCAAGCATTCAACACTTACAACAATCACTTAACGCTACGAGATGAACTGTCGCTACGAGATGAACTGTCGACTGACCATTGCCGACTTGAGGTTAGCATGTGACAAGGACTGAACCATGGGGTCCCTCAACGCTGAGTCAGGAGTTTGTTGGTATTCGAATAGTGCTTACAAAGCTTAAAGTATTATTTCTAAATCAAATAAAGGAGTGATTTTAGTTATTATAATTTTATAATGTTATTTTAAAACTAGTTTGATACAAAATACAGAAGGGACTATTTAATGAAAGGATACCATTGAAGTCCGTTCAGTAGCAAATCAGAGCATAGACTTCCACGTGGCTTTGTTTACGTCAGG
Source organism: Timema cristinae (assembly GCA_039000515.1). Classification (NCBI taxonomy): domain Eukaryota; kingdom Metazoa; phylum Arthropoda; class Insecta; order Phasmatodea; family Timematidae; genus Timema; species Timema cristinae. Next base: position 77,875,307 of record JBCFYV010000003.1, read on the forward strand.
TCTCAGCTTAGGGTGAATCAATAATAGATAATGTTCTTCATACCAAAATCTGGATATAGCTTTCTAGCCGTCAGATGGATATAAATATTAAACCGTACCTTTCTTCTGAAAGGGAAACAGCCTTTCTTCTCCGGCTCGGGGACAGCATCCAGTACAAGATCCAGAGTCGTGGTGTTGTTCGGTCCAAACACATTGAGCTCCTTGAAACACTCCGTTTCTATCATCTGACAAGAAAACATCGATTGTTACACCATTGGAAATTTTAAAAAACATTCAAGCTTACAAATAGTATTCCTATGATATAAAATTGAGACACGTCGACCCTATTTGTGACAAAACAAGCAAAATGGCATGTCATGTCATATCTCACCCTCATGAACTGTCCTCAGCCTGTGGTCGGGTCAGTTTAGAAACATGGTTCCATATTCCTGTATCCTTCAACTATTACTATACTCACACTTGCACACTTTCTGTTATCTGCTTCTCCCATTATATTTCTTGGTCTCCCTTGCGTAATTTTCCACCTCATTACATGTCCATTAGCCAGTCTCAGTCCTATTGCTTCCTCTACTATCTCATGTACTCCTGGTGACAGATAACTTGCTCTCCTTGTCTCTCTTACATTCACTGTCAATGTTTCTGCTGCACATGTGACAATGGGAACAAAGTACACCCTGCATGACTTCACACACTAATCACTTAGAATTTCTTCATCCCACAATTGTTAGTGTTATTTAGTTCTAAATCAATATATCACAACAATTAATTCAATAAATGCCCATTTTTAATAGCGAACAAATCAGTTCAGAATGGCTATCATTTAACATAAATTGAGTATTTTAGGTTTCAATATTTTTGTTGGCAAAGCTGACTATTTTTCTGAAGTGAAGTTGAAGTTTCATATATTCACACAACCCAAATAACGATGTTGCCAAGTTTCAACACAAGCCACTCCAAGCATAATTCATATAAAAATACTAGCCCAACCAAGATGTGAACCTACAAGTAGTGTCCTAACTTGGGCCAGAGCTCCAATATGAACAGTTCGGGGATATTTTTACCTTGGTAATTTCGTCGATAGTGAACACCCCATTTCTCCAACCACCCACTTCAGACTAGTAAGGATGTAAGCCATGCTTTGAGTAATTGCAAGTTGTTTAATAGCATACATAAGTTTAGTTTGGAATAAATGTTAAGACTTAGGGCCTTATGCAAGAACAATGCTAAGCACGCCTGAAGTACAGGTAAAGTAAAGTCAAAGGACCAAGATGTGCGGATTTGCTCATTCGGATGGTCGAGCGGCTCAAGTCAGAGAAACTACGCTATAAAGTTAGCTGTGGAGAAGTCGCACACAAGTCTGGTCCCGAAGCAGGCCTCGGTTGTACTTAGACAATACTTCCATGGTTTGATAATGTCTTGTTTTCGCAAAATAAAATGGCACATCTAGATTTTTTTAAGCCAACTACTCAATAAAATATATATATCAATATAATATAAGAGATCCATATGAAAGGCCTACAAATTTATATACTGATCAAACCACACTCATCTTTTTGAAACTACCGGTAGAGTTAAAACTTCCCGGTTATTTCTTCCCACGTTCTTTACTTCTTTCGTTGTCTTAGTCGAAATGTTGTTTTTTCTGTTGTTGTATTTTTTATAATCGTATGATCCTTAATTTGTTCCAATAGATCACACTGCAAACCATCATTTTAACACATTTTTGTGAACTTTAGAAGGCAGTGGATGTAGATAATTTTATTTCGAGCCGGGACATAGTACCTGTGTGTGAGAGTTCATCATGTGATTGCTGGCCAGATGTTCTAACAAGGTATCTGATAGAGATGACGTAGACTTTTATTCAACTTTACTTGCGTTCGATTGGTACTTGGGCCGTAGCATCATTCTTGCATACTATCTTTAGCAAAGTGGCAACTCAATAAATATTACGTTTTTTTGAGGCGATGTTTACAGGACCTGCCATTAAAATATTTTTGGATGCATATTATTATCATCAAGATATGTAAGAAACAAAACAAACCCAAAATAAAACGTCATGCAAAATAAGAAACAACCTTCTAAAAGATTAAAGGTTTTGATGACCTTTTATGAATAAAATAAAACTGACGCTAACAAATGTTCTTTTAGCTCAAACTATGGCCCCAGTAAAACGTCTACTTGTAACAAAAGAGTTAGGTTATTGAAAAGACAAACACAATGTCTCCCACACTCCACATGCTCCGATGCTGATCACAAAACATGGCCAGTTTTATAACCAGGTGCAGGTAAACATGTTGGCATCCCTGCTGCAATATAGCGTCTGTAGTCAGAAGAGCTTGTGTGCGCACACTTATATACTTCAAACCAAGGGCAGCTTAAACATAATTCTCCGCCATCGCAGCAGAAGTGATGCCAACATAAACCTGCTGGACTTAAAAAGTCAAAAATGGACTTCCCATGAAATAATTAACAAAGTATTCAACTATGAAGTTAACATATAGCCTGAACGGGTAGTTAAGAAAATAATAAAAATATTATGCTAGTTGGCTAGTTATAGAACTACAAATTGTATATTAATTCATTAAATAAGGAACATTAATAACAAAGTCGAACTTTGCTGTAGCGATTAAAGAAATAACGAAATATGGCTGTATGGAGCTAAAAGCCACAAAGAATTTAATTTACGAATATTTTTTAAAATCGGGGTTGTGGAGTCGGTACAAAGGTAACGACTCAGACTTCAAAATAAAAACTTATAATTAGTAGAGGAAGGAACTGGTGAAACGAATCACATATCTCTGTAAGGAAAACCTCTTTTCTCTTTATGAGGTAAATGAATTTTATTTGGAAGAAGGTACAGGAAAGATGGATAAAAACCTATAAAAGGGACAAACACAATGTTGCTTTTATAATGAAAAGAAGAACACAGTTAACACTTTACACTGCTGCCAATGGACAAAGAGGAAATGGTTGCTTCTTAAAGAACATATATCGTCACCACCAAATCCCCCAACCCAGGTTTCATTCTATCGGAACTCATCAGGGAGGAATGGGAAACGAACAACACAACTTCATAAAAGAGAAAACCAATAACAACACAAAAGGGAGAAAATGAATGAAGATTGTAAAGAATGATAGAACTCACAGATAGGGACATGTGAGAAAATGAAGAATTGTAAGATGATAGAACACACAATAGTGAATGAAGAAACACACACAGATAGGGACATGTGAGAAAATGAAGAATTGTAAAGAATGATAGAACTCACAGATAGGGAGTAGAAATGAAGATTGTAAAGAGAAACCACAGTGGAATGTGAGAAAATGAAGAATTGTAAAGAATGATAGAACTCACAGATAGGGACATGTGAGAAAATGAAGAATTGTAAAGAATGATAGAACACACAGATAGGGACAATGTGAGAAAATGAAGAATTGTAAAGAATGATAGAACTCACAGATAGGGACATGTGAGAAAATGAAGAATTGTAAAGAATGATAGAACACACAGATAGGGACATGTGAGAAAATGAAGAATTGTAAAGAATGATAGAACACACAGATAGGGACATGTGAGAAAATGAAGAATTGTAAAGAATGATAGAACACACAGATAGGGACATGTGAGAAAATGAAGAATTGTAAAGAATGATAGAACTCACAGATAGGGACATGTGAGAAAATGAAGAATTGTAAAGAATGATAGAACACACAGATAGGGACATGTGAGAAAATGAAGAATTGTAAAGAATGATAGAACACACAGATAGGGACATGTGAGAAAATGAAGAATTGTAAAGAATGATAGAACACACAGATAGGGACATGTGAGAAAATGAAGAATTGTAAAGAATGATAGAACACACAGATAGGGACATGTGAGAAAATGAAGAATTGTAAAGAATGATAGAACACACAGATAGGGACATGTGAGAAAATGAAGAATTGTAAAGAATGATAGAACTCACAGATAGGGACATGTGAAAGGTGTAACATAAAGGACAAACACAGGCAAAGGTTTCCTCATTCAGGAAGTTGTGTTGGGTGTTTCACACTACCTGCTGATAGAATGAAACCTGGGTCGGGGGATTGGGTGGTAACGATCGATTTTCTTTAAGAGTTATTCATTACCTCTTTGTCCAGTGGCAGCAGTGTAGAGTGTGAACTGTGGTCTTCATTTTCATTATAAAAGACATACTGTGTTTGTTCCTTTTATATGTTTCTATCCACCTTCTTACAAATATAATATATGAGCCATATTATTTTTATCAAAGAAATATTCTATTTTGGTAAATTAGCTTAGATTTATCAAAGTCGAGTATAAATTCATATGAAAGCATTTGATAGTGTATTTATAACATGTTTGTAAGTAGACTGTAAAGAACAGCTTAAACAATTATGTTCTGTTAGTTTTAAATCAAGGTAGGCCTATATCTTGTTTCTTTTTATATATTTCTTAAATGCACAGTTCAATGAATATTTCCTTTCATAGGAATTTAGGAAAGTTTTCTTGTTCAGAAATTGTATGAACAAAGTATATTTTACATTCTCCTGATTGTTCACACAATGGTTATGAAAGACCATGTGTTAGGTCCTACCATTTTAGTATTTTAATCTTAATGTATACTAATTACTAATATATAAGCTATAGTTCCTACACCTTAGCTTAGTCGGTAGTGTGTCTGTCTACAGAGATAAGGGTCCCGGGTTTGATTCCCGGCATGGCCGAAAATTTATCATTGGTGAAATGCGGGTTTACCCTTTCACATTGATAAATTAATGGCTGAGGACTGGATGTTGTACCTCCTCCAGTCTTAAGTTAGATTATAAGACATACAAAGCTACGACAGGACAGGACTAGCCAGCTGGGGGAGGAGGAGGGGGTGAATATATGGCTTGAATAAAAAGTGACCAAACGCTGGGAACAGTAATGGATGTAAAAAATAAAATTGATTTAGTAAAATTATTTTACTACAGTCAATTTTAACTATTTTCTAACATGATTAATATACATTTTTAATTGATGGAGGAGTTGGAGGTTTAGTATGCAGACTCCACAACCCTGTATGAAATTGCTCACTTTTATAACGAGAGTACTACACGGACATAACGTAAACATTTTGTTTTCTTTGAGATCGTGCAAACAATCTTAATTGCTCGGGTAGTTGGAAATACTCGATTCTTGGAATGGACAAAAAATGAAAGAAGTGATTTGCTTCAATGAACAGCCGGCTTAGAGGTTACACAGTTTGCCTACCTCTCCAGTGTTTTAAGGGAAAATTTTGAGATATATCAAAGTAAAATCTTTAAAACAAACATAAATTTTAGGATTCATTGATTTAAATTGTGTTACATATTAAGTGTAATGTAATTCATACAAGCATGCAAATTATATGTAGGTATGTATTTATCTAATATTTATTTTATTCCTGAACCCATCTTTTTATCAAATTATAAATATACATTAGGAGGAATATTGTGGTGAGAAATGTTTCTACACCTGGCGCTCGCTATAGCCAGGTTCGACTGTGATTTGTTGCCCTACTGATACAACTACACCTGTCCTCCCTGACCGTGTTTAGTACCTCTTGCTGCCACGGGATGGACACGGAGCCTGTGTTAAACTTGCTATAGAAGGTGTCGTCTGTGGCATCCAAGTTCACCCCCTTCACGGTGGAAAACTGTTCTATGTCCAGTACGTCTTTAGCGTACACTGCGTGCGGCTGTGGACAGTACAGAGACGTGCTAATGCAGACACACAGACAGACGCATGCTTCAAGAAGAAGACCCTCCTGTCCTTCAAACGCACAATCTGTGATTTCTAGAGACCCCACTTTGTTCGTTAAGTACAAATTTGGATTTCTGTTTAAGAATACCATTACATAAAATATTTTTAAGGCTTGAAGTCAAACAAATAGGGTAGTTACAGCTGGGATTTTTAAATCCTCAACAAACCAAAAATCCGAAGTAAAACATTTTATTTGGACATTTTATCATCTTCTTATGTTGTCTTTAAATATTTGACTTAGGTCCGTATATGGCTGTTATTATATCTAGTTCTAATACTTCTTTCACAAATGTTTTTTTTTCGTTTAGGGAAATAAATTTAATAAGCTGAGGGAACTTTTTATTATTTTTATTAGAATATTATGGTTATGCCACATTCAAATTAACAAAATTGACCTTAATTCCCATTTAAAAAAAGTCAAGTAGTGAGTTTGGTGAAAAGATTTAATTTAGTTTTATTTGGTGCATGCACTCAAAATCGCCACGATAAACCTTAAATATGTTGGGTGACTTTATCAGAGATAGCTTGATAACAATTTGGACGTGATTGTCGATCAAACCTCTTGTACAGATAACCAGACTTATTCTCTCCTATCGACTGTTTGATCCTGTTTATGTTTACTACTATTATTAGGTGTTGTCAGCGAACTTAGACCACCAAAGTGCTCTGTCCTCTGCTGCCTCCTCGTTTAAAACATTCTTCTTCAAGAACTTTCCCAAAAGTGCAGTTTATTGAAATGCACATATAAAATAATATCCGGCAGACTAAGATACCGAGACAAGTTTTATATAGCATAAACAACCTTATGTTTGAATTTTAGGTCATTTTACAAATGCAGTGCCTTTTAATTGCCATGTTTGTTTTACTTGATTATTTGATCGAATCGTGATTGGATATTTTGATCCCTAAATAGCTTTGTTGAAAACCAACAGTTTCTTGATCTAAGATCAAGCTGATTGTGGGATCTATATGACACTACTGTCTGTTTTTAAAAACAAGTTCCGCGAAATGGCGGTGTCTCTAGCAATCACTAACTGTACTGTACCCCACCAAGTTTCAAACCCAAGCTCTTGGCCAAGAGTGAGGCTATTCGCCTGACTTGCGCTGTTTTATTAAAAGGACCAGAGGGCAGCCAGCGACACCTTTCCACAAGACATAATCCCCACAAGGCACCAGCTGTAAAAACAAACAAGACACCCCGTGGCAGACTTACTGTTCGGTACGCGAGCACGTTGCCGGACCTCCGGGGTCGGGCTGTTTCATAATGGTTACAATCCATTCTCAACTTGAAAGAGGATCAACTTTCTGTAATAATGTGGGTACAAGAATAATCTAATATTTATTTAGTTTAGAATGTTGGTAAGCCTGGGCATAGCTTCAAAATTTTCAATCAAAGTCCAACCATTGTTAGGATTTTTATTACATTCAAAGTTCTTAAACTCAATTATTGAATTATTCAAATGTGAATCTAAAAGTCAAACCTTCTTAAGAAGTCAAATAATGGATTTCAAATTATCATAGTATCTTGCAAGTTTTGTAATAATACAAATCTAAACAGTATTTAAAAAGGATTCAATTAGATTAAGGTCTGGACTAGTATTTGATTTAGCTTAATTTATAGCTTTTAATTATATAATGTTTTATGTGAAGAGTGGGTTTGTCAGGAGAAACACAAGAGCAAGGTGAATGTGGTTAGAATGAGACCTCTAAGAAATGTATGTGGAGAAACTCGTATGTACAGAGCCAGTAATGAATGGGTGGTGGAGAGGTGCTGTTTGAAAGGGAATATAACAGGTCAATGTGAAAGATGAGTCTTACGTTAGTTTGACATGTTGAGAGGATGAGTGTGGATCAAAAGGAAGGGTAGGTCATGTAAGATGTGGCTAAATGTTGTGGATGAATGTGTGAAAAAGAGAAACATTAAGAGTTTGAAGAATAAGAGAGCATGTAATACTCAGTGTATGAATGTTGGTGAAGAGAAGGGAGTATGTAAGGACAGGATGTGTGGAGAAAGTTAGTAAAGAAGAATTAAGTACGAAGTTGTTTTTTGAGCTATAAGCACAGTCTCTTGCCTACCCAGTAAGGAACAGCGTGATTAGCTATATATATGTATGTAATTTGAATTAACCTCAACAGAGCAAATATCAAATTTTCAGTTCATTTTGTGCTTGACCTCTCGACTCACTAACGTGGATATTTGATCCTCCAGAATTAAAGTTTAATTTCACGAGTTTAGACAAGCCATGTGTGCCAATATATGTCTAGGGCTTAGGTCTATTTTTGTTCCTAGCTCGTTAAACTAAGGCACAGTCTAAGTGGCCAATGCGAGAACATATCCCCGGGTTGTGCGTGTACAGAACAAGCTGTTAGTGGGGCATGCTGATGCAGGGTTAGTAGTCCTCGCTGTCGGTACCTCGGTCTGCCACGGGATGGACACTGCGCCACACGCAAACTGCTGGTGGAACGTGTTGTCTGTTGCGCCAAGCACAACGCCAGAAACTACTGAGAACAGCTCTATGTCACAAATATCCTTGGCGTAAACGGCCTGGTTCTAGAGCGGACAATACATAAGCTCAGTTGAGGGCCCTACTTTGTTCTAGGGGACTATATAAGCTCAGTTGAGGGCCCTACTTTGTTCTAGGGGACTATATAAGCTCAGTTCAGGGCCCTAATTTGTTCTAGGGGACTATATAAGCTCAGTTCAGGGCCCTAATTTGTTCTAAGGGACTATGCATAAGCTCAGTTCATGGCCCTAATTTGTTCTAGGGGACTATACATAAGCTCAGTTCAGGGCCCTAATTTGTTCTAGGGGACTATATAAGCTCAGTTCAGGGTCCTAATTTGTTCTAGGGGACTATATAAGCTCAGTTCAGGGTCCTAATTTGTTCTAGGGGACTATGCATAAGCTCAGTTCAGGGCCCTAATTTGTTCTAGGGGACTATGCATAAGCTCAGTTGAGGGCCCTAATTTGTTCTATGGGACTGACTATGCACAATCTCAGTTCAGGGCCCTAATTTGTTCTAGGGGACTGACTATGCATAATCTCAGTTCAGGGCCCTAATTTGTTCTAGAGCAGACTATATATATATATAAGCTCAGTTCTGGACCCTACTAAAAAAACCATGCTGCCAACTTGTATACCTAAAAACATGATTATTAAAATCGCTTCATTATGTGGTAATAAGATTCATTTGTTAAGCAAACCAAAACATTAAAGAATGTTTGAGCGACACATTTGTATACGTGACTTTACACACTGCTCCAATTAAACACCAGTGTGAGCATCTGTGTCCAACTCATGTCACTGTAAATGATAAGTGTGTGCAACGTAACACTTTTTCATTTCAAAGTGAGACTGAATTAATGTTTAAGTACAGTTTTATGTTAAACAAATTTAATGTATTTTTAATATCTATGTAATCACATTTTAACTTTGAAATCTAAATAATTTGAATAATAGTTAGGGCAAAAATATTCAACAAAGTTTGTCCTAAATTGAAAAATAAAGTTATTATCCCAACACAAAATAACAAATATTTAGAAATAGATGTGTTTTTCAGATGTCCATTTTTCTGTATAGTCACCAAATATCTTTGGACTGAAACTTAAGGTTTTGAGGCTCTGCACACCCTTAATATATACTAACGGGTGTGCAGAGTTTAGTTTTGAACCTGGGACCCTTAGTTTAGTAGGAAGGCATGCTAATAACTGAGCTAAGCCAATTCTTAATGAAATAATACAAACATTGATTTGTCTTGGAGAATATTTAATTTATTTATGTTTTCTACGGAATGTAGCATACAGCCCCAATAAATAACAAGTGTTTTGTAATTTAGTCAACATCAGGGTTTCTAACGTAAGTTCCTAGTCTACGGAACCTTCACTAGTGACAAGGGCCAGTACTCACATCTGGAATAAAGGGTGGCTCCCAAATGCCCGCCTCGACTCGCTTCCAGTTGAGACACTTGAAGAACTCGTGATGCTTGACGTCTCGGGCCCCGTTGCGACCACAGAGACAGCCTCGTCGAGCCTTGGGGGACTTCTTGAGGAGCTGACACAAGAAACCACCACCTTTACTATACTACACTAGCGACATGAGCTCAGGGGGGCAAAGCGAGTATTGTGACTATTTCAAAAATAAATACGAGATTAATTTTGAAGATTTAAAAAAAAAACAGATATATAATGATGGAAAATCTTATCTAAAAAGGTGGGTGTGGTGTTGAGTTTTAGAAAACCTAAAGTGTTTTATGCTTGGATCACTACCAACTTGACGCTCGTGTGTTTTTAAATGTAAGCCGTAATGAGTCAGTTAACTTAGCTAATAGCTTACAGGTAACAAAACGTCTCCAGCCAATCAGGTTGCGAACGATATCAACACAGTTATCTAATACTACATTTGTTTTTTGTTGAGCAGACAACTTGTTAGCCATATGTTCATATGTCCGCGTCTTGTGAACACCGAAACTTTGTTGCGTCTTCATGCGCCTTAATGCGCCTTATTATGTGCTCCAGTGAACTTCCATTGTAAGTAAAAGCAAAACAAACCCAAACTGCTGTACCTACAATATTGTATCCTTGGGACCCTTGAATCCTTAAGGATATACGAGTATTTGGAAGTATTGTGTTACCTGCTGACAGAGCGACTTGGCGTCTTCGTTGAACTTGTGAGAGTATTTTTCCTGATCCTCCTTCACACGCCGATCCACCTCTTCTCGCTTCACCTTCAACAATACAAACACACAACAATATACTAGCAGTGAACTAGATATAGCTTCAACAATATAAACACACAACAATACACTAGCAGTGAACTAGGTATAGCTTCAACAATACAAACACACAACAATATACTAGCAGTGAACTAGATATAGCTTCAACAATACAAACACACAACAATATACTAGCAGTGAACTAGATATAGCTTCAACAATACAAACACACAACAATACACTAGCAGTGAACTAGGTATAGCTTCAACAATACAAACACACACAATACACTAGCAGTGAACTAGATATAGCTTCAACTATAAAAATATAGCTACACTATTTGACTCTCGCGTTATTTCATCAGGTTTCTTATTATAACCACGTTTACAAATTTAGTCCCTCGCTTAACTTTTTTGTTGCATTTCACCATCACCGCACGCCATCTTGTTTCTTTTGTTGTTCAGACTTTGAATATAAATTATTTGATGGGCACATTTTTTGTTTTAGTGGTCCGGATTGAATTTCTTATATTTATGATGAACATATTACATATATATGTGATTATAATATAAACAGTTTATGGCTAGTTAAAAGTTGTATTTTAGTGCTAAAACCGGACACCCGTTCCAACTCTATAGTAAAACTCCAGCATAGTTCTATTTTCCTGGCAAAAAAAAGTAGTTTTCACCAATTCTTTAAAGACATTTCCTTCCGTTGTGAGACTTTGAACAAATGACATAGAATCATCTTCATACACAGTTTCCAGCTTGTGGCCGGATCCGTTTATTAAAATGGCTCCATCTCCCTCCATTCTTCCTCCTGCACTCTCCTTCTCTCACTTGCACACTTGCTATCTGTTCCTCCCGTCTCTTCCCTACATAATTCATATCCATTATTCTTGTTGGAATCATCTCCCTTTCCATCCTATCCTAGCTTCCTCCACTATCTCATGTACTCCAGCTCCAGACTGTACATCCTCACTCCTAATCCTATCTCTTCTTGTGAAAGCTCGCATTCTCCTCGCCTCGCACAAAATCTGACCGTTCTCTCGGTGAGCCCAGACTTGTCACCTACCTTTTCTTTCCTCGCTCTGAAGGGTGCCTGCCCCTCGATCATTTCATAGATCAGACAACCGAAACTGAACCAATCGGGACTGAACGTGTACTTCTCGTTGTCAATCACTTCTGGAGCTGTAAAGGAAATATTGACATCGATAGAATACGGACAATAGATACAAAACAATACAGTTTGTTTTAAAAAAATGTAAATAATAATATATCTATAATAAAGATCAAACTAATTAAGTGAAAATTTATTGAAGAAAGCCCATCTAGGGAAAGAAGAAAAATTGTTGTAAAAATCCAACACATAGATTTGAAATCATCTTCCTTTCGTCTGTCTTGTATAGAAAGCATATAACACATTTTTTAAGACAATCAAAGTTATTACATTATATTTCAAATAAAAAATGGCACCATATGGCTTGAGAATAGGATAGAAGGGCAAGATTGACTATGACCTACCTCTAGCTGTGCTGTCTTAGTCCAGTCTGTGTTCTGCTCTCTCCTGATATACAAGGGGACTGATTTACATAATTGTGAACTTTGAGGGCTATCATTTTCCTGTGAGTAGCTTTGCCCTTATATCCTCTTTTCAATGATTAGTAATTATAGCTCGGCAAATTTATCATTGATGAAAATATGGGTTTACCTTTTCACATTAATAAATTAACAGCTGGGGACTGGATGTTGTGTCTGTCCTAGTCTTGAATAGATTATAAGGTATATGAAGTCATGACAAGCCTAGCAAGCCAGAGGTGGGAAATACGTATATGGCTTGAATAAGACACTGAGCTGGAAACTGTAATGGATGTAAATTTAAATGTTTTGTTGCACTAATGTTTGTAACGTTTCCTTCTAATCTGATGGGTCCAGTTATCGTCACAACATGCAGTTCAATTACTATTTACTTGAGATTATTTCATATGAATATATTACCTTGTAATGTACCCAACATTAACACCATGGCCGCATCTTACAAGCTACACCATAGTGTAATCACTCAAGGTAAGACTGTGAAAATGAAGAGTACATAACAGCTTGAGTCCTGGATTCTGTTCCAGCGCAAGTAGAGAAATGGTGCAAGATTGCACCCGAGATGTGTGTTTGTTTGATCAGTTTGTCTATCCGCTAAGCAAGGCGCAGAGTGGTGGCAAGAGAACGGTGAGGCCACCATAGTATCAATATGTTATAATTCCTGTATCATTAATTGAAGTACATACATTTTTTAACCGAGTGTATTCTGAGGCATTATAATATGCTGCCATTTTAGTTGATCGGAGTGACAAGATTTAAAATCTGCTTCAAACTGCGCCTGCTCTACAAATTTAGGTGCGTCTCTCAAAGTTGCACCACTGTATCTATTTACTCCAGTGAATCTAGACTCTGAAAAGCCATAATTTAACATTATAATGACTATATTTTCGTCAAAGAGATGCGAGTGTTGTCTCATCTCACCCATATAGCCGACGGTCCCGACCCGGCCCCGAACCATCTCCCCCTCTGGAATCTCGACAGCAAGACCCAGGTCCGAGATGCGCACGTGTCCGTGGTCATCCAACAAGATATTCTCTGGCTTACAGTCACGGTAAACAATCCCTTGAGTGTGAAGATGCTCCAAGCCGCACAGCACCTGTGAGACACCGCAATCAGTTCCAGACAGTAATATCACAACCTGGGACACACCACAATCAGTTCCAGGCAGTAATATCATAACCTGGGACACACCGCAATCAGTTCCAGGCAGTAATATCACAACCTGGGACACACCGCAATCAGTTCCAGACAGTAATATCACAACCTGGGACACACCACAATCAGTTCCAGGCAGTAATATCATAACCTGGGACACACCGCAATCAGTTACAGACAGTAATATAACCTGGGACACACCGCAATCAGTTCCAGACAGTAATATCACAACCTGTGAGACACCGCAATCAGTTCCAGACAGTAATATCACAACCTGGGACACACCGCAATCAGTTCCAGGCAGTAATATCATAACCTGGGACACACCACAATCAGTTCCAGGCAGTAATATCATAACCTGGGACACACCACAATCAGTTCCAGACAGTAATATCACAACCTGGGACACACCGCAATCAGTTCCAGACAGTAATATCATAACCTGGGACACACCGCAATCAGTTCCAGACAGTAATATCATAACCTGGGACACACCGCAATCAGTTCCAGACAGTAATATCACAACCTGGGACACACCGCAATCAGTTCCAGACAGTAATATCACAACCTGGGACACACCGCAATCAGTTCCAGACAGTAATATCACAACCTGGGACACACCGCAATCAGTTCCAGGCAGTAATATCATAACCTGGGACACACCGCAATCAGTTCCAGACAGTAATATCACAACCTGGGACACACCGCAATCAGTTCCAGACAGTAATATCATAACCTGGGACACACCGCAATCAGTTCCAGACAGTAATATCACAACCTGGGACACACCACAATCAGTTCCAGACAGTAATATCACAACCTGGGACACACCGCAATCAGTTCCAGACAGTAATATCACAACCTGGGACACACCGCAATCAGTTCCAGGCAGTAATATCATAACCTGGGACACACCGCAATCAGTTACAGACAGTAATATCATAACAGAGCACCTGGCTATGTTTACAAACATGTTTGTATAAATAAATATAAATTACTAAATATTTTTGAGAAAATAAAATTGCTTTTTATCATGCCTTACTACCTGTAAAGGTTAAACACATATATACTGATTATGTTATTATTATTATTACTAGCACCGCGTCTTACTACCCGTACGGGTTATACACACTTACACTAATGTGTAATGGTAGGGTGATAGTGAGATGAAATGAAGGACCTACAGTTTAACGTGGAATCCGAACCACGGTGGAGGCCTGGCATTCCCCACATTCACAAGATGTCTTGTCAGAGGTGAAGGAAGGGTTTGGAAAAAAGATAAATCTGTGCCGGGACCGAGGATTGAACCCCGGCCGCCAGCATAGAAGTCTGACACCTTACCCTTAGACCACCAGGTCACCACTAATTATGTTAATGAGTTATGGATGAGGAAGGATGAATTGAGAGGAAGAATACCCACATTTGCATGGCAGGTGAGTGGAAAACCATTTTGGAAAAAAATCCCTCTCAGTCTACTCGACCGATATCAAACCCATCTCCCTGTCATCAGAAGTCTAGTCTATTGCAAAAGTGGCGCCTTAGACCATGTGTCCACCAAAACATATACAAAGGAGTTTTATTCAAAGTCCGAAGTTTAATGTCCTGATGAGTGACTGAGAAGGAAATAACAGCAAATGTGCAAGAGAGAGGAGAAGAATGGATATAAATAAAAGAGGATGAATGTTGGAGGGAGCCACTCTGCAGATGTTGTCCGTGTGTAACTCACCTCCGCGGCGTAGAACCTAGATCTGACCATGTCAAACCCGGGGTCGCCCCCCATGTTGTAAATGTGGAACTTGAGGTCACCGCCATTCATGATCGTCAGCACCAGACACAGAGCGTCCTTTGTCTCGTAAGCGTATGCTAAACTCACCTGTAAGCAAGTTTGACACCGTGTCATACACCAGCGCACTAGGGAGGGGGGGGGGGAATTAGCCTCAGTACACACAACCAGGATTAGAACCCATTCTCTGTTAATGCCAGTCCAGTCTAATGTGAGCTTGACATCTTAAAACATTTGACCACCGATGAGAGTCAATGTTTTTACTATGCAGTCCCGCACAGCCCAGTGTAACATACACACTAGTGTCAGTATTGTGAAGCTCTGCACAGCCCAGTGTAACATACACACTAGTGTCAGTATTGTGAAGTCCCGCACAGCCCAGTGTAAGACACTAGTGTCAGTATTGTGCAGCCCCGCACAGCCACTTACAACAAACTTTGAGTTGATCTTCTGAAGGATCTGTTTCTCAATCAGGACCATTCCCTCCCCCTTCCTCTTCTTTATCCTCTTCTTCTCCAGCTTCTTGCACGCATACATCTTGCCAGTGGCGCGCACCTGACAGGCGCACACCTCTCCAAACCCCCCTTGCCGAGAACACGGTACATGCGGAATGTCTTGTACGTCACTGGCTGGCTGAGAACAACAGAAAGTACAACGTCAGTGACGAGTGTTTGACTCTCAGCCGCAGCCCTCCTGACCTGCCTCCCTCCAGGGGACTGTACACACCTCCCTGACCTGCCTCCCTCCAGGGGACTGTACACACCTCCCTGACCTGCCTCCCTCCAGGGGACTGTACACACCTCCCTGACCTGCCTCCCTCCAGGGGACTGTACACACCTCCCTGACCTGCCTCCCTCCAGGGGACTGTACACGCCTCCCTGACCTGCCTCCCTCCAGGGGACTGTACACACCTCCCTGACCTGCCTCCCTCCAGGGGACTGTACACGCCTCCCTGACCTGCCTCCCTCCAGGGGACTGTACACACCTCCCTGACCTGCCTCCCTCCAGGGGACTGTACACACCTCCCTGACCTGCCTCCCTCCAGGGGACTGTACACACCTCCCTGACCTGCCTCCCTCCAGGGGACTGTACACACCTCCCTGACCTGCCTCCCTCCAGGGGACTGTACACACCTCCCTGACCTGCCTCCCTCCAGGGGACTGTACACACCTCCCTGACCTGCCTCCCTCCAGGGGACTGTACACACCTCCCTGACCTGCCTCCCTCCAGGGGACTGTACACACCTCCCTGACCTGCCTCCCTCCAGGGGACTGTACACGCCTCCCTGACCTGCCTCCCTCCAGGGGACTGTACACGCCTCCCTGACCTGCCTCCCTCCAGGGGACTGTACACGCCTCCCTGACCTGCCTCCCTCCAGGGGACTGTACACACCTCCCTGACCTGCCTCCCTCCAGGGGACTGTACACACCTCCCTGACCTGCCTCCCTCCAGGGGACTGTACACACCTCCCTGACCTGCCTCCCTCCAGGGGACTGTACACACCTCCCTGACCTGCCTCCCTCCAGGGGACTGTACACACCTCCCTGACCTGCCTCCCTCCAGGGGACTGTACACGCCTCCCTGACCTGCCTCCCTCCAGGGGACTGTACACGCCTCCCTGACCTGCCTCCCTCCAGGGGACTGTACACGCCTCCCTGACCTGCCTCCCTCCAGGGGACTGTACACACCTCCCTGACCTGCCTCCCTCCAGGGGACTGTACACACCTCTCCAGCCATTTCCACTGCAGGTAGCGATGGAAATACATCGAGCACTCAAACTCCCTGAATGGCTCGCCTGCTAGGAACGCCTTGACAGCTGCCATACACTCGCCATACAGCTCCCTGTGGCCGGCGGCCAGCTTCTCCTTGACATGCTCAATCATATCCGTGTTGAGCATATCCACAGCATCCACCGACTGCAACATGGACAAGATACTGTGACACTCGACAAGATACTGTGACAGCCGACAAGATACTGTGACAGCCGACAAGATACTGTGACAGCCGACAAGATACTGTGACAGCCGACAAGATACTGTGACACTCGACAAGATACTGTGACACTCGACAAGATACTGTGACACTCGACAAGATACTGTGACCGCCGACAAGATACTGTGACACTCGACAAGATACTGTGACACTCGACAAGATACTGTGACAGCCGACAAGATACTACGATACAACAGAGTTTTCTTATTTATGTTTGGGAAACCAGAGATATAAGGAATTTCAGGATAATTTATAGTCTTTCACATTCCATATTTAATACTCAGTTAGGAAACAAGGGTTATAACAACTTACAAACTAACTTAATTTAGGTAAAAACCACTTGACTCTAACGATTGGTGCCATAATCAGTGATGTGTATATTAATCAGAGCGAGACTCACCTCCCTCTCCAAGTAGCGGCGGTAGATAGTCTGCGCTACCTCCAGTCTGTTTTCATCCGACTCAATCTCATAGTGCTCCTGAAAGCGACACCACAAGTCTGTTTTAAGAACCATTACCCATTACCCATTAACAGTTACAAGCATATTTACTAACCATACAAATGTATTAAGAATCAGGAAGGTAGAGTTTAATGCAAGTGTACCCAAATTTGCATGGGAGGAGAGTGTAAAAACCACCCTCAGTTCAAGAGTGACATGTTAGACCATTCAAACACTCGAGCGAGTCGCTCACCGTGAGGCAAGAGGAGATAGGATGGTGTGCGCGCGCAGTGGTAATGACAGTAATGTGTGAGCGTGCATACCACAGGAACACATGACATGTTCTGGATTCATGTTAATATTTCCGAGGACAAGGGCAGAGTTACCTCGAGTAGAAATCTAACATTGTTACGTTGGATAATTTTCTTGAAAATATGTCAGTAAAAATAGAATATACATATCATTTTAAGTAAATGTAACATCTAAATGCGTTCCTTATATTATTAATTTTAAAAATAGCACAGTTTAATACCCCGCTAGCTTTAAAAATAAATGGTACAATGCACTGTTCAAACTGTCTTGCTACTTTACCTAAAAATAGAGATATTTACTTTAAAGCCGTAAAAAATGTTAAGCAAAATAAAAAATACTTTGTTGCATACAAACAATGGAAACATCTAAACATCATCACAATCATCTGTTTCCAGCCTGTGGCCGGGTTAGTTTAGTAAAATGGCTCCATCTTCCTCCATGCCTATCCTCTCACTTGCACACTTGCTGTTATCTGCTCCTCCCATCTCTCTTGGTCTTTCTTGCCTTTTTTTCCTATTTACTTCAATTCCAACATTTTCTTTGGCATCCTCTCTTTTTCCATCCTCATTACAAGCCCGTACCATCTCAGTCAACCCACCAAAGAACATAAATTAAATAATATACACTGTTACATAAACCCACCAAAGAGCACAACTCCCCATTTCCCAACACTCTAATAATAAATATTATATTTGCCTGAAAATAAGAAAATATTGATTTTGTTAAAAAAATTTTTTTTAAATAAAAATGGTTTATTTTTAAGAGTTTTACAACTTTGAAAATATTATTTATTTCATATCTCAAAGAGTTGTGGAGATATTATCAAAATTGGAAATTTTCGTTTATTTAAAAGTACCCTCAAAGTACCCTCCATGGAAAGATAATAGGCACCATTTTGTTTTAATGTTAAACAGAGGCTACATACAGATGTTGATCCAAAACATTCAATGCAATTTTAAGAATATATATATATATACTAGACAATCCATCACGGCGTTGCCCATGACCCACTGTGTTATAACATTTATATAAGCCCCCCCCCCCCCTCCATGGTGCCCGATTTAAAATGGAAACGTTATCTCTGAAACGTAATTCTAAGCCAGATTATTTCAATAAATATAGCTATATTATACCTTGTGTAAAACTATAGACATTTTTATGAGGAATAAATTAAATTTTCAAAATAAAATATAGCCTATATTACTCGCTGATAATGTAGCTTTATATTGGTGAAAGAATTTTTAAAATCGGTTCAGTAGTTTTTGAGTTTATCCATTACAAACAAAAAAACAAATCTTTCCTCTTTATAATATTAGTATGGATATATTCTTTTTGTGCCTTTAATTAAAATACAAGGCTCGCTTCGGTGGCTGCATGGTCTGAGGCGCTACTCTTGCAGTAGACTGGACTGACGATGACGAGGAGATCAAGGTTCAAATCTCAGTCGGGTGTACTGAGGTTTTTTTTTTTACAAAACTGTTTTCTACTTTCCCTCAAACAAACGCGAATGCACTTCCTTTGAATATAACCTTCTTAATCCCTAAAACCATTAGCGTAATTAGTGCATAACCCAAACGGGTATTAAAACGCGGTGCTAAAAAAAATAAATTAAAGTACACTTAATTTTAGGGTTGGATCTAATTTTAAAAAAAACCTTTAAGGGACCTTAAGAAAACCCCAAATAGACTCAGTGATAGCGATACAGACAGACAGTGCAAATACAACATTTTCCTGTTTGGGGGGGTGGGGTGGGGGGGAGCGCTTGACATCCATAAGAATCTAGAGCTGGATTCTTTTGATGATCACAATAATTTCTCTCTCAAAGAGGTCATAGAAAGTAGAAAGCATGTGTTGAGGCAACCGTTGGTATTTTATTTAACTAGTTTTCAAACAAAATATTTTTCAAGCATAAAATAACCAACAAAAATGATATTCAAACTTTGATTTGGCTAAAAGAATATTTCATATATAAGATTCAACTTGGCTTCCTGCATGTTTACTTCAAGTCCATCATCTGTGTGTGTTGTTACAGGTAAGGTTTTGTTATTATGGTTCAATTAGCTTTCTCTTCACCCCTCATTAAAGTTGTTAATTGGCAGATATTGGAAGTAATTAGCAGCCGGGAATTCCTCACATACTTGTGTTAAAAGTTTCTGCCTGTGGTCGGGTAAGTTTAGTAAAATGCCTCCATATTCTCCTCTCACTCGCACACCTGCTGTTATCTTTTCTTAAATAGGTATTTATTATTTTTATCACTGTGTCTTACTTCCCGTTTGGGTTACACATATATGTACTTATTATGCTAATGTGTTAAGGATGATAACAGCAAATATGCAAGTGAGAGGAGAAGAAGAGGAAAATGGAGGCGTTTTACTAGAGTGACCCGGACGCTGGCTGGAAACAATTCATGTTGATGATAAAAAGTGTAACCACATTTGCGTGGACAGACCAACTTCAGTAGAGCCCTGTGTTCTTGGCGGGGTCACAACATTTGTTATAGTTTTAACTTTATATTTAATGTTTAAAGTGATTTAAATGATTCTTAAGAAGGTGTAAGATAAAAGTGTTAAGTTACTTCTTCTAGGGTGCCTTCAGACTATTTCCTACTCTGGGGGTTTCTTACCGACTTAGTTTACTGTGGCAGCCTTAAGACACTAAGAGCAGAGCATACCCAAATACCACCCATCTTGTTGATTAACAAGCAGTGGTGAGCACATGGGCTTAACGTCACTCTCTTTTGGTTTGGTTTGTCGGTGATGGTAAAGTCAGGATTTGAATTCTGCCCAGGTCTAATGGAAAGGGGGAGGGGGGGGGGGGTAATTTATTCCTAATTTACCTCCATTCAAATAAGGGTACATTTTGTCTCAATTATATTCACCCCACTTGTGTTACCAAATGTGGAGTCTCCTCATGGGTAGTAAGACGCGATTAAAAAATATTATTTAAAAAAACTGATATGAACGCTTGCTAGTCACCAACAAGTCTCAATACTCTCGAAAAGGTTGGTAGCCATAATCCTAGAACATTCGGCCACAAAAACGAGTTATTCTGAATCTTAGAAACATGAGATCAACTTTCGCACACATTTTGTTAACATTAAGTGGTAAACTAATGGTCTGGAGTCTGGTTGTTATAATTATGTTGAGCTTAAAACACTGTAAGCATCATAAAAGTGCTTAAAAAACTTTTTTTTTCTGAATATGAAGCTTTTCAAATCTTCAAATATCCTAAATAGCTTGATAATTTGCAGGACCTATCTCTGATGATAATAATAATAATAATAATTTAATATTAAGACTTGGTCTAGAATGTATTTTTGTATTTAGTAATCATATTATAGAAGAGCTAACAAATACATTTCTCGCAGTGCCGCGCAAATTAGCGCTAATTTTGAAGCAACAGCAAACTGTTAATGATTTGAAAACAGAACTAAGTGCAGTTAGAGGCCAATTACCCCTTTAGCTAGGATAGTGTAGTAACATCCCCCCCCCAACCACCCCACCTGTCACGTGATTACACAATTTAACCCGTCTCTTACTTGAGTCAGGCTATAGTCTTTATACTAATTATGCTGGGTTAAGGATTAAGGTGGTTGAATTGAAGTGTATCTGCATTTGTATGGACAAAGAGTGGAAAACTATTTAGGAAAAACCACCTCAGTACACCAGACCGGGATCGAACCACAATCTCCCCACTATCAACTGTGAACAGTCTAGTCTTTGACGAGACTAGTGCCTTAGACCATACAGCCACTGAAACGAGTAACTTCCTACTACTAACTACGATACAGTAGTGTGTTAAGGATAACATAAGGTTGAATAAGAGTAAGTGTACCTACATTTGCGTGAAAAATCATCTAGGAAATAACCGTCGAAGCGGGTAGCCTTTTGTTAACAAAATATGATACCTACATTGACTAGGCCTGATAAGGGGTATAGAGATAGATAACTTACGATAGAATCCAGGAAGATGTTGTAGCGATGGTATTCCGACTGAGCATTTTCACAGAACTGTCGGAACAGAAGACGGCCAATCGGTTGTTGATCCACAACGTATGAATACCTCGCATCTGAAGTAAGAGACAACACCGTGTGATTGATTAAAAGACTAATGAAGAAAACATATGTTTGAATAGTTAACTGCACATGACTATTGGAGCTTGTGGATGTATCATAAACTAGAGTCGCAACTATCTGGCCTAAGGTGGCGGCATTCCAGATAATATGGTCTCCGAGAGTAAATAATTTCCAGTATGAGTTTGCCTACTTTTTTTTTTTAATTTTCACAAAATCTTTTACTTTGTTTGAGTACAATTTAACTATTTTCTGATTGCGATATAAAATAGGAATACAATATTTGAAAAGGGCACAGTGAAAATTAAACAAGAGAAAAATGTTTTAAATCTTTACCAGACAATACTTTTTTTTTTGTAAATGGAACATCAAGTACAAAGCAAGAACAAGTGAAAATAGAGCGTCAGATGGACTACATTATACGTTCAGTAAATGTGTTATAGTGGATATGTAGTGGTTTGTTTTAAAACTCACTTGTTAACACTGATAAATGGGCCGGATAGTCGCGACTCCAGTGTACTCGTAAAAAAAAATATGTCCCAGACTGCCTCAAAATTAAGAGTGAGGAATGACCCCGAGCATGAGACGATTCCTGGATAACTTGATGGTAAAGCAATAACTCCAAGCCAAGGGTTCCGGGTTCGATTCTTGTGTCATTTTTCAAATTTAAAAAAAAAAGGTCAAGAGAAATATTTGAGCTGAATACAGATTTCTTTAAATTTAAGAACTTTTGAAATATAACAAAAGAAAAATATATTTCAATAAGAGCAATAAATCGGATAGCGGTATCATAATTCTTTGAATTTAAAAATAACACCGAAATGGGAATCGAAGCCAGGACCTTTGTCTTAGTCGCCAATTCTCTACCGCTACTCAGTTATCCAGGAGTCAGTCAGTGTCCAGAGTACTGGCGTTTTTTTTTTCTTTCTGCTCTGTTTAGTGCCAGAGTAGGCTATGAGAAGCTACCTGTGAGAACAGAATACTAGAGGTGAGCGATAGGTTGGGTACATTTTAGTAAAAACACCTTCGGTAAACCTGGTTGAGCATCCTTGTAACCAAGTCAAGCACACTTGAATACCTTTAGGTCTGACGTTATAGTTATTTCAAAGGTCATTAAATAAAGTCTCTTATAGTAATTTATATTGCGGTTGTTAACTACGACCAACTCACCTATTTTGTTACGCAGATCAATGCACTGTGATATGTGGGGGAACTGTAAGATTTTCCTCCATTTTTTACTTTTACCCTTGTTACTATCTGTACCACCTGGAAGATAAGACAAATAATTAGCATTTCCGAAATCTTGATATCACTCAAAATATCAAATGTTATGCTCTTTAAAACAGAGTGTCGTATTGTATACATTTGCTGAAAAGCAAGAGCAGAGCGGAAATGTAATCACGTGACAAGCTCTAAACCAACCGCAATATTTCAGCCTCATCGGTGTTGTATGCTCGGCCCGACTTTAAATAACTTTAGCTTTCCTTTTTCTTCGCGACAACATCTCAACAACATCGCAAAACATTTCAAAACAAATCAACTCAATACACACACATGTGGCTACAAAGTGGAATACTAGCAGAAAGCTGTTTCTACCGTCGTAACATTATTTGAAAAATCTCCTTAAACAGAAAGCGTGTATGTGGTTCTTATTCTGATCTGAACAGTTTCATGACCCAAAACAATAATTAGAAAACAGCAGTTTATAGTTTGTGTCGACCTTGTGTTTTATGGAGCACCCTTAAATGTGATATATTGTGATCTCGATCCAACAATAATGTAACTGGGTGTTTAAAATAGGATTTCAAAGTTCTTATGACACTCTTTTCTAACCAAAATATCAATTTTATATGATTATTTTTACAAACATAATAAGGTGAATTGAGATAAGTCGGCCAAATTGTCTCTCAAACTACATGTTTGTTTTTATAAAGACGCAAAAATCATCAAAAGCAACCATATTTTTTTTTTCAAACATAGATCACCCTCAAATGGATATTATTGTTCTTTTATCTTGTTTAAAAACATTTTGAAAATCATAAAATAAAATAAAGTAAACTAGGCCTATCACTCGTGAGAGTGAGTCTCACAAAGATATAATTAGATTAAAATGGCGTGGTTGCTATTTTGGCAGGAAATAAGTAATTTTAGCGGCATTAATTAATTGTTATTATGTTCCTACTCAAGTTCTTACCCAGCCAACTTAACCTAACATTCAACACGTGAATAAATTAGAATTTAAATTAATATTGATCAACTAAATTAAAATTTTGAAAGATATAATAGATTATATAAACAATTTTTAATTTCTGTAGAAAGCTATGACATCATAAGCTAAAACGCAAACATTATAATGCAAAGAACATAAGTTGAAACAAAAGATGGTTTGTATTTATGTTTTTGTGGCTTGTTTCAACTGTACCGATATACATAACCTAACTATTCAAATGTTCAAACATTATTTAACCGGGTATTAATCAATTTGCTGTTTTCTTAAATATGTAATAATAGTAATAATATGATATAATTAATGTATTGCAACAAAACAAAAAAAAAATTTTTATTTGAGTGTGAAACATAAGGTATTATTTCTAAGAATTGTAGTCGCAAAAGTTGAGTTTAAATGCCAAGAAAGACCAAACTTAACATAAGCCTAACCTTATTAACAAATAGTAAATATGGATTACAAACAATTTAATAATAAGCTTTAGCCAAACCTTGAAAGTAGAGGACAAACCACCAAAGACAACGTCATCCTTTGTGTTTATCAAAGAAAATAAAGTTATTTGGTGGAACTGGTTTTGAACAACTGATTGTGTGCTATCTGAAACCACCACTAGTAGCTACTCTTAGAACAAATTGAACCAAACACCAACCAACCGTAGAAAGGCCTTTAACCACAAAGTGGAACATGTAATTAACCCAGCAAAAATAAATGAGGTTTTAATTTGAGGTCAAATTAATTTGTAAGAATGAAGGCAACGATTTGAAATTTCGGCTACCAATTAACACCAAACTTAGAACGAAGTGTTAATTAGAGTATAAACAATACTAGTTGTGATAAATATGGTCTAATTTGCATATGGATGTTTTGGTACATGATCAGATTTGTGAGACTGAAGTGTTTGAAAATCGAACTGTGGGTGGTTCATAATTGCTGTCGGGGAGCTCTTACCTTCTCTCGCTTTTAGATATACAGTGTTTGCAACAATATTCTCTAATTCCATGAGTTCCAGTTTGAATGATTTCCCGATGCCCGGGCCGATATCGACCCTTTCCCATCAAAATAAACAGTCGTCGGGTGTGGTGGAGTACGGAAAATGGCGACTACCTTCTGCACCTGAAATGTCAAATTATGTTTCAGGAGAAATAAATAGAACCTTTCATGTAGAAGATAACATTGTTATGGCCTAAGACATTCATGAATGACATTCTTACATTGCTGCCATGTAAGAGTCAAGACACTCGATGTTTACTTCAAGTAAAAAAAAAAAATGTTGCGAATAAAACCGCACGATAGTCCAACATGTACCACCGCCACTTTGATTCCTAATCTAAATCTTTTGGGTGAGATAGCTACAGCGCACAGCCTTCTATAGATTTTTGTAATAAATAATTGCGTTATAAGGCACTTGTTTACTGATATTAAATTATTGTTACCAAAGTCCAAGTATAATCTAATTTTAGTTATTTATTTTACTTAAGTATATTTTAAGGTTTTATACAGCAATATTTCATGTCTAGCCTAATCAAATCATATACCATGTATACGTGCTATATTAAATACTACCAGTATGCCTATCCTATAATATAGCATTCATATAATGCCTAAATTAAATTAAATATTCTAAAACACATACAATATAATAAAGAAAATATGATTTTGCTTATTTGGAATTTGAATGGTTTTATCGTCGCTTGCTTCTGGTTTCTTATCTTAGGTTTAACTGTCATGGAGTAAGGCCTTGACCTTAAGTAGGCTGATTACAAACATATTTCTTTGCGTTGTAAATGAGCAAACTACACTATATATATATATATATATATATATATATATATATATATATATATATAACCTTGACTCTAACCACGTGGGTACTAACAGAATCAAAAACATAAACTTCAAGTTCGATGCAGGACGACCTAGTTAAGAAGCTAAGGAATGGTATCTTAATACTTTCGTTTTATCATAGTCTTTCCGATGACCCCTGAACTTGATGGTGGCTGGTGGCGTACTAATTAGGATAAGGGCTGGGAAAATAGTGATGTCATTTATTTATTTCGGTTCCTCAATCTATACAAACCTTGATAAATGTTGTAGCTCAATCTATGTCCTGCGTTTAGTAAAGATGAAGGAATAAGTATAAATAAACTATTGCGAATGTAAATTCTTTAAATCTTAGTATATCAATTTTTATCTAGAGAAATATAATAATATATATATATATATATATATATATATATATATATATATAATATATATATATATTATATTTCTCTAGATAAAAATTGATATACTAAGATTTAAAGAATTTACATTCGCAATAGTTTATTTATACTTATTCCTTCATCTTTACTAAACGCAGGACATAGATTGAGCTACAACATTTATCAAGGTTTGTATAGATTGAGGAACCGAAATAAATAAATGACATCACTATTTTCCCAGCCCTTATCCTAATTAGTACGCCACCAGCCACCATCAAGTTCAGGGGTCATCGGAAAGACTATGATAAAACGAAAGTATTAAGATACCATTCCTTAGCTTCTTAACTAGGTCGTCCTGCATCGAACTTGAAGTTTATGTTTTTGATTCTGTTAGTACCCACGTGGTTAGAGTTTTGTTGAAAGTGCGAACATTTACGTATTCTCGCGCCCTCTTTCTCAACATTTTAACAGAGGAGTGTCAAATATAAGGTCAATGCTCCACCATACTTGTAGCGAACACCCCTCTCATCAGTCACATCATACAATAAAAAAGTGTGTGGTTACGTAAATAAGGTTTTATTGGAGGTTAGGGTAAAACCCTTTGCAAATTTCAGTGAGATGATATTGAACTCAACCTATCACCATCTCCCTGAAATTCAGCAGAAACTTTTTACTGAATCTAATATCTCAGCTCCATCTCCACAAACACCCAGACTCACGTGTCAATAAAAAGCTACCGCACGAGAGACACGATGGTATGAGAATATATAACAGGTTTCAAACAACTGACAAACATGTTCAGAAGGTGAGATCGAACCATTAAAACAAAGTATCATCTTTCAAATTACTATCTCTCAAGAACTGATCCAAGGACACGTCCACTTTCTACAAGAATAGTATCTCAGGCGCTTTCTATGAATATGAAATAGTGAAAGGAGACTCACACAGATTCAGAAACGCAACTCTCCGACTCGTCAAAGTAGGGGAAGCAGCTGACAAGTTCTGGGGAAGATTCTTCAGGGTGACCTGGCTGTCCGTGGGTAAGGTGTTGGACTTGTGTCCGGAGTTCAATCCTCGGTACCGGCAAACCCTTCCTTCACCTCTGACAACTTGTGAATGAGAGGAATGACAGGCCTCCACCGTGGTTCGGATCCTACGTTAAACTGTAGGTCCTTCATTTCATCTCACAATCACCCTACTATTACACATTAGCGTAAGTGCGTGTAGCCAGAACGGGTAGTAAGACGCGGTGCTAATAATAATAATAATAATAATAATAATAATAACAATAATAATAATAATAATAATAATAATAATAATACTAATACTAATATTCTGCAACAGCGCTTCCGCCAAGATATATTAATCCTTATTTTTACTAACGGATGTCATACTATTTAACTGTGAGAGAGACATATTCTCTAGTTCGGCCGCAGTGTTTGTAGACTTTTAGCCTCTCTTTAGAAACAGAATGTTACCCTGGGTACAGTGCATCTTGGAAGTTATTTAAACGTCATACCGCAATGAGATGACGTGAAAGGCGTTGAGCAAATGGAAATCTTAACCCTAACTTAAGATGAATTAACCAAACCATGGTGACCATACTTCCACTTTCGGGGCAAATACTCAAGGTACCACCGCTAATTGAGCGTGGGACTTATGGATCAATAACAGAGGCACTGACCAATAGACCAAGAGGTCAATCTATTTCTCCTTTCTTGAGGGGGAAGTAACGTTTGTATCTTTGCTTTCTTGAAGAAGATAGGGCAGTCTTATGACTAAACCAGTGGCGACCTTTGCAAAGAAGAGGTCTTGGATAAAATCAAACACCTCCAGCAAACATTGTCAATAGTGCAAAGCTCTACCACGATTGTTGATAGTGTAAAGCTCTACACGATTGTCGATAGTGCAACCTGCCTTTGCGATTGAATCTGATAAATGTGCAAAGCTCTACCACGATTGTCAAATAGTGCAAAGCTCTACATGATTGTCATAGTGCAAAGCTCTATCATGATTGTCATAGTGCAAAGCCACATGCCAGCTAACGATTGTCGATAGTGCAAAGCTCTCCAACGATTGTCGATAGTGCAAAGCCATTGCCACAAATAACGTTATTGATCTTTTTTTTTTTATAGCCATGACCATTGAAACCTTAGAAGTGTATATTGAACCTTCATTTTAGAACAAGTATTTGGTGCATAATTCAGTGGAACGAAGCCATGACGTCACCGTTGGACAATTCTCTGTCACCTTACAAGACTTGACTAATACAGATTTAGGGTCAACTGATTCGCTACGTATTCCGAAAGTATTATGATTCTGGTAGTAAGGTCAGTCACAACAACTACTTTCATATATTTATGCGTCAAGTCATGCGATTTTTAGCTGTCGATTTTGATCTACATCATCAATACCTTTAAAATAATGTTAATAATATAGTCAAATGAAATCAATGTTTACCTACAAAAATATGTTTTTTCTAAATGTTTCTTCATACCAGAATTCTAAACCTGTTACCTTGCTAAGTTCCACTATGATGTTGCAAATCAGATAGCGCCATAGTGTAATCAGTCAAGGTAAGACTGCTACCTTGCTTGGTAAATGGAGTGTATTATACATGTTATTTGTCATAATGAGGATGAAATACTTTGTTCTTCGAAATTTTGGCCAAATTTGGACGGTATTTTAGTCAATTCCAACATTTTTGAATCCAGTTTGAACCCGCTGCTATGATAGTAGAGCGACTATAATACATTTAATTGCGTGGGGCTAAATACCTCAAACTGTGGGTCTGGTTTGGTTGGTCTCAGTGAAGCTGCTCTAGTTATTTTTAGCACCAAGTCTTACTACCTGTTCAGGTTATACACTGTGTACTAACTGCACTAATAGGTTAGGGATGAGGAAGGTTGAATTTAGAGGAAGTGTACCCGTATTAGCGTGAAGGGAGAGTGGAAACCATTTTAGAAAAAAAAACTCAGTGCACCTGACTGGGATTCGAGCCCCAATATCCCCATCATGGTCAGTCTAGTCTAACACGAGAGTGACGCCTTGGATGCCAAAGCGTGTTTCCGCTCTAGTCAAGGATGGCTGTTTCCCCAGGAGGAAACCGAACTAGAGCAACGCCCTCTGAACGACATTAGATAGAAGTTGGGGACAACGTCCGTCTGTATGACGTCACACGGCCCGGTCAAGGAGGAGATATCTTCTCTTGGGACCTTGATGAGAGATACTGACCAGGACGAGATATCTTCTGTCGGGACCTTGATGAGAAATACTGACCAGTAGGAGATATAGGAAATACTGACCAGGAGGAGATATCTTCTCTCGGACTAGAGGATATGACCAGGAGGAGATATCTTCTGTCGGACCTTGAGGAGAGATACTGACCAGGAGGAGATATCTTCTGTCGGGACCTTGACAACAAGCACTTAACGCGTTTAGGGACTGGGGACACTATTTGGGGAGGGGTGTAGGTAGAAAAGAGGTATTTGAGGGGCTTGACCCATGAAACCAAAGGGGGGAGGGGCAAAGACCTTCTCCCAATATATGTTTGGGTTTTGGATGCTTCTAGAAACTATTTGGAGTTCGATGCTAGGCCATTTCCAACTTAAAATTCGAAAATATCAGAAGAGAATAAAATAAATCCGAAGGAGGGGAAATTCTTGTCAGAAAAGGGGGGAATCCTTCCTGAAGGCAATGCCCCCTCCCCCTCCAACCGGATACGATGAGTGGCTCTATCCGTGTCCTTAGGAGCGCTCCAATGCTTATCTTTGAACTAACGGACCGCTTTTGACCAAATTCCGGGCACCTGACAACACGAAACTTACATACATATGATTAACACGAGAAGAGGGCTATTAACACCCGAGACCTTCATTTCCAGTAAGCTCACTGTCATTATTCACCCTAACCCCCTACTTTGTACTGATTTAAAACTAAATATTCGATACCACCGGGTTTCGACTAAATCAATGTGAGATTTGGTTGGGCGTGGTTTAACTTCACATGGTGTCGGCCACTACACCCCCCTTTTTTCACCCCAACTCCTCTAAATCGTTGTTCAATTGTTTAGTTTCACATTCAAAGCCTAATAACGTTTCAAATTCACATCAAAATAGGTCCTACTAGTAGGTGGCCGCGAGTAAAAAGACAGTTCCTTTGAAAAAGGTCAACCAATCCATCCACTTTTTGCCACGTGTAGAACGCAGGAAAAAAAATCCCGATAGAAAAAAAAAATCGTCTTCTTTCATTCTCAACTGAAGACTTTTATTTTAATGTTTTGCACATGTGGAGGAGTTACATCACTGCTTGACTTCTTGCAAGTATATGACGTCACATATGAACCCCTCCTCTCCCCACACTCCGTCAAACATGGCCAAGTAGTCCTCAGCGTTGGGACGCACACTTCAGTTACAGCTACAGCCATTCCCGAGATTAAAACCAACATGGCGGCCGGTATGGAGTTATTACACGCGCGCATCTGAGGCAAAGTTCGGTTGCAACAATAGCGCACTCACGGTTTTAAAAACGTTCCACTGTGACAAAAATCAGTTTCTTAAAACCCCGCGTCGTATTGTTGTAAAGTTTCACTGTCTAATTGGTCGACAGAATACGATCAAGAGCTTAGTAAGCGCCGTCCTGAAAACATCTCCGCGTTTCTTCCCTCTGCGTCTTGGATTTCTTTGTGTTTTTTTTTTTTTTTTGGCGCGCATAGCGAGGGAAATGCAAGCGTCGCGTTGGCTACTCTGGTGCTGTGTGGCGGCGGTTATGTTGGTAGGCCTGGCGCGCTGCTCAGAGGATGGTTTGACCGAGCAAGGATCGAAGAAAAAGCGGGAGAAGAAGGCGCATCTGGTGAAAAAGTTCCTGAAACGTCTCAACAAACCGGAAGGAACTTTGAAGTTGATCGGGGGTCGGGGAGAACATGAAGGTATTATTTGCGGTTCTTACGGGATAGAAGTGGTTTCTGCCTCAATATCAGGGAAATTACTCATTTTAAAATGTTTTATATTAATGTAAAACCAAGAGAAGTAATGCATGTTAAATGTGTTGCATTGTTGTAAAACTGAGGAAGGGAAGTAAGACATGTTAAATGTGTTGTATTGTTGTAAAACCAAGGGCAGTAAGACATGTTAAATGTGTTGTATTGTTGTAAAACTGAGGGAGGGAAGTAAGACATATTAAATGTGTTGCATTGTTGTAAAACTGAGGGAAGTAAGACATAGTTAAATATGTTGTATTGTTGTAAAACTGAGGGAGGAAGTAAGACATGTTAAATGTTGCATTGTTGTAAAACTGAGGGAAGTAAGACATAGTTAAATATGTTGTATTGTTGTAAAACTGAGGAGGGAAGTAAGACATGTTAAATGTGTTACATTGTTGTAAAACTGAGGGAAGTAAGACATGGTTAAATGTGTTGTATTGTAAAATCGAGGGAGGGAAGTAAGACATGGTTAAATGTGTTGTATTGTTGTAAAACTGAGGGAGGGAAGTAAGACATGTTAAATGTGTTACATTGTTGTAAAACCGAGGGAAGTAAGACATGTTAAATGTGTTGTATTGTTGTAAAACTGAGGAGGGAAGTAAGACATGTTAAATGTGTTACATTGTTGTAAAACTGAGGGAAGTAAGACATGGTTAAATGTGTTGTATTGTTGTAAAACTGAGGGAGGGAAGTAAGACATGTTAAATGTGTTACATTGTTGTAAAACTGAGGGAAGTAAGACATAGTTAAATGTGTTTTATTGTAAAATCGAGGAGGAAGTAAGACATGGTTAAATGTGTTGTATTGTTGTAAAACTGAGGGAGGGAAGTAAGACATGGCTAAATGTGTTGTATTGTTGTAAAACTGAGGGAGGGAAGTAAGACATGGTTAAATGTGTTGTATTGTTGTAAAACTGAGGGAGGGAAGTAAGACATGTTAAATGTGTTACATTGTTGTAAAACTGAGGGAAGTAAGACATAGTTAAATGTGTTTATTGTAAAATCGAGGGAGGGAAGTAAGACATATTAAAAATGTGTTGTATTATTGTAAAACTGAGGGAGGGAAGTAAGACATGTTAAATGTGTTACATTGTTGTAAAACTGAGGGAAGTAAGACATGGTTAAATGTGTTGTATTGTTGTAAAACTGAGGGAGGGAAGTAAGACATGTTAAATGTGTTACATTGTTGTAAAACTGAGGAAGTAAGACATGGTTAAATGTGTTGTATTGTTGTAAAACTGAGGGAGGGAAGTAAGACATGTTAAATGTGTTACATTGTTGTAAAACTGAGGGAAGTAAGACATGGTTAAATGTGTTGCATTGTTGTAAAACTGAGGGAGGGAAGTAATACATGTTAAATGTGTTACATTGTTGTAAAACTGAGGGAAGTAAGACATAGTTAAATGTGTTTTATTGTAAAATCGAGGGAGGGAAGTAAGACATATTAAAAATGTGTTGTATTATTGTAAAACCAAGGTAAGACATATTAAAAATGTGTTGTATTGTTGTAAAATCAAGGGAAATAAGACATGTTTAAATTTTTAGTATTGTTAAAACTGGGCACGCTACGCTCGCTCAACTACTGCAGCCAACATAGAATGTTTGTCTTTCTCACACAGTCGGAACAAAGCTCGATGTATTTGGAGACTATAATCACTGATGCAAACTTTGTTCCAGCAACGTGGAGATCCTACACATGGGCAAATGGGGCAGTGTCTGCGATGACGAATGGGACCTCAGGGAGGCTGTGGTTGTCTGCAGACAGTTGGGCTACTCTGGGGCCGAGAGGGTCACCCACAGCTCTATGTTTGGGGCGGCCAGACGTGAGTAACAGGACCATTTCCATTCTATACAGGACACCTGTATAAACTAGAATGTTCTGTATATTAAACTGGCCCGTTCCATTCTAGTACGGGTGAGTGAGTGTAGTCTTGTCGTTAGGGTAGTGCCGCACTTGAGGCGCACTCAATCAGACTTATGTTCTATATTCTCTACAAGGGTTGAACTAGTTATTACAAATTGACACGACGGTAAGCAGTTGTGATTCCCCGGCCGCAGAACCGAAGTGATAGGGCTGTTATTCTCCCATGAGCCACCTTGTCAGACTCGTGCGGGTGGAAAGGGAGTTAGTTCATTGTTAGTTCATTGTTAGTTCATTGTTGTTTAGCAAAGATATAGTAGGATTTCAATAGAAGAAACTTTTATACCAGCCTTTATAACGTTTTATTATATTCACGGTATTATTGTTATTTTACAGATATTGATAAAAAAAATATCAAAAGTGACAGCTGCAGATAACATGACTTGACGTATGAATACATGAAAGTTGATCTATCCACTATTTTAGCTGTTAGATAAGGCCCTCCCTATAAATATCGGGTTGTAATAACCAAACATGTGGCCCCATGGCTTAAGGCGCCACTCTCGCAATATACAAGACTGCCGATTATGGGGAGATCGGGGTTTGAATCTAGGTCAGGTGTATTGACGGTGGTTTTTCATTATTCTTCCAAGCGAATGCGGGAACACTTCAACATAGCCTGACACTAACACAATATATCGTTTGGCGGATGGATACATGGTAACTTTTCCTCGGTGTTATCCCCTCCTTCCATCCACGTGTGAACTGTACACGCCCGCCATGGTCGGTGCACCTGGCGGTCCTGGGTACGATTACCTGCTGGCACCTTGGATATTTTTCTAGAAAGGGGAGCTATCCCAACGGTCGCCAGGTTTGGTTAGTTAGGCTTAAGTTAGGTTGAAGTTCATCACTGACCCCACACCTTCATAATCACGGTACGACCTCCAAGGTGCATTCTGGGTAATGTTCTGTTCCACCAGAGCTGCTAATAGTCTACATACAGGCGACAGTCAAAGTTCCCATATGATAAAAACAATAACATATAATCTGACCGTTGTATCGTAACCATATACCTTACGTTCAGGTATACACTGTGAGTCTACGAGCAACCCGGGACGGCCTTAAGATACAGTCATAAATACCACTAAGTTAAGTTTCGGTGAAAGCTAACATGTTGGCGGCTGGTTTTTATAATAATTGTATTATTAGTAAATTTCGTTCAGAGGTCATTTTAGTTACAATATCGATGTTTGCGTCCCTATTCAGTCAACTTTAAACAAACTTTCTATTACCATCTAGGAAGGCCCTCTCTCCTACCAATCTACTGCTATTCAGTAGGGTTCTGGTACGAAATAAGGCCTTCCAGAACAGTAGTAGGAAGTTTGTTCTGTAAGGCCCTCTCTCCTACTAATCTACTGCTATCCAGTAGAGTTCTAGTACGAAATAAGGCCTTCCAGAACAGTAGTAGGAAGTTTGTTCTGTAAGGCCCTCTCTCCTACTAATCTACTGCTATTCAGTAGGGTTCTGGTACGAAATAAGGCCTTCCAGAACAGTAGTAGTAAGTTTGTTCTGTAAGGCCCTCTCTCCTACTAATCTACTGCTATCCAGTAGAGTTCTAGTACAAAATAAGGACTTCCAGAACAGTAGTAGTAAGTTTGTTCTGTAAGGCCCTCTCTCCTACCAAATTACTGCTATTCAGTAGGGTTCTGGTACAAAATAAGGCCTTCCAGAACAGTAGTAGTAAGTTTGTTCTGTAAGACCCTCTCTCCTACCAAATTACTGCTATTCAGTAGGGTTCTGGTACAAAATAAGGCCTTCCAGAACAGTAGTAGGAATTTTGTTCTGTAAGGCCCTCTCTCCTACTAATCTACTGCTATTCAGTAGGG
The DNA here is from genome assembly GCA_039000515.1 of Timema cristinae. Taxonomy (NCBI): domain Eukaryota; kingdom Metazoa; phylum Arthropoda; class Insecta; order Phasmatodea; family Timematidae; genus Timema; species Timema cristinae. The sequence continues at coordinate 77,910,311 of JBCFYV010000003.1, forward strand.
TTCTGGTACGAAATAAGGCCTTCCAGAACAGTAGTAGTAAGTTTGTTCTGTAAGACCCTCTCTCCTACCAAATTACTGCTATTCAGTAGGGTTCTGGTACGAAATAAGGCCTTCCAGAACAGTAGTAGTAAGTTTGTTCTGTAAGACCCTCTCTCCTACCAAATTACTGCTATTCAGTAGGGTTCTGGTACGAAATAAGGCCTTCCAGAACAGTAGTAGTAAGTTTGTTCTGTAAGGCCATCTCTCCTACTAATCTACTGCTATCCAGTAGGGTTCTGGTACGAAATAAGGCCTTCCAGAACAGTAGTAGGAATTTTGTTCTGTAAGGCCCTCTCTCCTACTAATCTACTGCTATTCAGTAGGGTTCTGGTACGAAATAAGGCCTTCCAGAACAGTAGTAGTAAGTTTGTTCTGTAAGGCCCTCTCTCCTACTAATCTACTGCTATCCAGTAGAGTTCTAGTACGAAATAAGGACTTCCAGAACAGTAGTAGTAAGTTTGTTCTGTAAGGCCCTCTCTCCTACTAATCTACTGCTATTCAGTAGGGTTCTGGTACGAAATAAGGCCTTCCAGAACAGTAGTAGTAAGTTTGTTCTGTAAGACCCTCTCTCCTACCAAATTACTGCTATTCAGTAGGGTTCTGGTACGAAATAAGGCCTTCCAGAACAGTAGTAGGAATTTTGTTCTGTAAGGCCCTCTCTCCTACTAATCTACTGCTATTCAGTAGGGTTCTGGTACGAAATAAGGCCTTCCAGAACAGTAGTAGTAAGTTTGTTCTGTAAGGCCCTCTCTCCTACGAATCTACTGCTATCCAGTAGGGTTCTGGTACGAAATAAGACCTTCCCACCAAATCATGGTATTATATATTTGCTCCTTTATCCAGGCCGGTTCTGGATGGACAACTTGTACTGCGCGGGGGACGAACTCCGTCTCTCGGACTGCAGGTTCGATGGTTGGGGGTCCAGCGACTGCACCGACAGTGAAGGGGCTGGCGTCATCTGCAAACAACTGCTTCCGACGCTGACAGAACCGCCACCCAGCAGCGTCGCGCCGCCCAGACCCAGGTCTCGCATCAAGGTCACTCTTTACACTCGATATCACCCCCCCTCCCTCAGCGACCACCATCTGGGGGAGAAACACTAAACTAACATGTTGATGGTTGCGTTTCAGGACGCCAGAGGGGAGAACATGCAACTACGACTGGCCGGGGGTCGAGTCCCGGAGGAGGGGAGAGTGGAGGTCAAGTTCGGTCACTCAGGTGAGTGTCAACCTTCGTCTGTTCAACTGAGCTACAAGTGTGTCTCTGTATTGGGGGGTGTCTGGTTCACAACCCTCTCTGATCTCCCCGGACTCTGCCCCTCAGACTGGGGGGTCCTCTGCGGTGACGGCTGGGGAATCCTGGAGGGGATGGTGGTGTGCCGTCAACTGGGGCTTGGATACGCCAACGACGCCCTGCAGACAGACTTCTTCGGCGTCGGCGTAAATTCCTCCGAGGTGCAGTTGAGTGGCGTCCAGTGTCACGGCACAGAGTCGACCCTGGACCAATGTCTGCACGACCCCGAGGGCGCCGTCAGCTGTCCCGGCAGGAGGGACAACACCGCTGCCGTGGTCTGCAGCCGGAGTGAGTACAGGGACAATAGCTTGATATCCGACCTCGTCCAACAAAGCAAGACTGTCAAACCCCTGACAAGGTCTGATATAGGCAACAGGTTGACCAGAGGAGCTTGGCGGGTCAGAGTATATACCAGGGTTCAACTACTGTCCCTTGTCCCCAGTGATGGCGGACCTAGTGATTGACCCACTGGAGATCATGCGCACGGCTCATCTCGAGGACCGCCAGCTGTTCTTCCTGCAGTGCGCCATGGAGGAGAACTGTCTGGCCTCGGCGGCCTACAAACTGCAGACTGACCACGTGGCCAGCTGGCATCTCGAGACCAGGAGACTCCTTCGCTTCACGGCGAGGATCCTTAACGCAGGGACGGCCGACTTCAGGCCCATGATCCCTAAACACCTGTGGGAGTTCCACCAGTGCCACATGTGGGTAGCAACATTAGCAACAGGAAGTGTCTCTCTGACCACTCCTCATTCTTGGTATGAACTCCACGTCTTGTTATCAGGCACTACCACTCCATGGAGGTGTTCGCCACGTTCGACATCTCCGACAGCCAGGGGGTGAAGGTCGCTGAAGGTCACAAGGCGTCGTTCTGCCTTGAGGACAACCAGTGCCTGCCAGGCGTCAAGCCCGAGTACGCATGCGCTAACTTCGGCGACCAGGGCATCTCCGTGAACTGCTCCGACATCTACAAGCACAACATTGACTGCCAGTGGGTGGACATCTCGGAGCTGAAGCCAGGACTGTACAGCTTCAAGGTCAGAGACAGTTCATAGTCTTATCAGGGGGATTGTTTGCCTCTTCAAGGTCAGTGACAGTTCATAGCTCTTATCAGGGGGATTGTTTGCAGCTTATAGGTCAGGGACAGTTCATAGCTCTTATCAGGGGGATTGTTTGCCTCTTCAAGGTCAGTGACAGTTCATAGCTCTTATCAGGGGGATTGTTTGCCTCTTCAAGGTCAGTGACAGTTCATAGCTCTTATCAGGGGATTGTTTGCAGCTTATAGGTCAGGGACAGTTCATATCTCATATCAGGGGGATTGTTTGCAGCTTATAGGTCAGGGACAGTTCATAGCTCATGCCAGGGGATTGTTTGCCTCTTCAAGGTCAGGGACAGTTCATAGCTCATAGCAGGGGATTGTTTGCCTCTTCAAGGTCAGGGACAGTTCATAGCTCATAGCAGGGGGATTGTTTGCAGCTTATAGGTCAGGGACAGTTCATAGCTCATACTAGGGAGATTGTTTGCCTCTTCAAGGTCAGGGAAAGTTCATAGCTCATATAAGGGGGATTGTTTGCCTCTTCAAGGTCAGGGAAAGTTCATAGCTCTTATCAGGGGGATTGTTTGCCTCTTCAAGGTCAGTGACAGTTCATAGCTCTTATCAGGGGGATTGTTTGCAGCTTATAGGTCAGGGACAGTTCATAGCTCATACCAGGGGATTGTTTGACTCTTCAAGGTCAGGGAAAGTTCATAGCTCATATAAGGGGGATTGTTTGCTTCTTAATCACGTGGAAACTAGAACTTGTCAAAGTTCTGACTGTTAAATATAAATAAAATGGGTCGAGGCAGTTTAAAAAAAAAGGAATTTGACAGAATTTTCCTGGAGAGAGTATGTGAAACCACACTATGAACACCTACCTAATATACACTCTAAGGGTCAATCTCCAACCATCAGTCAAGTGTGCTGACCGCTCAGCTAACAGTAATGGAAAGATAAAGTTATCTTTTCGTCTTTATTTTATATGCTTTAAGAGAGTGTTAACAGCTAAAGAGTATTTCTAGTGAACTTCGAACCATTCTTACCCTACCCGGGGACTACATTTAAACTCTGGTAAGATTTGAGACAAGGTCTTTGGGAGGAGGTTGTACTTCTTGTCCGACAGTGTCAGACAAGGTCTCTGGGAGGAGGTTGTACTTGTCCGACAGTGTCAGACAAGGTCTCTAGGAGGAGGTTGTACTTGTCCGACAGTGTCAGACAAGGTCTCTGGGAGGAGGTTGTACTTGTCCGACAGTGTCAGACAAGGTCTCTAGGAGGAGGTTGTACTTGTCCGACAATGTCAGACAAGGTCTCTAGGAGGAGGTTGTACTTGTCCTGACAGTGTCAGACAAGGTCTCTAGGAGGAGACTGTACTTCTTGTCCGACAGTGTCAGACAAGGTCTCTAGGAGGAGGTTGTACTTGTCCGACAATGTCAGACAAGGTCTCTAGGAGGAGGTTGTACTTGTCCTGACAGTGTCAGACAAGATCTTTGGGAGGAGGTTGTACTTCTTGTCCGACAGTGTCAGACAAGGTCTCTGGGAGGAGGTTGTACTTGTCCGACAGTGTCAGACAAGGTCTCTAGGAGGAGGTTGTACTTGTCCGACAGTGTCAGACAAGGTATCTAGGGGGAGGTTGTACTTCTTTTCCGACAGTGTCGACCATGGCTGACGACAAGCTCGCGGTCAAAACTTCTTCTGCTTTGACTTTTAACGAAAACACGTCGGATCTCCCCAGTGCGGCCAGTTGTTGTTGTCTGTCTGTCTGTCTGTGAGAGAGAGTGAGAGCTATTGACATTCATGGCGGAACGAACCCGACGCCCTTTCTGTTTCCTGGTTGTTACTGACCTTGAAGTGGTCAGCCCGAAGCTGGTCAGCCGCGGACCTCTGGCCATACACAGAGGAGGGAATATTGTTCCAGTATAAACAGAGAGATTAATCTTCTTCTCATGTCGATATCAACATTTGTTGAATATTTGGCGCGAACGTGGGGCAAAGGGGGGGGGGGGGCATTTAAACTGGACTATTTTTCTTCATTTAAAATGTTTTTGTACATATCCCACATTTAACCGCTTCGGTGGCCGCATAGTCAGAGGCGTTACTCTTCCAGTAGACTACACTGCCGATAACGGGGAGATCGAGGTTCGAATCTCGGTCGGGTGTAATGAGGGTGGTTTTTCCAAAATTGTTTGACACTATCCTTCCACGCAAATGCGGGTACACTTCCTATTAATCTAGTCTCCCTAATTTCTAAAACAATTAGAGCAATTAGTACACAGTCGAACCCCATGGTGGTTACAGACAGGGAAAACAGGGAAAAGTCAGGAAATTTGGTAAAATATGTTTTGTAGCCACCCTGAACCCGAACGGGTAGTAAGAAACGGCAATAAAAAAGCGCCATAAATGACAAATATTCAATCCTGTTTGCATTACCACGCGTAGAAAATTAATATAAACCCATCTGAGACAATTTCAGTTTACATTTGTAAATAAAGAAAGTTTTCTGTTATTAGAATTTCAGAAATAATAGACTACTGGTCTTAACTCCCCCTCCCTCCCTCTCTTCTATTCTCATCTTAAGGAATCACACCAGCTTTTCACTGTCAGGAATCTAGTAAGTGACGGTCCTCCCAGGTGCGCCGTCGCGCGCCACGGGTTGTCTGAATGACGAGAGATGTATCTAAAACACGCATTTCCCTCGACTGGGATGTCCTTTGGGTCAACGTTCAACTTTCCAGAGCTACAGTCGGTACCGGACAAAGAGAACTGTTCAGAGCTACAGTCGGTACCGGACAAAGAGAACTGTTCCAGAGCTACAGTCGGTACCGGACAAAGAGAACTGTTCCAGAGCTACAGTCGGTACCGGACAAAGAGAACTGTTCAGAGCTACAGTCGGTACGGACAAAGAGAACTGTTATCAGAGCTACAGTCGGTACGGACAAGATGAACTGTTCCAGAGCTACAGTCGTACCGGACAAAGAGATGTTCCAGAGCTTACAGTCGGTACCGGACAAAGAAACTGTTCCAAGCTACAGTCGGTACCGGACATAAGAGAACTGTTCCATGCGATACGTACAGATGGAACAGTATAACCCCATTTGATGGTCTCCCAGTGAGTATAACCCCCATTTGATGGTCCCCAGGCGTATAACCCCCATTTGATGGTCCCCCAGTGCGTATAACCCCCATTTGATGGTCCCCCAGTCGTATAACCCCCATTTGATGTCTCCCAGTGCGTATAACCCCATTTGATGGTCTCCCAGTGCGTATAACCCCATTTGATGGTCTCCCAGTGCGTATAACCCCCATTTGATGGTCTCTCAGTGCGTATAACCCCCATTTGATGGTCTCCCAGTGCGTATAACCCCCATTTGATGGTCTCCAGTGCGTATAACCCCCATTTGATGGTCTCCCAGTGCGTATAACCCCCATTTGATGGTCTCCCAGTGCGTATAACCCCCATTTGATGGTTCCCAGTGCGTATAACCCCAATTTGATGGTCTCCCAGTGTATAACCCCCATTTGATGGTCCCCCAGTCGTATAACCCCCATTTGATGGTCTCCCAGTGCGTATAACCCCATTTGATGGTCCCCCAGTCGTATAACCCCATTTGATGGTCTCCCAGTGCGTATAACACCATTTGATGGTCCTATACCCATTGATGCTCCGTGGTATAACCCCAATTTGATGGTCTCCCAGGCGTATAACCCCATTTGATGGTCTCCGAGTGCGTATAACCCCATTTGATGGTCCCCAAGTCGTATAACCCCCATTTGATGATCTCCCAGTGCGTATAACCACCATTTGATGGTCTCCCAGTGCGTATAACCCCATTTGATGATCTCCCAGTGCGTATAACCCCAATTTGATGGTCTCCCAGGCGTATAACCCCCATTTGATGGTCCCTCAGGGCGTATAACCCCAATTTGATGGTCCCCAGGCGTATAACCCCCATTTGATGGTCCCCAGGGCGTATAACCCCAATTTGATGGTCCCCAGGCGTATAACCCCCATTTGATGGTCCCCCAAGTCGTATAAACCCCCATTTGATGATCTCCCAGTGCGTATAACCCCATTTGATGGTCCCTCAGGGCGTATAACCCCAATTTGATGGTCCCCAGGGCGTATAACCCCATTTGATGGTCTCCCAGGGCGTATAACCCCATTTGATGGTCCCCCAGTGCGTATAACCCCCATTTGATGGTCCTAAACAACCAACCCTTGGAGAAACACTGTTCGAGACCGATTGACCTTTGAAGTGGGTTCTGTTTAATGAAGTAGATATATAGATAGATAGATAGATTGGGAGGGGAAGGGGATCAGCTGAGCGCTACAAACACTCTCTACTTGTCCGAGATGCACTATGTCCTCTACTATCAGCGTCACGTGACCCGCCCGGCCCACCGGCCGAACGCAGTCCGGTCTGGAGTTCAGTAGGTCCCAGTTCAGAGTCGAGGAGACAAGGGGGATCCCCCTCCCCACGCGGATGATCAGAGTCGCGCGTGCCACCGCCAAGCCACGGGCGTCGCCCGCCTCCTTGGAGACGCTCTGCGTCCGGGCGTCACTGCGTCTGCTGGAAGTCACTTGTTCGAGACCCGACTACCTCCCCCGGGCCCACGATCAGCGTCTCAGGAGACTGGTGGCGTCGTCACTCCCGTGGACGCTGCGTCAGAGGCTGTTGGAGGAGCTCCTGGTAGGCGGGCGTTCTGTACAACACCGTGCAGCTGCTGGTACTGGAGGCGCTGCTGGCGCCGGATATCAGGCGTCTCGCCGTCAAGCACGTCCGACGCTGGTACAGGGTGAGGTTCCTCCAACTGCTTGAGTCGGGGCGGGCGTCGGGACTTCGCGTCCTGCTCATGGAGGACCTTACCTGGTTGACGGGGACGCCCGCGACGTCCGCCCCGTTCGCCGCCGCCGTGAGGGGACTCCCGCAGCTGAGGAAGGTGTCGCTGAGGTACGTGTGTCACGACGCCATCCTGGCGCGTCTCGGCGCCTGCTGCCCGCACCTGGAGGAGGTGGACGCGGGCGGGTCGTGGGGGGTGACGGACCGAGGATTGCGGGGGCTGTGTCTGAGGATTGGAGGGGAGGGCGTAGCCCTAGGAGGGGTGGGGGGGACGCTTCGCGCCATCTTCTTGCGCTGTTTCCTGGAGGACGCCCTGGATGAAAGGACAGCGCTGCCCGCCTGGTGGAGAGCCGGCGTACTAAGGAAGGCGCGCAAGAACCCTTGCTGCATGACCTTAAGGATCGTGCGCCTATCCGCCACCACGGTGACCCCCCGGGGGGTGAGCTCATGTGTGCATGCGCTCCTTACGTTACCGTCCTGGCCTCGTGACGCTGGCCGCATATTCCTTTCTTCCGTCAATAGAAACTACCCTGTTGGAACTGTTGTCTCTCTGTAGTGCCAGTGTCTGAGTGACGTAGCTGACTGTTCCGGTCAAGAGCGCTGCTTGCTTGTGTTCAGGTCAAAGGTCGAGTGTTTGAAACTAAGCTTAGTTGATAAGTCCCCCTTGGTTCCAACAGCGAGGACTCGACAGACTAAGTTCAACAGGTGGCCATTAAGTTTCCGAGCTAAGTTCTCTGTCTGTCCACCCCTCGTGAAGAGGGGCGAGGGGGAGAAATCTTTTCATTCAGTACGTCTAGTGTGTACTTTCTAAATACACCTAAACTGTCATCTGTCACTTCAAAAAGCTAATAGTGTTGAGCTGATGTCGCATGTCATCAAACTCTCGCACAAACTTTGTCATCAAACTCTGCACAAACATTGTCATCAAACTCTCGCAACAAACCATTTGTTTTCATTTTTTAAAACAGTTTTTACATATTGAAAGAAGAACTTATGAAAATAACAGTTTGAATGACTCTTTTTTTTTTGTGGAAACGGTGCCTGTAGTTAACTTGGAAATGATTTACAAACAAAGCTGATAAAAGGCTGCGTTCTTTTCATAAAGTAATTTGGCAAACGAGAGAAAAAAAGGGGTCGGTTGACGACATCATACCAAATAATCATCTTTGGTATTGTTCATGCGCATCTGTTTACCAAATAAAAAAGTTTAATTTTGAATTATATGTTGTGTTGCTCTTTCTCTAAGTTATAAAAATTAATTTATTTTGGTGGCTAGTAATAATACGAAACAAGTGAGAATATAATACTTTCGATTGATAATAATAGTTATTATTATTTCTAGAGATGGCTCGAATCCTATATTTCTCGAATCCGAATCAAAAATTTTCTTTCGAATCTCTAATCCAAATTAGAATGCTCAAATCTTCAAAAGTACATGTGTAGTTTGTCAAAAAATTGAAAAGTATATTTTAAAAAGGCAAACAAAATGAAATAAATAAAATATTAACTTGTTAACAAAATTTACTACGTTTGATTACCAGAACTTAATATCAACTATAAAGGAAGTTTTGTATTTACAGAAGTGTTTTCATTTCATATTCACTTAGTTAGCCTACTAGGAAATAGTTTTAACAATGTATAATTAATGAATACCTTACTTACAAGTGAAATTAATTGGCTTACAATGAGACAATAAGTTATGGGCCCTCTAAATACAGAATAGATAGATATTATTTATTATTTAACTATTTACTTATTTTAATTTTGTGGTCAGTCAAGGTTCATCTAAAGTAAAATAAACGGACCTGTTAATAATAATTGGGTCTGAGTAGCCTAGTGGCGGGTTCATAAACTAAACATAGACATTGAAAATATTCTGTATAGAACATAACATGGCAAATACAACTTTTTTAGAGTGTCTGGCACCACTCAACATGTTCATTCTGTTTATTTGTCTTTTATATTACGTTTCAAGAACAAAGAAGACATTAAAGTGATTAAACGAAATATTATTTTTCTATAAACCCATTTTTTTAAATGTTGATTTTGTTGTTTTATTTATTACATAAATGAAGGCCAATCCTGGTCTCATAGCTCACCAAAAATGATTAAAAAGTGGTTGAAAACTAGCCAATGACACATTTTCAAACAATTGTTTCTATTAACAAAACTCTAACCATTGTGCTGTTAAGGAAAAGAGCCCTGTTAGAATCTTTAGACTTTATTTTTGAGTGAACCATATTTTGAAACAACGCGTCTTATAGTTAAATACTCGCTTTGCTCGTTGGGGGCTCCACCCCAGACCCCCACTCACTTTTCTTTGCGAGTGGGTGTAAACTAATGTTTTTTGATAGGTCTTACCGTTTAACCACTAAAGACCTCCAAAGAAAGGTCCGCACCGACTTTAAAAGTTGCTTTGATAGTTTGAGTTTTTATCGGGTGTTAAAAATTCAAATTTTTAACTTTTTGGAATTTTCCCGTCGGTTAAAGGCTTGAAGCTATAAGTTTTCCAAATTTCTTCAAGCTCACCTGGAAATGGGTAAACATTAATGTCAGTGAGTGAGTCAGCCACGTGACTTTATAGTGATGTAATAATTGTATTTGAGCCGCGGCAATGTCTACTTGTGTCCTCGTACGGAATCAAACCCAGCATCCGAGAGATCACGGGCTGTGGGAACAGAAAATAACTAAAGTGACTTTGACTCGAGATTTAACTCCGACACTTAATCTCTCATTTAAAAAAAGTTTATATTTTCTGAGAATAGAGAATAAAGTCTTAAAATTGTATTTAATCTCATGTTTCATTTTGTAATCAGAAGAGGTTTTAAAATAAAGTTATTTTAATTTTAAAGTGGTTAATAATTAATATTGAATTTGCTGAAGTTCGTTGCCCTTAGTGTTTTCAATTTTATCTGTGGTTCTTTTGACACGCATGAATAGGCTTCCCTCGCCTGGTTATGGTGATGGTTAATGGTTAATGTGATGGTTATTGGTTAAGGTGAAGGTTATTGGTTATGATCACAAACGCAAAACTGATATATTTAACTTGGTGAATTGTTTGTTATTGTAATTTAACTACCTTCACACTCACTTCCACTGGGATTCGAACCAGTAAGATCTCTCAAAGGGGGTAGAGCCATCACTAATAGTGAGTGAGTGGTCTGCTCAGTGAGAGAAGTGAGAGCTCTGAGCGGTCTGCTCAGTGAGAAAGTGGGAGCTCTGAGTGGTTTACTCAGTGTGAGAAGTGAGAGCTCTGAGTGGTCTGCTCAGTGAGAGAAGTGAGAGCTCTGAGTGGTCTGCTCAGTGAGAGAAGTGAGAGCTCTGAGTGGTCTGCTCAGTGGGAGAAGTGAGAGCTCTGAGCGTCATAGGGCCAGAGGAGGCTCGCTCCGAACCACTGAGAGCTAGAGTTGTGTATGTGAGATGTTGACATGATACAAGTGTGTGTGCTGGGAGACAATCGTCATGTTCAACAAACAGTTGATAAGGTAATCGGGGCTCTGAAGATAGCAACGGAACATTGAGTGTCAACAATTTCATTTGACATCTTGTAAACAGATTATAAACCATGATAATGACATAAACAATCAGAAAAACAGACGAAAATAGTGGATCTAACAATCAATAAAACAAATGAAAATAGTGGCTCTAGTAATCACACTTGTGATATATATATTATATAGCCTGACGAGTTGAACAGAATCTGGCGTGGCCTTGTATCAGCTGTGAAGGTCGCGGCAACCAGATTATAAAGAACCTGCCCATTGTTTCTAGGTTAGGTCTGGTCACAGCGGTTCATTACGTATTCCGGTACACACTCGACATTGCTCTTAGCCATGACGTTTGTTTCCTCCTTGGAGGATCCAGGCCACCGAGGAAACAACTCGTAGTTTCCTTAGATACATCTAGAAGATGATATATTATAGAGATACTAAGCTATAAACTGGTTAGGTTTGGGGCACGCTCCGGCTGAGAAAATATTCCACCATTTTCCACCTATTTATTAACAAATAATGTAGGCAGGAGAGGTTCAAGAGGACTTAGATTAGTGAGTGTTTTTTATTAATATTTTGTTAATTATACGGTATTTTAAATAAGATAGTTTGATTACTAATCTTTTAGTGGTTTGAACAACAATGCAAAAAGGTAACGCATACAGTACAACAGAATAATATCATATTAAAACTTTAACCAATGCATTCTTCTTAAAATACCAACAATGTGTAACTAACTACATGCGAATATCCTTGTAAAACTATAAAATACACGTCTGCTGCTTCATATTTTGTCAGCCTAGTTCCACTCTAGCTTATATCCTCCAAGAACCTCTCCTCTTCCTGGTTCGATTAGCTACACGAGCTTAGAGTTGGGTGTTGCTCAAGTCACAGGATATTATCTACATGGGCGCGCAACTGTGGACTGTTGGCGCGTTTACTACTCAGAGTTGATAAGCTTAGACTCCAGGGTAGGCAGAGATGAGTTACAACAATGTAACCCGAATGTCGTATTGTTGCAGGTGGCCGTGAACCCGGAGTTAAAGGTCCCGGAGATGAGTTACGACAACAATGTAACCCGAAAGTCGTATTGTTGCAGGTGGCCGTGAACCCGGAGTTAAAGGTCCCGTAGATGAGTTACGACAACAATGTAACCCGAATGTCGTATTGTTGCAGGTGGCCGTGAACCCGGAGTTTAAGGTCCCGGAGATGAGTTACGACAACAATGTAACCCGAATGTCGTATTGTTGCAGGTGGCCGTGAACCCGGAGTTCAAGGTCCCGGAGATGAGTTACGACAACAATGTAACCCGAATGTCGTATTGTTGCAGGTGGCCGTGAACCCGGAGTTCAAGGTCCCGGAGATGAGCTACGACAACAATGTAACCCGAATGTCGTATTGTTGCAGGTGGCAGTGAACCCGGAGTTCAAGGTCCCGGAGATGAGCTACGACAACAATGTAACCCGAATGTCGTATTGTTGCAGGTGGCCGTGAACCGGAGTTTAAGGTCCCGGAGATGAGCTACGACAACAATGTAACCCGAATGTCGTATTGTTGCAGGTGGCCGTGAACCTGGAGTTTAAGGTCCCGGAGATGAGATACGACAACAATGTAACCCGAATGTCGTATTGTTGCAGGTGGTCGTGAACCCGGAGTTCAAGGTCCCGGAGATGAGCTACGACAACAATGTAACCCGAATGTCGTATTGTTGCAGGTGGCCGTGAACCCGGAGTTTAAGGTCCCGGAGATGAGATACGATAACAATGTAACCCGAATGTCGTATTGTTGCAGGTGGTCGTGAACCCGGAGTTCAAGGTCCCGGAGATGAGCTACGACAACAATGTAACCCGAATGTCGTATTGTTGCAGGTGGCCGTGAACCCGGAGTTCAAGGTCCCGGAGATGAGTTACGACAACAATGCCGCTGTCTGCTCACTCTACTACACAGAATCTTATGCTCATGTCTTCAACTGCACCACTCAGAGACCATGAGCAGCGCTGAGCCACAACAATGCTTTGTTTCCGTTTAAACAACCTGTAATATTCTTGCGACAGTAATAAACATATTTTATATGCATGGGTTTATCGTTGATGACTTTTGTTTTATTCTAAAATACAGAATAGGCTACACTTCATTGAATGCATTGATTGGAGCTGGTTATTAAAGGCGTATCCAAGTCAACTTTATTGCTTGTCCAAGTCATCCATTTTTATTACAAATGGACATATCTGACAGCTATAAAACGCGACTAGATCTATTTTGATGTATTCATAAGTCAAGTCGCTCTTATGACTACTGGATGAATACTATCGAGAGGTTAAAGTTAGCTGAAGTTAGCTTCCAGGTTAAGGTTATCAGCCACTTTAATATTTTACGCGTATTATGAACTGAATTTATCTGCCGGATAGCTATCTTTAGGATAAATATATTTCTATGCAGACAACGAAAGGTTGGTACGGTTTTTACTGGTGCGCGCATGCGTATAAACCCTGCTGCTACCACTACAACCTAGCGAGTGGCAACGCTCAACATTTGTTAACTAATGGCGGCTAAACGAGTGCGAGAAAACAGATGGCGTCACGTGGGCGCAGAAGCTAAGTTGTCTTGCGAGTATTAATTTTGGTGTCTGTAAAAATGTGGGCAATAGTTGGATACAACGTTTACAAAATTTCTTTTATTGGACTCACATTTAAATAATTTGTTCTTTTATATAACTACAAATGGCTTGTGAGTTTTTATAAAAGTGTTAATTAAATGTTCTAACTTTATATAGTTAGAGCCTAAGCCTGTGCTTACTAAACACGTGACCAAGATTTTAACCTAAGAACAGATGCTGATAGGTGAAACCTCATGAAAAACATCGTGTCACTATGGCAACGCCAATTTAACTTTGAGATCAAAGTTATCAGGTACTTAAACCTCCCGATAAAAATGTGATGGATAAATATATTTTATCTGGCAGCTGTAAGACGCACTTTTAACTTATCGACCAGATTAATATTTATCCAGGAGTCATAAGACCAGCCATAAATATATATTATCATTATTATTATTACATAAAACATAACAATAATAATATAGTAAAATGTTATCAATGTTGACAGCAAACAATATATTATTTGTATTGTTTAAAAGTGCTCCAAACGTCCAAGTGCAGGAAAATCAATGGAAACGTATAGTTCAGCGTAAGTTCGGACGTTTCGTGAATTTTGTGCAAATCTATAGTTCAAGACTTTTTTTTTTAGAAACCTCACCCACCTTTCCTATGACATCAGGAACCCTGTCTTAAGGCGGCCGTCTCGGTCGAAGAGAAAGTATCAATAGCTGTCAGGCCACACGGCTTAAAATACAATGGTCTGTTTCGTTTTCTGGAACTATTCTATTCTGTCTAAGCTTATACTCCCTTTCGCCCTTCACCCACAACCTCTCTTTGTTATGTCAATAAGAAAGAGGGAAACTACAAAACATCTCAAGGTAAAGTGGAAAGCTCGCTGCTAGTTTTCGAATATCTTATAATTACTGTATTTGTAAGCGGAAGGATAAATCTAGAGCCTGTTTCCATCAGGACTGATCTCATAGCTCCACTAATATGATTAAAGAGTCGTTGAAAATTTATATAATGTCACATTTTCACACATTTTTTCTAACAATAAAACTCTAACCTTTAGGGTTGTTAAGTAAAAAGAACCCTGTTTGAATATTTAAACTTTATTTTGAAATGACGCATCATGTAATTAAATATTGCGTTAGAGTCGAACGTCTGCGCGGCAATTGGTCGCTTACAGAGTCGGACACCTTAAGAGCATCCATACATTCACCAACTAACGTACGCTGTCGGAGATTTGTAAGCTTTAATATGATACTTCTCGAAGTAACTGCCTTTATTAAAAAAAAAATCAATTTAGTAGAACTCAAGAAATTTCTGTTGAAATCAATTGACGTTTTTTTAAATATTAGAAATTTTTTTGGTTAGTTAGATCTCTTTTTTAAATAAATAAATAAATAATATAATAATTGACTCTGTAAATTATTTTTTTCCCTAGAACAAACGCGGAAAAAACAACAAAAAACCAGAGAATTTCACAAATACCTAAAATAAAAATATCGCTGTAATATTTGTGAATTTAGGACATTATGTTTCAAGCTTTAAATATTATGTCTTTGTAAAAAAAAATATAAAGTCTAATTGAAGAAATAAGGACGCCGATTCAAAAACACATGGATTTAAATTAAGTTTTATAATTTAAGATGATGCCAAAAATACATTTTCTAAAATGCAGCTCTCTTCAGTATTTTCAATTTTCTATGGGGCCCTTTTGACCGCGTCTTTTCAAGAGAAACTAGAAAACGGAAAACAAGGGAATTACTTTTGGTAAACCTGAAAAAACCGCAGGGAAAATTCTAGCTATTGGCACCCCTGTCATGACACGCTCCTGCCTTCACCTGTACAAGGGGGTGAGAAGGGAGGGGTGGTTCATGAATTGATCGGTACCAGGTGACGTGGTTCAAACGATGCCCGGCGCCGGTAATGGGTTTAGAGCACCTGAAGGGTTTCCAGTCGTCGTTCAATCGCCGTCGCGACGCAGGGAAGAGTTCTGCCATCGCTTGTGTTCAAGGTAGGATATTCACATACACTGGATATCATCTCTGTATCGCTTGTGTTCAAGGTAGGATATTGACACATACTGGAGATCATCTCTGTATCGCTTGTGTTCAAGGTAGGATATTCACATACACTGGATATCACCTCTGTATCGCTTGTGTTCAAGGTAGGATATTCACATACACTGGATATCACCTCTGTATCGCTTGTGTTCAAGGTAGGATATTCACATACACTGGATATCATCTTTGTATCGCTTTTGTCCAAGTTAGGATATTCACACATACTGGAGATCATCTCTGTATCGCTTGTGTTCAAGGTAGGATATTCACACACACTGGATATCATCTCTGTATCGCTTTTGTTCAAGTTAGGATATTCACACATACTGGAGATCATCTCTGTATCGCTTGTGTTCAAGGTAGGATATTCACATACACTGGATATCACCTCTGTATCGCTTGTGTTCAAGGTAGGATATTCACATACACTGGATATCATCTTTGTATCGCTTTTGTCCAAGTTAGGATATTCACACATACTGGAGATCATCTCTGTATCGCTTGTGTTCAAGGTAGGATATTCACACACACTGGATATCATCTCTGTATCGCTTTTGTTCAAGTTAGGATATTCACACATACTGGAGATCATCTCTGTATCGCTTGTGTTCAAGGTAGGATATTCACATACACTGGATATCACCTCTGTATCGCTTGTGTTCAAGGTAGGATATTCACATACACTGGATATCATCTTTGTATCGCTTTTGTCCAAGTTAGGATATTCACACATACTGGAGATCATCTCTGTATCGCTTGTGTTCAAGGTAGGATATTCACATACACTGGATATCATCTCTGTATCACTTGTGTCCAAGGTAGGATATTCACATACTGGATATCATCTCTGTATCGCTTGTGTTCAAGGTAGGATATTCACATACACTGGATATCATCTCTGTATCACTTGTGTCCAAGGTAGGATATTCACATACTGGATATCATCTCTGTATCGCTTGTGTTCAAGGTAGGATATTCACATACACTGGATATCATCTCTGTATCACTTGTGTCCAAGGTAGGATATTCACATACTGGATATCATCCTTTATCGCTTGTGTTCAAGGTAGGATATTCACACATACTAGATATCATCTCTGTATCGCTTGTGTTCAAGGTAGGATATTCACATGCACTGGATATCATCTCTGTATCGCTTTTGTCCAAGTTAGGATATTGACACATACTGGAGATCATCTCTGTATCGCTTGTGTTCAAGGTAGGATATTCACATACACTGGATATCATCTCTGTATCACTTGTGTCCAAGGTAGGATATTCACATACTGGATATCATCTCTGTATCGCTTGTGTTCAAGGTAGGATATTCACACATACTAGATATCATCTCTGTATCGCTTGTGTTCAAGGTAGGATATTCACATGCACTGGATATCATCTCTGTATCGCTTGTGTTCAAGGTAGGATATTCACATACACTGGATATCATCTCTGTATCGCTTGTGTTCAAGGTAGGATATTCACATACACTGGATATCATCTCTGTATCTCTTGTGTTCAAGGTAGGATATTCACATACACTGGATATCATCTCTGTATCGCTTGTGTTCAAGGTAGGATATTCACATACACTGGATATCATCTCTGTATCACTTGTGTCCAAGGTAGGATATTCACATGCACTGGATATCATCTCTGTATCGCTTGTGTTCAAGGTAGGATATTCACATACACTGGATATCATCTCTGTATCGCTTTTGTCCAAGTTAGGATATTGACACATACTGGAGATCATTTCTGTATCGCTTGTGTTCAAGGTAGGATATTCACATACACTGGATATCATCTCTGTATCGCTTGTGTTCAAGGTAGGATATTCACATACACTGGATATCATCTCTGTATCTCTTGTGTTCAAGGTAGGATATTCACATACACTGGATATCATCTCTGTATCGCTTGTGTTCAAGGTAGGATATTCACATACACTGGATATCATCTCTGTATCGCTTGTGTTCAAGGTAGGATATTCACATACACTGGATATCATCTCTGTATCGCTTGTGTTCAAGGTAGGATATTCACATACACTGGATATCATCTCTGTATCACTTGTGTTCAAGGTAGGATATTCACACACACTGGATATCACCTCTGACAAGACGTGTATTAATCACAACTTGTGAATGTGTGGAATGCCAGGCCTCCACCGTGGTTCGGATCCCACGTTAAACTGTAGGTCCTCCATTTCATCTCACAATCACCCTACCATTACACATTAGTGTAAGTGCGTTATAAACTGAACGGGTAGTAAGACGTGGTGCTAATAATAATTAAGTCATCTTTTGTCAATTTTGGAATTTTAGAGCGTACATTTTTCTTGGTTTACTCCATATTTGAGTCATTTTTAGGCATTTTTGTTGGATAAGTATATTTTTCAATACTATCGCTATTTTATAAATACATACATACTCCAAACATATTTTTTTTTACCCCCTCAGCTGTTTGAAGGAGAATTTAATGTAAATATTAAACTTTGTATCCTCTTTGTTTGTCTGGTTGTAAAATACACATTCCTGGTGAGACTGTAACTTGACTGAGAGTGTAGTTATTACTTCTGAAGGAGGTATTACACATTCCTGGTGAGACTGTAACTTGACCGAGAGTGTAGTTATTACTTCTGAAGGAGGTATTACACATTCCTGGTGAGACTGTAACTAGACTAGAGAGGGTAGCTATTACTTCTGAAGCAGGTATTACACATTCCTGGTGAGACTGTAACTTGACTGGAGAGGGTTGTGTTGGGAGGGGTAGCTATTACTTCTCAAGCAGGTATTACACATTCCTGGTGAGACTGTAACTTGACTGGAGAGGGTTGTGTTGGGAGGGGTAGCTATTACTTCTCAAGCAGGTATTACACATTCCTGGTGAGACTGTAACTTGACTGGAGAGGGTTGTGTTGGGAGGGGTAGCTATTACTTCTCAAGCAGGTATTACACATTCCTGGTGAGACTGTAACTTGACTGAGAGTGTAGTTATTACTTCTGAAGGAGGTATTACACATTCCTAGTGAGACTGTAACTTGACTGAGAGTGTAGTTATTACTTCTGAAGCAGGTATTACACATTCCTGGTGAGACTGTAACTTGACTGAGAGTGTAGTTATTACTTCTCAAGCAGGTATTACACATTCCTGGTGAGACTGTAACTTGACTGAGAGTGTAGTTATTACTTCTGAAGGAGGTATTACACATTCCTGGTGAGACTGTAACTTGACTGAGAGTGTAGTTATTACTTCTCAAGCAGGTATTACACATTCCTGGTGAGACTGTAACTTGACTGAGAGTGTAGTTATTACTTCTCAAGCAGGTATTACACATTCCTGGTGAGACTGTAACTTGACTGAGAGTGTAGTTATTACTTCTGAAGGAGGTATTACACATTCCTGGTGAGACTGTAACTTGACTGAGAGTGTAGTTATTACTTCTGAAGGAGGTATTACACATTCCTGGTGAGACTGTAACTTGACTGAGAGTGTAGTTATTACTTCTGAAGGAGGTATTACACATTCCTAGTGAGACTGTAACTTGACTGAGAGTGTAGTTATTACTTCTGAAGCAGGTATTACACATTCCTGGTGAGACTGTAACTAGACTGAGAGGGTTGTGTTTGGAGGGGTATCTATTACTTCTCAAGCAGATATTTGTAAATCAATATTGTATTTAACAGAATTCGTAAATACTTTTTAGTTCCCAGTTGTAAAATGCGTGTTTGATGTAGTCGTGCGAGTGAGGTCATTATTATTTTCGTTCGTATTTATAGGTCATTCTTTAGTAAATGCGAAACAATTATTTTTATAATTTTAGCTTTTAAACACACGGTATGCATCCCGCACTACACGACCACTGACTGATATATAATGATTTGCTCAATATAAGTTTTTTGATTTGTATTTTTTTTAAAGTAGGCTTTAGTTGTTAATAAAAGAAACACGTGTGTTTAGTTAAACTTTATTTCCTTTTTTTGATGAATACAAATAATGTTTTCTATTCTACAGTTTACAAGTACGATGTTGTAGTATTATGATTACAACATATTTAGTGGGTCTTTCTATTATTACTTTTTTAATCATCGCGTTCAAACCATCCCCGTGGTGTTGTGGTCCCTGGTTAGATTCCCGGCTGGTACCTCAGGTACTTTTTCGAAAGGGGAATTACCCCAAGGGTCGCCAGGGTTTGGTTAGTTAGGCTTAAGTTAGGTTTAAGTGTTTCCCCATCCTAATACTCACCAACACTCTCATACTCACTATTCCCCTCATACTCACTATCACCATCAACTCATCTCACCATGACATGTAAAGAGCCTTCACGGAAAGGATGTACTATTAGTACATTAGTACGTTAGTACATTAGTACTGGCTAGTCTTTACCCCACTGGGCCACGAGTGATGTATTATAACTCCTGTCCATGTAATACACATACTGACCTATGATAACTACTCTAATGGGAGGATGAAGGAGGAAGCAAGCGTTTTAGAGGTAATCTATCAGCATTTGCGAGGAACGAGAGTGGAAAACCATTCAATAAAACCATCCTCGGTAGACCCAGCCGAGATTCGAACCTTGATTTCCCCGCCATCTGCTGGCCAGTCTAACATGAAAGTGACGCCTTAGACCGTTCAGCCACTGAAGCGGGTAAATATTATTTATTTTAAAAGGCGTTGATTGGTGGGCCAGAGGAAAGCATTGCGGGCCCTGGGTTGGCCACCTCAGGCCTACGTAAGTAAACTTCAAGGCCGTATTAAGGGCGAGCATTGACGACCGAAAATATGACCGACCAACCAACTCTGAGAAACCAGGTTCGAATCCTGGTTGAGACGAAATCTATCCTAGCGGTGTGAAAAACACGAGTGATTCGGAGCTCACCACAAACTGAGTACATGACCGAGATCTGGAGCGAACCCAACCGGAACACAATTCAACCTCACTCTACAACTTCCGGTCACGTGGCGCGCTCCTGGTTTCCGGTAACGTGGAGTTATTGATCGTTTCCTCTAAATTCCCCCTCCTCTACGTGAGTCACCACCCTCCTCGGTATTAGGACCCGAACCACTCGGCTCAGCCACAACAAACTGACCAGAAATACGTCACTAGTCAGTTCTTGCGGTCAACTGGACCCTGCAGTGTTGTCACACACGAGCGAAGTTAGTCCTTAAATTACGTAAGGGTTTTGGGGGAGGGGGGAGGGGTATGTATTATTTTAAGAGAAGTGTGTGTGTGTGTGTGTGTGTGTGTGTGTGTCAGAATCCATATTGCATGTTTTTCAATCAATGTTTAAAGTAAGACAACATCTAAAATAAGAAATCTAGAAAATAAGTAGACCCTACCTATACTATAGAGTCGCTATTATCCGGCCCAAAGTGACGTCATTCCGGGCCGGATAGCGGATAATCCGGATAATACGGAATACGAGTGTAAATAATTTTCCATACAAGAGCAAGTGAAAATAGAGAGTCAAATGGACTACATTGTGAATTCAGTAAATGTGTTATAGTGGACTTTTATCTGTTTGTTTATTTGAAAACTCACTCGTCAAAACAGAGAACTGGGCCGGATAATACAGAGGTCCGGATAGTTCGGAGGGAAGGATAATACAGAGGTCCGGATAATTGAAGGCCGGATAATCGCGACTGCGGTGTATTCTAAAATTTCTTATCACCCGCTTTGTTACCAATCCTTATGTCTAGAAATAATTAAACTATTAAAATAATATAATTTGCCAAATTGTAAAAAGTACCCAAGATAGAGGGGGTGGCCTGCGCTTTGTGCAGTTTTATTTATTAGTACTTTAATCCCCCTCTAACCCCTCTCACGACACCTTTCCCTTCGGTGGACACGCGGACTTAATGTCAGGCTCGTCTAGTCTAGTTTGCTGCAGAGGGGCTGATCGGGGGTCAAATCCTGCCAGGTTTACTATAGGTGTTCCCCCTAATGGTTTTTCATCTCTCTCTCCAAGCAAATACCGGTATATTTCCTTTAAAATGGTATCTTTCTTATTCCTAACCCCCATTAGCGTGATTGAACTAAAGGATGTAGGAGTAGCTTACAGTAAACACACTTAATTATTATTATTATTATTATTATTATTAGCACCGCGTCTTACTACCCGTTCGGGTTGTACGCACTTACGCTAATGTGTAATGGTAGGGTGATTGTGAGATAAAATGAAGGACCTACAGTTTAACGTGGAATCCGAACCACAGTGGAGGCCTGGCATTCCCCACATTCACAAGATGTCTTGTCAGAGGTGAAGGAAGGGTTTGGTAATCAGATAAATCTGTGCCGGGACCGAGGATTGAACCCCGGCCGCCAGCATAGAAGTCTGACACCTTACCCCTAGACCACCAGGTCACCCACACTTAATTGAGATACGAACTCCGACCTCTCTGTCAACAACAACGAGGTATGTCACGAGCCTGACACCTTAAACCACGTGACCAGCCTTAGCGATGTGCCTCGTTCATTGGTTGGAGTGTAATTTCTAGATTTTATTATTTAAAGTTCGATATTTAGGTAATATATCTTCACCAGTCCTAGTACTCGTTAGAGTTGTACACATTTATTTTGATTGAAGTAGGGATGAAGTAGATTTAACTTACAGGAAATGTATCCACATTTGCTTGGAGGGAGAGAGGGAAACCAATTCCATAAAATAACAACCTCTCAGTAAGCCCAGACGAGGTTTGAAAGCCGTCCTCCCCGTCACAAAAACCAGACTGGACGAGCCTGACGTTTAGACACCGTGTTCACTGGGTTAGGTTAGTTAGAGACCAGTAGGGTTAATTCAGCTTAATAAAAGTTCTGTTCAGTAATATGGAGTGGATTGTTTTAAGGCGATAAGAACCAAAATTAGTACAAATACATTTTAATTTATTTGTAAACATTTAGCCTGTTCTGTACGCATATTAGATATGCCATGAGTTGTTGACCGGGGTATAGCTGTGTTCCACCAGTTGTTGACCAGGGTATAGCTGTGTTCCACCAGTTGTTGGCCGGGGTATAGCTGTGTTCCACCAGTTGTTGGCCGGGGTATAGCTGTGTTCCACCAGTTGTTGGCCGGGTATAGCTGTGTTCCACCAGTTGTTTGCCGGGGTATAGCTGTGTTCCACCAGTTGTTGACCAGGGTATAGCTGTGTTCCACCAGTTGTTTGCCGGGGTATAGCTATGTTCCACCAGTTGTTGACCGGAGTATAGCTGTGTTCCACCAGTTGTTGGCCGGGGTATAGCTGTGTTCCACCAGTTGTTGACCAGGGTATAGCTGTGTTCCACCAGTTGTTGACCAGGGTATAGCTGTGTTCCACCAGTTGTTGACCAGGGTATAGCTGTGTTCCACCAGTTGTTGACCAGGGTATAGCTGTGTTCCACCAGTTGTTGGCCGGGGTATAGCTGTGTTCCACCAGTTGTTGGCCAGGGTATAGCTGTGTTCCACCAGTTGTTGACCAGGGTATAGCTGTGTTCCACCAGTTGTTTGCCGGGGTATAGCTATGTTCCACCAGTTGTTGACCGGAGTATAGCTGTGTTCCACCAGTTGTTGGCCGGGGTATAGCTGTGTTCCACCAGTTGTTGACCGGGGTATAGCTGTGTTCCACCAGTTGTTGGCCGGGTTATAGCTGTGTTCCACCAGTTGTTTGCCGGGTATAGCTATGTTCCACCAGTTGTTGACCGGAGTATAGCTGTGTTCCACCAGTTGTTGGCCGGGGTATAGCTGTGTTCCACCAGTTGTTTGCCGAGGTATAGCTGTGTTCCACCAGTTGTTTGCCGGGGTATAGCTATGTTCCACCAGTTGTTGACCGGAGTATAGCTGTGTTCCACCAGTTGTTGGCCGAGGTATAGCTGTGTTCCACCAGTTGTTGGCCGGGGTATAGCTGTGTTCCACCAGTTGTTTGCCGGGTATAGCTGTGTTCCACCAATTGTTTGCCGGGGTATAGCTGTGTTCCACCAATTGTTTGCCGGGGTATAGCTGTGTTCCACCAATTGTTTGCCGGGGTATAGCTGTGTTCCACCCAAATGTTTGCCGGGTATAGCTGTGTTCCACCAATTGTTTGCCGGGGTATAGCTGTGTTCCACCAGTTGTTTGCCGGGGTATAGCTGTGTTCCACCAATTGTTTGCCGGGGTATAGCTGTGTTCCACCAGTTGTTTGCCGGGGTATAGCTGTGTTCCACCAGTTGTTTGCCGGGGTATAGCTGTGTTCCACCAATTGTTTGCCGGGGTATAGCTGTGTTCCACCAGTTGTTGACCGGGGTATAGCTGTACCCATATGGTAGTTTGAAAGCGTCGATCACTCAATACCTCCTCTCCTGGATCAATGAATCCTAGAGAAGGTTTTTAAAAAAAATCTTTTAAATAACCTGGTTTTCAGTCCACACTCTCTGTTCAGACGAATGTTGGTTCATTTTTACTTAGTGTGCTTATCTTTATCACGAGGGGAAGGCTTTAATCCCCAACTATTTGTTATAAGGGAGCGACATTGCCTGGCGTAAGTGGCGTACAGCGAATTTTAACGCAACAATTCTCTAATGCCAAAGAGTAAGTTAGTAAAAAAGTTGATGTTCTTTTTCCTTTAAGCTCTTAGGGGAAATGTTTGTACAGAAATTATATATTTATATTATTTTAGACTCAATAGTCAATATCTACCTTTTTATTTGTCTAAATTTATAATGAGGAATTTAATAGCATTGGTATGACCTGAAGATTTGCAACCCCTGATAAAATTTCGAAAATTTTAACTGGAAAGATGAAATTGTAATACGAAGTGTTGACCCTTGTGGACCCAATATCGATTTTTATTATGGGTCCAAATATATTAATGAGTACTTTAATTCTTTAAAAATAAAATTATAAAATTTAAGAACGGAGTCAACAAATGTTTTACGTAAATATATCGCAATTTGTGCTCGGGTTTGCTGGTGTATAATATTTAGTTTCACACATATTACGAGTATTGAGTAAATATCTCCATTTTTAAACAATGGAGAAAGTCTGTGCGTAGTTCCATACATTTTTTTGTATGTTTGTTACAGAGTCAATTTTCTGAGACTTGAAGGATGCTGTGGCTACCTTTGTTGTTATTTGGAGCGTTTTCAGTCGGGGCTACCAACCTTTGTGACAAACCCAAGTCCTTGCTCAAGATTCCAGGAGACGCCACCATCACTGGTAATACAAGACTCTGTGCGCCCACTTTTGTCCATTGTTGGGCGGGATCACTCATTTTACTCAAGATACAATGATACGGCCCTGTCATTGGCAGCTATAGTAAGATTTCGGGAGCAAAAACCGTATTTGACAGCTACAAATTTACTAAAAATGATTATATCTATGTTAAATATATGCTGATATGCCACAAATATGCAGTATGGTTAATGGCCAAATTTACATACTCGACCATTTGGCCTGGATCTGGCTTAACCTGTGTAACATTGTAACCAACCATATTATATTACCGAAACTCTATTTACATAATTTCTCAAAATTAAAAAGTAATTTTGTTTTAATCATATTTTAAAATCATTTGATGAAAGACCTACATAACTTATTTTGCTGTTTCATTCATAAAATTAAGCTCACGTGCAACATAAGCACATTAGACTAATTAAGTTGGAAACACTTTCTCGATAATAGTTTGAATAAATAAGATAATCGGGATTCTACCGTATTTTAAACATTTGTCCCCCATAATATTAAATTAAAAAAACAAAAACTTATTATGTCTCCACGTAAGTTATGTATGAAGCAAGTTTGATAAACAATTACCGGTACTAATTATTTGTTCTAAATTAAATGGAAACCTTCAAATAAACACACTCACATTTCCTTTAAAGATGACAGCCCACCTATGGAAATTAATGCATCAATATTGTTTCGTCATGTTTGTCAGCCTTGTTCGACGTCCATGATGGGTACAACTGCTCCATTGCAGTGTCTAGAGGTCTCCAACAGATGGCAGCAGCGTCGTGGCTGGTTCATTCACTCAACCGGCTCAAAGCGATACCGTCCGTTAAACTTGGTCAGTATTCAACGCGTTGGCGACCATTTAATGTCTGGAACTCGTAAAAATATGTTTAGGAAGGAATCTTTCTACGTGATAAATTCTTACGGATAGTATTTAAAATTAACTATTAATTTTTTAATGGAGTGCTTTGCTAATATATTTGGCCCTTTTATACTTTCAAGAGCAAAAACATGTCTTGTAATGAGTAGTTACATTTTTAAATCTCATAAATTTATATTAAAATCAACACAAAGGTCTTTACTTACTTGTGACGTAATAAAAAGTAAGATAGGATTTCCCATGTTAAGGTGTTTATGTTTTATTCGGTAAGTTTTAATGATACAACATTTAAACAAAAACCATACATTTCTAAGTAGGTAATTTTAAAAATAATCTTATATCGACACTACATCTTAAAAGTGTTTTTTTTTTGTAAATTTGTTTTATTTAAATCGTGTACAACCAAGAATATTTTGTTTATTCATGAAAATTACAGGTAGGAATCTTCCTACCTGGAGGCAGGTTAAAATAGTCACAGAAAATATTTGTCTATCTAGAATAAGAAACAAGAAAAGGTTAGTTTATAAATGGAAGTCAATGCTGTCCTAGGTTCAATTAGTCGAGTGAGTTTATATTCGTCAGCGGAAGTGAGAAAGAATACTTCACGAGGTAAACTGCTCACATTTCCTTCCCTCACTGTCTATTTCATACATTGGCCCCCAGGGGGGTAGTACATCAAGTTATAAGTGAGTCTCGTGTTGTTCATGTAGGTTTGGTTGTGTACGACACGTGCTCGTCACCCTCAACGCCCAGAGGATCTGATGTCTGCCCTCGTCGAGAGAGAGTGTGAAGAGTCCTATCCACTGGGTCAGTCCAACATTTTTAGATGATATTCTAATGGAGATTTTGTGTAATTATTGGGTTCAAATCCCTGTCTGTGTGTCTTTTTCTATATTTACACAAATATTCATTCATAGTGCTATCTGAACAAAAAAAAGTATTTGTTTAAATCTCCCAGTACCTCTTTATAAGCTAGGCCCGTGGTTGATACTATCCTATTATGTTGCATAGGAGTATCCACGTGTCGTATTTTTTGCAGTTTTTTTATAGTATTTATTTTTCTATACAACATAAATAAAATATTGCTTTAGTAAATAGGTTTTGTTTAATTTTCTAGAACAGTAATCTCAACCATTGTTGAATATCTGTCATGAACTCAGCGAGAGTTGGTCGAATTCCATTGTCCCTGACATATGATCATGGATTGTTGATATCAATCATGTGTAGAGAATTAAACTAAACATATAAACAGAAACAATTTCTTTACGACAACATTATTTGCTATAAAAATTGCAAACACATCTTGCCTTATTTAGCGTTTCCTTTAATCCCATCTTAAATGTGATATTATTTGAATGAAAGCTATCGCTTTTTAGATATATATGCAGAGGTTAATAATTTAGTTTCCAAAACAACAACTTGGTTTCACATCAGATGACGTTTGAAAAGGTCTTAATTTTTTTAATTGTTGTTATTATTTCAAGTACAGTAAGTCCTCAAGCCACGTGGTTCTATATATACGAGGGTACTCATTGTTGTAATATTGAGAACGACGGGCAGTGCCATCTATCTGGCGCAACTTTAAACATAATAGATGGCGCTCCTATACTGGATGGACATAAACAGGGGTGGCGGAACGTTTTAGAGCCAACGGGTTGGGGGATGGGGGGCGTAAAAATTTCAAGATAAAAATTGTAATACTAAAAAACATCTTTGTCAATAACACTCCACTAGCCCTAAACGCATACTTTATTAGGATATGATAAGAACCGGCCTATGTATTTACTCACCCGCAGCGGTGGTCTAGGGGTAGAGTCGTTGGCTCACAATACTTTGGACCCCGTTGACGGGGAGGTCAGAGTTCAAATCTCGGCCGGGTGAACTGAGGGGGGGTTTTCCACATGTTATCTATCACTGCGATTTTTCCTTATTTACTCCACCACATTCACGCAAATGCGGGGTCACTTCATCTTAACTGCCTTCCTCATCCTACCCAATTAGATAAGGCCGTTAATAGCCCGTGTTCTAGTAAATGTAACAACTAATAAAAAAACTAGGTCTGACAGAACGTTGTGTAGTTGAATATACAACACATTATTTGAAGGTATCGTCCAAACCATTGTGGCCGGTAAATGTTTTTGTTGGTCTCTGTCTAGCGAACATCAGGTAAAGTGAGTCAGTCTCAAGATCAAGTGACGCATAGGATAGATGGACATACACGATCTAACATAAGCTCTTCTCACTCATATTCTTCGTGGTTTGGCGTTCGCCTTATGTTATAAACCAAGTTAACCAACACACAATCACACCTAATAAAATGTAACCACATTCAGTGAGGTATGAAACCAACTGCTCGGCGCATGCGCAATCACTATGATTTTGGCGCGATAAAGTTTCGTTGTAGCGCTATGCGCGGGTTATGCACCAACTAGGAGTCAGCGTTTAATTTAAACAACAAGGATTCAGCTATGGCTTCATTCGAATTGTCTTAGATTTGGTATAAAACAATTGAAATATAAAATACTTTTTTCGATTTTAAAAAATGTATATAGGCCCCACTGGGATATTTATAGAGCGCATGTCAGAAAGGGAGGGGGGGGGAACCTTGCTTTGCTCCCATGCTTTTATCAAGGGATGCAATGTACCCTGTGCCCCCCCGTTCCATCACCCCTGGACATAGCCGCACCTCTTGCAAAGGACCAAAGCATGACGTTTAAGTTTGTTGTTTGCTTAATTGTGATGGCACACTTGGCTGAAAAAACATTTACAATCAAGGATACGAGTAATATTGGCCAGATACGAATACAATCTTTAATATATTGAAATGATATTTTAGCTATCACCCATGTTGTTTACATTCTGCCATGACTACTATATATTTAAAGTTGGCTATTAGCTTGTATATTGGTTTCAGAAACTATATTATATAGAGAGTTCGATAACTACAATGAAATAGGGTGCCTAGCTAAAACTTAATTACATCTTGTTTAAATGACATACTTGGTTCAGTAGTTTTACGTTTGAACTAGCATTTAGGTTATAAGCTTGACGGAAGTATTATTATTCTAGCCTACAACAACTTATCTAACGAAACAATTCTCGAGTTTCGAACTTAGCTATGCTCTTCAAACCTTTTATTATCTCATTGATCTTATTTAACTAATTATACATTATGTATCCAATATATTCACACAAATGTCAAAAGCCAACTGCTTTGTATGTGTGTAAGAGAGAAAGAGATACCCTAAGGTTTCCCTTCTCTTACACAATGGTGTGCAAACGAAAGCTTGGAAATTTCATGGTCATATGTTCATCCAGTGAATGTCTGACGCATAGTGATTATAGGTGATTATGTCACAGAGCCATCAATCTGTTTGTTTCTACCTTACTCGCAAGCTGTGACTTGTTAGTGAACTTATGTAGAATAAATGGTAAATAAAATATAAGCACAACATTTTTATGAGAAACGTAAAAACGATGAGAATACATGCATTCATAATCATAAGAATAGGTGAATTATAGCGTGTTAATGCACCATTTGACTTAAGCAGTTTTTAACCTTGCCTAACTGTATTTTAAAATGAAGCTTTGTTATTTAAATTTATATTAATGTTTGTATAATTCACAGACGTGGTAGCCAGTCCAAACGTGTACCACGACCTTGAGAAACTGTCGAGCAGTCTCAACGTGCCGCTATCTATGGTACTGGAACCTTCGCCAGCTCCGTTGCTAGCAGCGCTCGCCGCGGCCGCGCTAGAAGCTCTTCACGCCAACACGGTAGTTTGCGCAGTCGCCCCCTCACTTCAGCTTCTCGACATGTTTGGCCACCAGGCAGCGTTGCGCGGAGTTTGCGTGCGAAGACAGATACACGCAGCTCAGCACGGAGGTGGCAGGTTAGTTGAGCATTATCTGTGGAAACTGCTGACAAAATATATATTGTTATCCCACTAATATGATAACAGTGAGCTGGTGTCTGTCTGTTACTCTTTCAAGCAAAAATCACTTGAAGGATTGTGCTGGAATTTAGCATGGACATTACTAGGACGTTCGATTAGCGTAGAGACCAATTAAAATGTGCATCCACCATTTTGTTTCACCTAGTCATCTTTGAAAGGTTCCACGATATAGAAGACAGGTCGGCCTTCTTAATAGAAAATGGTGGTTATATTACACTACTTTATAGTTTTTTCAGATCTCTAGCTCATAAACTATGTGAAGCTTGAAATTAAATACGGCCTTAAGTAACAAGCCTGTCTATATCATTTATCACGTTGTCTGCTTAATAAACTATACAAAACACTTCTATTTAATTACAATAATGGTTAATTATTCATTTAACGTACGGAATATTATAAATATTATATATAAATATGTCATATATTATTGACGATAGAAGAACCAAGAACAGTGATATTTTTTTTTATCCGATCGTGTCATGTGATATCTCTTTTAATTGGTAATTCCAAGCCCTTTCTTTTACCTTGGGGGATTTAATATGAAAAATTAATATTTTTAGAGTTATTTTGATTGTTTGTTTTCCAATGAACCTCCATATTGACTCTTGGTACCACTCAGATTGAACACAATCTTCATAGACTTGTATTGTCGAACAAAATATTTATAGCCATAATAATAAATATATCAGTCCCTTCTATCCAACAAATTATATTCATATTATATATATTTTAGCATTACACATGTATTGTAAAACACATTGTACGAGGAACGGGTAATTGGCTAGTTTGTAAATATATATATATATATATATATATATTATATATACACATTGCTCCGAACGTTACGCGAAGTAAGCATTACTTTCAAAACGCGAACTATTTGATTTTTCAAATAATTTTAAGCACTAAACTATTCCTAGATGAAGAGAGAAAATTTCTTTGCTATCTTTTTTTCCCTTCAATGGCTGCCATGTTTAAAATAAGTATCGGGGTCGTTTTCTTCGTTGTATTAAATGCATGCACGATGGATATGTTTAAGATATTTGAGTGAGTAGTCGTTAATCCTCTGAATATTGTGTTGATACTCCATGATACCCATTAAATGAAGGATAGTTATAATCTGATTGTTGTGTTGTTATGTTACCAGTGACTGGGAGGTCCATCTTAGAGACGCCATCAGCCAAGCTTCGTCGGAGAGCGCTAGCAGTATCCTGGTGGTGTTCGGGACTTCTCGGCTCATCTCGGCTGTCGTTCAGACGGTCAACTCGTCCGTTGTAAGATGGATAGTAGTTCCTTGGGACTCCACGATTGATCAACAACACGCAGGTAGATCAATACTCTTGACAACCCTAACATAAGATAGCTGATATACGCTACTCTTTCAAGCACCGAGAGTGCACGGAAATAACCCGGACGTACGGTCAACGTTTAGGTTAATTAACATTTACGTCCACCATTTTTGTTTCATGATCACGGCTACAAGACACAACTCTTCGTCCTTTATTTCTGAGCTTATGCTTATCATGTTTTCATTGGAATGGTTTTGAAAGTTTCCCGGTGTTCAAGTATATCATATTCGTTTAACGTACTATCACTCTCTCTTTGCAGCAACTCTACCGTCTGACGCCTTGATCATCAAGACCCGCACCAGATTATTGGACCAGGTCCATTCCGCCATGGATTCCCTCAGCAATCCTGACAGCGTACTATCCCTGGGACCGTGGGCGTCCATGAAGAGCAACATATTCCAAGGAGTAGCGTCGCCCATTTTGACAACGGTCCAGAAACTCCGGGTGGGCCTGGATCATCACTGCAAGACCACCGGCACGGGGATCTGTGAGAAACTACCGGCGTTCAGGAAGTTTGTGTCGCTGCAAGTGATCGCCAACACCAACGACGAGGTCCAGAATATGTTGATGAGGATGAAGTTGAACTTCACGGGACGTTTCTACTCGGTTTACCGGGTCAGGCGGGATGAGAATGTTGCTGACACGCTTTTAGAGGAAGTCGGAACATACGAAGATACTAACCAGACCTCAGGGTCCCTTCAATTCACCGCGAGCTTCCTCCGACAACTTCCTCACTTAACCATCGTGAATGGTAACGA